>OW203772.1:25884293-26236434 GCA_934045905.1 Leuctra nigra | reverse complement strand
AACAAAACCGCGCAGAAACGATGAAATTTCCCATACGATTGTAGATCAAACCCGTTAACCAATAATTGATCTCAAATTTTAATCATGATTAGATAAAAGACAAACTTAGGGTTATCAATTGGCATATTATAAAAATTAAATTCCATACGGCACCTAGCGAGACAAGAATATAAAAATGTTTTCACCAAAAATCAAATAATTATTACTTATTATTGAGCGAGCGAAGCGAGCGTCTCCTTTTGACTCTGTTGACACGGACCTCTGTTTCTTTTTGTTTTTTTTTTGTTTTTTTGGCTGTTGACTGGAGCAATAGAAGTCGCACCGTTTCACCTATCGATCTGGAATTTTGCACACATGTAGAGACAACCTTCTCTGTTTGCTGACCCCAATTTTTTTTGAAATCCATCAATTGGTTAAAATTTAAATAAACATCTCCTGATAGGATGAAAAATGAAAATCGTCTTCGATAAATGTGATCAAACTCATATTTTGCATGGTCCATTAAGACCAACATTGCCTCTTATTTCGCAAATTTTCAGACAAATCCTCCCATTGG
The DNA here is from genome assembly GCA_934045905.1 of Leuctra nigra. Lineage (NCBI taxonomy): Eukaryota > Metazoa > Arthropoda > Insecta > Plecoptera > Leuctridae > Leuctra > Leuctra nigra. The sequence goes on along the minus strand of OW203772.1, from coordinate 26,235,878 downwards.
TTAAAATTTAAAAAAATATTTCATTTGATTATTGAAATTTAAACTAGAAACCGTTTGACCGATCAACTTAAAACTTTGCACGGTAATTGGGACCAACATTATCTGTACTTTTAACAATTTTCAGACTAATCTGTGCTTAACTCCAAAAGTTATTGACAGTTTAGGGACATTTGGCGTTTGGCTGTCAAATTTCTCGAATTTCATATTTCACGGCATCTTCGAATCTTCAGTCCAAGGTAGTCAGAGCAGAAACTTTCAAACATATCGTATATGAAACTGATATGACCGTTCAACAGATCGATCTAATATTGTGTTCACACACTTATATCATATGAGTGGTCTCATATATTTTTGGAACGAGATCCTGTGATTTTTGAAAATTAACAAGGAACCGTTCAATCATGAAGGTTTCAATCGATCAACTTAAAACTTTGCATGGTTATTGGGACCAATATTTTAGGAATTGTGGAGATTTTCATACAAGTCTGTGACGAAATTCAAGAATTATTGGCTTTAAAAGGACATTTTCGATAGGTAGACAAAATTTCGGTTAGAGGTGTTGCGCGTATCCGTGCTCGCTCATCAACGCGTTACTCAAAGCGTTTTCCTAGTTAACAAAGCAAAATATTTGAAATGTTATACCAAGTGATACACCGAAGTTTGTCTTTTATCAATCATGATAATAATTTCAAATAATTTCGTCACCCCATTTTGTCTACATTCGTTTCTAAAAAAGTGTCTGCAACACTGCAAAGTCGCTCGCGCTTGCAGCAGCTTAACGTCTGACGTCATACCTTGGACGAGTAGACAGCACGCGGGTTCGGCGCACCCTTGAGCAGCGACACGTTGAACTCCGTGGGGACGTCGCCGAAGCCGGGGATCTTGTAGGCGCCGGGGCCACGCGAGTAGAGGACGCCGTCGGGCGACACGACAGACTCCTCCATGGTGAACAAGCCGTAGCCCTGCAGGAAGCCGCCCTCCACTTGGCCGATGTCGATGGCGGGGTTGAGACTCTCTCCCAGGTCCATGACGATGTCAGTGCGCACCACCTACAGCGCAGTCATTATGTCATACTGGGTTTGTGTTGGCCGATTATCCACTGGGCTAGGCCGGCGAGCAATATTCTTTGACATAGGACAGACAGGCCACAAAATAACCCCGTTCACCCCCCCCCCCCCCCACCACCACCACCCTCACCACCTGAACCCGAATATTATTCTGGCAAAGACTTTGAAATAGTTATTTATTAAAATTCATATTTTAAACAATTTTATCGTGAAATATATGGTTGAAAAAAGAAGTAGGTATAGAGTTTTCATATGTCTTTTCATATCACACTTCTGTATCAGAATTCTAATTGCTTAAACAAGAAAGTTCCAGGAGTTTTGTCATTTTAAGCAGTCTTATTTGGCGCTACAAATTCTCGCCCCCCCCCCCCCTACCACAGGCCAATCATCATTCTGTACCCTCCGAGCGTTGCCAACCTAATCATGTTTTGAGCTAAACAACTAGTCCAAGTTGTCGACCTGCCTCTAGAAAACTTGCACTTCTTCTCCGCCTACCTTGTGGTCGCCCGTCAGACAGTCGACCTCCACCTCCGAGCACGCGACGCCGAATGTGAAGTAGCTGAACAGATCGCCCGAGTTCGAGTCCCAGTCGTGTCCGAGCCCCGGGGTCTTGTAGAAGCCCGTGGCCGACAAGCTGGTTCTGTCGAAGTAGGCGGCGGTGACCCATTGCTCCCAGCTGCCCGTGGGGTTGGCGGCCTTGTAGGGAGCCATGCGTTCCATGATGGTCTGACAGGCGTACTGGAAGAGAGAGTCAGTCGGTGATCGCAAATGTCGTGGTTGGGTGGTTTGGCCCACCCAACCCAAGCATGGTTGGGTGGGTGACCATTCTACTCTGCCCTGCTAGTTGCTGCCGTTGGGCCAGAGATACTGGGGTGTTTGGGGTTAAGCGTGACGACCTCCCTCCACCTGTTATCAGTCTCTCGACGGCGCGGGTTGTGGAGGCCCGTGCTGTGAATGTCACACCGTCCTTCGGATGGGACGCTTAGCCCATTGGTATCTTTCATAGGAGTATACTATAGGCTACATGCCGGTACCGGGTTTCCTCTCCTCCCTTCTCTATATTTCATTCCCACTAGTTGAGATTTACTACTGAGGAGAGCGATGATGAATCAATGTGACGTTAGAACAGTTTAGATCACATCTTGATTTAGATTCGACAAATCTTCCATCAAACTGTGCTTTCTTCAGTCGAATATCGAATCGAAGCTTTAAATCTATCCGAAATGAAACTTTAAAATATCACATCACTTCCCGAGTTCCCGAGTTCGTATTTTTCGATCTGATTTCGTATGATGTTAGCCCAACATTTCCTGACTTCGTGTGTTAAATTAAAACACGTCCTATTTATCTTGTTAAAATGTAAGAATCTGGAGGATACTGGTACGCACCATGACCGCCATGCCGTTGAGGTCCGAGCTAGCGCTGGCTGCTGTTGACGACGCATTGGGCACCTTGTCCGTAGCCGTCTCCGACAAGTGTATGTACGTGTCTGCAATCCCCAGCTCTCTGCTCGCCACTTGGATCATCTTCGTGTGCAGACCTTGGCCCATCTCAGTGCCTCCATGAGTCAGCAACACGGAGCCGTCTGTGTACACGTGGACGAGTGCGGCGGCTTGGTTCAGGAACAGGATGGGGAAGGCGATGCCGAACATGGTGGGCACCACGCTCAAGCCACGCTTCTTCCAGCGATACAGACTGTAAAGGACGGAAAAGGCGGTTAGGGGCTGTGCATAAAGGACGTCACGCTAAAAATGGGATATTTTGACTCCCCCCTCCCCCCTGTCACGCTGTGTCACACTTTTCAAGACCCCTCCACCCCCCTAAAAGGACGTCACGAATCTATCTCTACCTACCCCCCCCCCCCCCCTTAAATAGAATATTTTTGACTGTAAAATGTATCAGAACTTATCGTTTTTGGCGAAATTTCCGGTCCCGACATAACAACTGAAATGTAAAATTCTTGTAAATATCTATATCAAAACGTGACGTCCTACTGCCTCCAAACTCCCCCCCCCCTGTCACACTGTGTCCCATACTGGCGCCCCTCCCTCACCCCCCCCCCCCCCTGAAGCGTGACGTCCTTTATGCACAGCCCCTTAGTTACATACTAGGAAAACGCTCTGTGTAACGCGTTGATGAGCGAGCGTTCGTATTGCATGCGAATTAATATTTGAGTGAAAGTTGCTGCTCTACAGACCTTGGGAACAGATGAAGACAATAATAAAAGCGTCTAAGGAGCAGTGATAATTTTGTCTTTGAATTTATTCCAATACATTTTATAAATATTTCGAAACAAGCAAAAAATAAATTTGCAGTTAAATTTGCAGTTCATATACAAGTCAAAAGAGACCAAAGACAATAATAAAAGCGTCAAAGGAGCAGTGATAATTTTGTATTTGAATTTATTCGAATACATTTTATAAATATTTCGAAACAAGCATAAAATGCCAGTAAAATGTCAACAACTTTGAAGATCTTCACCAAATAATCAAGTCAAAAGATATTAAAAATAGCTGGGAAAAAAGTAGCGACAACCATTGCTTATTTTGCTGACATAGCTTCAGAAAAAGTAGCTCTACAACATTTCTAAAATCCGCTGAAATCCGAGCATCTACAAGTTTTTATCTAGCAGTAGATTTTGACTCAAGTCGTCAAAGTTGTTGATCATTCTAAAGTAAAACGGCTCTTCCAGCGTTTCTCTAAATCGCGTCGTGCGGGAGTTGCAGTCCTCTAAGAAGTCAAATTTAATTCAAACCGGTTAAAGTAGTACCCTCATTAGTCCACGTAATTCAAGTCAGTGACTCACAAATTAAATTACAAATCAATGAAATAAATATTTTACAACTATATTTTGCATTGTTGATGAATATCATAAGATTACTTTGTAGAAATACGTTATTTTATAAATAATTTACAATTATTGTAATTAATTGCATGCAGTATTGCATGCATGCGAATTAAGTAGTTGATTTGATTTTAAGCAGTTTCTAGTAGAAACTGGCTAAATTAGGGTATTATTTTTGATTATCTCTTTATTTAATCCCGTACCCACACATTTTTAAGCGGCTAAAATATTGAAAAAAATCGGCCTTTAAAATTAAATCAATAATTTTACTTTGTAGTTTATATTACGATTTCTACAGAAGATATAAGTGTAATTTTTAAGCTTCACCATGTTATCTTATGGGAAATTTCAAGAATTCCTTTTAAGATATCTCTTAAATTAATCCCGTGACACATGTTTTTCTTTTCGTATTTGCAAATGGTATTGCTTGAGGCATATTTGAGGAAAGTTTGAAGCATTTTTATTTAACACCGACTAATGAGGGTACTACTTTAAGAAATTTGAGAGAGCAAAATTGTTTCATAAGTGAGTGTAACTTTTACAGGATGTTCACATGATCAGTCTGATTGTATATTAGTACCATTTTTTAATTTTTGCTTATTGCATCGTTAATTAGGCGCCGGTTATTCAACAAAACCGCGCAAAACAATGAAATTTGCGATACGATTGGAGACCAAACCCGTAAACCAATTTATCTCAAATTTTAATTATGATCAGATGAAAGACAAACTTAGGGTTATCCCTTGGCACATTTTTGAAATTTTTATACGGCCCCCAGCGAGACAACAAAATAGCTAATTTTTCACCAAAAATCCACTAATTATTACTAATTAACGAAACAAAAAATTAAATATGAACCAAGGGATAACCCTAAGTTTGTCTTTTATCTAATCACGATTAAAATTTCAAATAATTTGGTATACCTATTTCGTCTCCAATCGTATCGCAAAAAGTGTCTACAAAAGGCAAAAACCTTAAGTTTAACAAGACTAGCAGGGGCCCTATTCTAGAACGGATTCCCAATTCCATCCTGATGGAATCCGGTAACGGCTATAAGGATTAACATTGTATGGAATCGAATTCTAGTGTAATTGGGAATTCAAACGTTCTAGAATAGGGCTCCAGCTCAGTGTCACCCACCTGTTGAACTCCTTGACTTGTAACTGCTTGCTGTGATATTCTGAGCGCTGGATGCACTCGTCCCAGCAGCGCTGCAGCGTGCAGTATTCCAACTTCTGGTTGAACAGGGTCTCATCTCCTTCTTGGAACAGATTCAGAGCGCCAATCTGCAGCAAAGTAGTTCAGTCAGAGAACAAGTTCTTGAAAAGCTTGCACGAAATTCTTTTGTTTTATATCAGCAATGCAAAATTATTTAATTTTCCACCTGAGGAGTAAGGACGGACATTTTGTTGGTATGTTGACGCCCAGATTATAACTTTATTGAGGTAAATCGATGTATTTTTGTAATGTGAGTGATTCCTCTTCGTACTAAAGATATCTCCGGAGCCTATACAATTTCCCAGGTAACTATTAACTATAAAATATCGTCAAAAAAGCAGAGAATCACAGCTATTCTCGTGCCATCAAGATGGCGGCGTGGCAACAATGGATGACATCATGTGTAAACTATGAATGTCTAGCCATTTTGTCACACCGAAAGAACAATGGCCATATGTGTTTCCAGTGCAAAGAGCAGTCACAATGGGTCAACCCCACAGTCAGTCCCCATCTTGCCTTACCGAAGTTCCAGACATTCTTGGACCGTTGCTCTTTGGTATGACCCTCCCCTTTCTACGAAACAAATTGTGTCCGAAAATGAAGCTATCGGATTGTCTTTAAACGCGAACATCCTCATGCTCTGCAGAAGTTGCGTGCGCAAGTAGATATTTGCGGATGTCAGTCCTCAACACCACAAGACCGTGAGCTAATAATCTTATGGACAGAATCCAATAGACTCTGGGCACTTGCAGAGATACATCTGGGAACTGTTTTGAGCTAGTAAAGCCCCGTTCACAAGGTAAATATCCTATCAAATCGTCAATAAAATTATTATTCAAAGAAATTTTACCGTGTAAACAAGACAATTTGATGGAAAACGTTCTCTCAAAGGGTTGTGTAAAATCTCTTTTTATCACATAAAGCACGCTAAGATTTTATAAAAGTTTGACAAAAGATATGAAGAAAGATTTTATACAAGATTTAAAAGGAAACTTTACCGTTTTTTATTTATTTTTTGTCTAGGGCTTAACGTCGCACTGTTCTGCAGCGAGGCTAATGGCGACGGATGAATGATTATGATGATGATTGGGAGATGATGGTGAAGAGTAGGTGAGGATGGAAGGTGGGAAGGAGGCGGTCGTGGCCTATTAGTAGTATACCTTCCCAGGATTTAGCTGTCGACTGAGGGAATACTATAAAAAAACCTCAGTCAGGAAGGAAGGACGGCCGGGGGAATCGAACCCGGGCCTCCGGAATACAAGTTCAGAGCGTTGACCACTCAGCCAATCTGTACCGTGTAAATGGGGCTACTGTCCAGTACCTGGAGCGAGTCTACGTTTAGGAAAGCAGCCACGTCCCTGATCATCGTCTCGGCTATGAAGTTGGCCTGCGGACCGCCGAACCCTCTGAACGCCGTGTTGGAGGGGAGGTTCGTCCTGCAGCACCAGCCTGTCACCTCCACGTGGGGGATGAAGTAGGTGTTCTGCACGCTCACCATCGCCTTGAACAATACCTGGAAGTGGGACAAAACAAATACATAGCTTGCACGAACTTCTTTTCTTTTATATCAGCAATGCAAAATTATTGAATTTTCTAACTGACGACGGACATTTTGTTGGCACGTTGACGGTCAGATGTATAACTTTATTGAGGTAAATCGATGTATTTTTGTAATGTGAGTGATTCCTATTCGTACTAAAGATATCTCCGGAGTCTATACAATTTCCCAGGTAGCCATTAACTATAAAATATCGTCAAAAAAGCATAGAATCACAGCTATTCTGCGTGCCATCAAGATGGTGGCCAACAATGAGATTAAATCACGTGCAACCTATGAATTGACTCACCGCTGGCGAGAGATCTGAGCTGTTCCCCGCATTGTTGTAGAGCTTCATCTTGCATCCCAGCAGCTTGCCGTGCTTGGTGAAGGCCACCTCGTACTCGGCCTTGAACGCATGACGTTGTCCCGTGACCATCATGTCCTGATCGCGGTCCAGCATGCATCTCACAGGACGGTTCAGTCTGGAACATAATGCTAGTGTCATGGCACCACATGTGTTGTTGCATCCCAGCAGCTTGCCGTGCTTGGTGAAGGCCACCTCGTACTCGGCCTTGAACGCATGACGTTGTCCCGTGACCATCATGTCCTGATCGCGGTCCAGCATGCATCTCACGGGACGGTTCAGTCTGGAACATAATGCTAGTGTCATGGCACCACATGTGTTGTTGCATCCCAGCAGCTTGCCGTGCTTGGTGAAGGCCACCCCGTACTCGGCCTTGAACGCATGACGTTGTCCCGTGACCATCATGTCCTGATCGCGGTCCAGCATGCATCCCACAGGACGGTTCAGTCTGGAACATAATGCTAGTGTCATGGCACCACATGTGTTGTTGCATCCCAGCAGCTTGCCGTGCTTGGTGAAGGCCACCTCGTACTCGGCCTTGAACGCATGACGTTGTCCCGTGACCATCATGTCCTGATCGCGGTCCAGCATGCATCTCACAGGACGGTTCAGTCTGGAACATAATGCTAGTGTCATGGCGCCACATGTGTTGTTGCATCCCAGCAGCTTGCCGTGCTTGGTGAAGGCCACCTCGTACTCGGCCTTGAACGCATGACGTTGTCCCGTGACCATCATGTCCTGATCGCGGTCCAGCATGCATCTCACGGGACGGTTCAGTCTGGAACATAATGCTAGTGTCATGGCGCCACATGTGTTGTTGCATCCCAGCAGCTTGCCGTGCTTGGTGACGGCCACCTCGTACTCGGCCTTGAACGGATGACGTTGTCCCGTGACCATCATGTCCTGATCGCGGTCCAGCATGCATCTCACAGGACGGTTCAGTCTGGAACATAATGCTAGTGTCATGGCACCACATGTGTTGTTGCATCCCAGCAGCTTGCCGTGCTTGGTGAAGGCCACCTCGTACTCGGCCTTGAACGCATGACGTTGTCCCGTGACCATCATGTCCTGATCGCGGTCCAGCATGCATCTCACAGGACGGTTCAGTCTGGAACATAATGCTAGTGTCATGGCGCCACATGTGTTGTTGCATCCCAGCAGCTTGCCGTGCTTGGTGAAGGCCACCTCGTACTCGGCCTTGAACGCATGACGTTGTCCCGTGACCATCATGTCCTGATCGCGGTCCAGCATGCATCTCACGGGACGGTTCAGTCTGGAACATAATGCTAGTGTCATGGCACCACATGTGTTGTTGCATCCCAGCAGCTTGCCGTGCTTGGTGAAGGCCACCTCGTACTCGGCCTTGAACGGATGACGTTGTCCCGTGACCATCATGTCCTGATCGCGGTCCAGCATGCATCTCACAGGACGGTTCAGTCTGGAACATAATGCTAGTGTCATGGCACCACATGTGTTGTTGCATCCCAGCAGCTTGCCGTGCTTGGTGAAGGCCACCTCGTACTCGGCCTTGAACGCATGACGTTGTCCCGTGACCATCATGTCCTGATCGCGGTCCAGCATGCATCTCACAGGACGGTTCAGTCTGGAACATAATGCTAGTGTCATGGCACCACATGTGTTGTTGCATCCCAGCAGCTTGCCGTGCTTGGTGAAGGCCACCTCGTACTCGGCCTTGAACGCATGACGTTGTCCCGTGACCATCATGTCCTGATCGCGGTCCAGCATGCATCTCACAGGACGGTTCAGTCTGGAACATAATGCTAGTGTCATGGCACCACATGTGTTGTTGCATCCCAGCAGCTTGCCGTGCTTGGTGAAGGCCACCTCGTACTCGGCCTTGAACGGATGACGTTGTCCCGTGACCATCATGTCCTGATCGCGGTCCAGCATGCATCTCACAGGACGGTTCAGTCTGGAACATAATGCTAGTGTCATGGCACCACATGTGTTGTTGCATCCCAGCAGCTTGCCGTGCTTGGTGAAGGCCACCTCGTACTCGGCCTTGAACGCATGACGTTGTCCCGTGACCATCATGTCCTGATCGCGGTCCAGCATGCATCTCACAGGACGGTTCAGTCTGGAACATAATGCTAGTGTCATGGCGCCACATGTGTTGTTGCATCCCAGCAGCTTGCCGTGCTTGGTGAAGGCCACCTCGTACTCGGCCTTGAACGCATGACGTTGTCCCGTGACCATCATGTCCTGATCGCGGTCCAGCATGCATCTCACAGGACGGTTCAGTCTGGAACATAATGCTAGTGTCATGGCGCCACATGTGTTGTTGCATCCCAGCAGCTTGCCGTGCTTGGTGAAGGCCACCTCGTACTCGGCCTTGAACGGATGACGTTGTCCCGTGACCATCATGTCCTGATCGCGGTCCAGCATGCATCTCACAGGACGGTTCAGTCTGGAACATAATGCTAGTGTCATGGCGCCACATGTGTTGTTGCATCCCAGCAGCTTGCCGTGCTTGGTGAAGGCCACCTCGTACTCGGCCTTGAACGGATGACGTTGTCCCGTGACCATCATGTCCTGATCGCGGTCCAGCATGCATCCCACAGGACGGTTCAGTCTGGAACATAATGCTAGTGTCATGGCGCCACATGTGTTGTTGCATCCCAGCAGCTTGCCGTGCTTGGTGAAGGCCACCTCGTACTCGGCCTTGAACGCATGACGTTGTCCCGTGACCATCATGTCCTGATCGCGGTCCAGCATGCATCTCACAGGACGGTTCAGTCTGGAACATAATGCTAGTGTCATGGCACCACATGTGTTGTTGCATCCCAGCAGCTTGCCGTGCTTGGTGAAGGCCACCTCGTACTCGGCCTTGAACGCATGACGTTGTCCCGTGACCATCATGTCCTGATCGCGGTCCAGCATGCATCTCACAGGACGGTTCAGTCTGGAACATAATGCTAGTGTCATGGCACCACATGTGTTGTTGCATCCCAGCAGCTTGCCGTGCTTGGTGAAGGCCACCTCGTACTCGGCCTTGAACGCATGACGTTGTCCCGTGACCATCATGTCCTGATCGCGGTCCAGCATGCATCTCACAGGACGGTTCAGTCTGGAACATAATGCTAGTGTCATGGCACCACATGTGTTGTTGCATCCCAGCAGCTTGCCGTGCTTGGTGAAGGCCACCTCGTACTCGGCCTTGAACGGATGACGTTGTCCCGTGACCATCATGTCCTGATCGCGGTCCAGCATGCATCTCACAGGACGGTTCAGTCTGGAACATAATGCTAGTGTCATGGCACCACATGTGTTGTTGCATCCCAGCAGCTTGCCGTGCTTGGTGAAGGCCACCTCGTACTCGGCCATGAACGGATGACGTTGTCCCGTGACCATCATGTCCTGATCGCGGTCCAGCATGCATCTCACAGGACGGTTCAGTCTGGAACATAATGCTAGTGTCATGGCGCCACATGTGTTGTTGCATCCCAGCAGCTTGCCGTGCTTGGTGAAGGCCACCTCGTACTCGGCCTTGAACGCATGACGTTGTCCCGTGACCATCATGTCCTGATCGCGGTCCAGCATGCATCTCACAGGACGGTTCAGTCTGGAACATAATGCTAGTGTCATGGCGCCACATGTGTTGTTGCATCCCAGCAGCTTGCCGTGCTTGGTGAAGGCCACCTCGTACTCGGCCTTGAACGCATGACGTTGTCCCGTGACCATCATGTCCTGATCGCGGTCCAGCATGCATCTCACAGGACGGTTCAGTCTGGAACATAATGCTAGTGTCATGGCGCCACATGTGTTGTTGCATCCCAGCAGCTTGCCGTGCTTGGTGAAGGCCACCTCGTACTCGGCCTTGAACGGATGACGTTGTCCCGTGACCATCATGTCCTGATCGCGGTCCAGCATGCATCTCACAGGACGGTTCAGTCTGGAACATAATGCTAGTGTCATGGCACCACATGTGTTGTTGCATCCCAGCAGCTTGCCGTGCTTGGTGAAGGCCACCTCGTACTCGGCCTTGAACGCATGACGTTGTCCCGTGACCATCATGTCCTGATCGCGGTCCAGCATGCATCTCACAGGACGGTTCAGTCTGGAACTTAATGCTAGTGTCATGGCACCACATGTGTTGTTGCATCCCAGCAGCTTGCCGTGCTTGGTGAAGGCCACCTCGTACTCGGCCTTGAACGCATGACGTTGTCCCGTGACCATCATGTCCTGATCGCGGTCCAGCATGCATCTCACAGGACGGTTCAGTCTGGAACATAATGCTAGTGTCATGGCACCACATGTGTTGTTGCATCCCAGCAGCTTGCCGTGCTTGGTGAAGGCCACCTCGTACTCGGCCTTGAACGCATGACGTTGTCCCGTGACCATCATGTCCTGATCGCGGTCCAGCATGCATCTCACAGGACGGTTCAGTCTGGAACATAATGCTAGTGTCATGGCACCACATGTGTTGTTGCATCCCAGCAGCTTGCCGTGCTTGGTGAAGGCCACCTCGTACTCGGCCTTGAACGCATGACGTTGTCCCGTGACCATCATGTCCTGATCGCGGTCCAGCATGCATCTCACAGGACGGTTCAGTCTGGAACATAATGCTAGTGTCATGGCGCCACATGTGTTGTTGCATCCCAGCAGCTTGCCGTGCTTGGTGAAGGCCACCTCGTACTCGGCCTTGAACGCATGACGTTGTCCCGTGACCATCATGTCCTGATCGCGGTCCAGCATGCATCTCACAGGACGGTTCAGTCTGGAACATAATGCTAGTGTCATGGCGCCACATGTGTTGTTGCATCCCAGCAGCTTGCCGTGCTTGGTGAAGGCCACCTCGTACTCGGCCTTGAACGCATGACGTTGTCCCGTGACCATCATGTCCTGATCGCGGTCCAGCATGCATCTCACAGGACGGTTCAGTCTGAAGAAAAATAGTGCCAGCATCATGACAACACCACTCTTGATACCTTGGAAGGTGGCTTTAAAACAAACGTTCTTGAAATGATGTTAAACATGACAAAATTGAAAAATGTAATATCATGATATCAAATAATGTTTAATGTTAAACTTTACAAAATATTTCTTATTTATTAGTAACAAATTGGGATAAATTTCTTAAATCATGTCTTTCATATTTTTCAGTACCCTTAAACCTACAAAAAATATTTTTTTCTTGAAAATCAAGTTTTCAGATTCCCTCCCAAAAAACTGAATAATTTGGAGGAATTCCGATTTTTTAAATTATTAATTTTACCTACTACAACCTACGTAAAAATTATTTGTTTCGATGAAAACACGATCCAATAAAATAGAGATTGAATTTACCACCTAAAGTTGGATAAAATGATCCTCATTCTATTAAACCTTCAAACATTTCCTTCCTAATTTTAAAATTTAATTAAGATTTTTAAAATACAGGAACTTCAAACTTTTTCAACAACTACTTAAGAGCCTTCCGATGATGTTAGATATCAGAGGCAAAGTGATATGACTAATACACCTCCATGTTTATGAATATTCTACCTCTGAGCAGCTAAGGCGACTGGCAGCAGCACCATGGCACTGCGAATCTCCTTGCCACCGAACCCTCCGCCCAGCCTCTTCACCTTGCACACGATCTTGTTCATCGGTAAGTCCAGAACACGTGCGGCCATTCTCTGTAACAATAGTCATTACTAGGACAACGCTCTGTGTAACGCGTTGATGAGCGAGCAAACAACCCGTTATTGATATCAAATTTTAATCATGATTAGATACAAGACAAACTTACACCCTGTTTCGACTTTGAAAGATGATCTCTGTTAAATATTTCATCTCCATTTAGCCAGCAATGGGAACGCATGTTAGTTAACTTTGAGACATGCCGAGTTTCAGAAACTCGATTATCTTTTAACAGTGCTTAAAAAATCATCTTCACAGATGAGCTACTAGTAGCTTTGTGGAATTTATGTATGTATTATTTTCTAGTTATCAATAAAGAAGTTAAAAAAAAGTTAATGGAGATCACATATCATAGTGCGAATGAGGTATTAGGGTTATCACTTAGCAAATTTTTAAAATTAAATTTCATACGGCGCCCAGCGAGACAAATTTTTTTTCAATTTTTCACCAAAAATCAACTAATTATTACTAATTAACGAATCAAAAAATGAAAAATGTATCAAGTGATAACCCTAAGTTTGTCTTTTATCTAATCATGATTAAAATTTCAAATCTTTTCATCAACCCAATTTGTCTCCAAACGTATCCAAACAAACCGCAAAATCGCTCGAGCTTGCACCACCTTAATCAACATTATCACCTGCATTTCCTTTGGACTTTGCGATGCAGTGTGTATCGTGATCTCCCCGTCCTCTCCAGACGGAATGGCGATGGTGCAGTTCGTCTCCAGATAGAAGTGCTCCTGACCGCCCACCCGGACCTCGCCGGACAGCGTGTGGTCAGCAGAGGAGAACGCTGCTGCCACATCCCCCTTGCTCAGTCGCTTGGGCATGTCGGGCAGGAAGGACGCGGCCTTGACGGCGTCCTGAGAAGTAAAACAAGACTGATGATGTGCTCCTGACAGCCCACCCGGACAGCAGAGGAGAACGCTGCTGCCACGTCCCCCCTGCTCAGTCGCTTGGGCATGTCGGGTAGGAAGGACGCGGCCTTGACGGCGTCCTGAGAAGTAAAACAAGACTGATGATGTGCTGCTGACAGCCCACCCGGACAGCAGAGGAGAACGCTGCTGCCACGTCCCCCCTGCTCAGTCGCTTGGGCATGTCGGGTAGGAAGGACGCGGCCTTGACGGCGTCCTGAGAAGTAAAACAAGACTGATGATGTGCTGCTGACAGCCCACCCGGACAGCAGAGGAGAACGCTGCTGCCACGTCCCCCCTGCTCAGTCGCTTGGGCATGTCGGGTAGGAAGGACGCGGCCTTGACGGCGTCCTGAGAAGTAAAACAAGACTGATGATGTGCTGCTGACAGCCCACCCGGACAGCAGAGGAGAACGCTGCTGCCACATCCCCCCTGCTCAGTTGCTTGGGCATGTCGGGCAGGAAGGACGCGGCCTTGACGGCGTCCTGAGAAGTAAAACAAGAGTGGTGATGTGCTGCTGACAGCCCACCCGGACCTCGCCGGACAGCGTGTGGTCAGCAGAGGAGAACGCTGCTGCCACATCCCCCCTGCTCAGTCGCTTGGGCATGTCGGGCAGGAAGGACGCGGCCTTGACGGCGTCCTGAGAAGTAAAACAAGAGTGATGATGTGCTGCTGACAGCCCACCCGGACAGCAGAGGAGAACGCTGCTGCCACATCCCCCTGCTCAGTCGCTTGGGCATGTCGGGCAGGAAGGACGCGGCCTTGACGGCGTCCTGGAAGTAAATGATTATTGAGATATCTTCATTTTAATAAGGACCATTCAAGTACAATATTTTCTCCCGCTGTAGCATAAAACAATATTAAACATGAAGAATTTGGATTGAAACATATGTTTTTTACTTAAATATTGTTTGTAGTTGAGCAATGTGACTGGCTCTTATATATTCGAAACCCTCCCGCCCTCCGGACTGGTATTCCCACCAATCCCGGACTCCACCAGACCGGTGCCACTTCGGTCGACTCCTTCCCATAACCTGCGCAAAATTACCTAATTGTCGACGCAACATTAAACATTATTTATCCAATCAATTATTAATAGACAAAGCACCCTTTCAAATTGACTTGGAGTAGGATATTGGAAGTTCGAGTAGGAATTGAAATTGTTGGCGCTCACCAACAAACAGAAATGTATACGCAATTTGTAAAAGAGTGCGAAATGTGTCGCACAGCTTTTTAAAAGTAACAAGTTCTAGTTCCAAGTCGCCGAAATCAAACCTTGAACTACCTCAACAAATAAAATATTTTCAGATCCTACACCTGACACCATTTGTAGTTTTGAAAGTAAATAAAGAAAATGTTTTTTGACGACCTCGAAAAGAACAGTTAGGATTTCAAGAAATACTTTCATATTAAACGTTTCATAAGACATTCACGCATAAAATCAACACATCAGCTTCTGAAACTTCTTACCTCGATGGTGATGATCGGAGTGAGGTCATCGTATTCGACCTTGACCAACTTAGCTGCGCGTTGAGCAATGAGTTGATCGTCAGCGACAACAGCGCCGATGATTTGACCTTGACATGTCACCTGTCAACATCAACATTAGTCAACTACACACCTTAGCGCAACTTAAATTGATCGCTCAATTGACTGTAAGATCGCACCATCAGAAGTCAGTCCAAGCGATGTCATTGTCTCACTCTAGTAGGTGACCTCACATTTCAATGATAATAAGAAGCATTCATTGTTATGGGACATGACCAGCAGTCATTCAAATTTGCTCACCGATCAATTTTAAATGTGCCAAGTGTACCATAGAGGTAAGACCTTCTTTCCTCATCGAGTGTCCTACGAAAACAGATGAAAATGTGTGAAATAGAAGATAGGGTTTTGATGATATTGCCCAATTTGAACTTGGTCCGGTAATTTTGATTTTTCAACTGATCAGAATGAGTTTTTTTTTAATTTGTACTAGGTAATATGAGGAACAATAATAAGGTAGCCAGTATTTAATTTATATTTTTCCGCCTGCACAATGAAATATTTTGTCGCTAAAACACGGGACACACTGTCAAGTTACTCTCTGCTTTTTCGATCATGACCGAATAGCAGAGAGGCAAGTAAGGTCACGTGACAGCTGTCAGCCGATGAGAGAGCTGCTCTCTGATTTTGCTTGACAGTGTGTCCCAGATGCGTAGGAACTAAATTGGCAAGGGGGGTGGAGTGGGTGAGAATATTATTGAAAAAGAACTTGAGCTGAAGATACTAGTGTCTACGAAGACAATGGGGGTCTGGGGGGAGGGCCCCCCAGCGAAATGCGGGTCAAATTTTTGATTTCAGGCATGAATTTGATGCATTTCTACGCGGTTTAAACACTTTTTAATCATATTGAATCAAGCATAAGGATCTTTTTAAGCATAAGAAGGGGAATTGAATTAGAGGGGGGGATACGCTTCCTACGCGCCTGGTGTGTCCCATGTTTTAAAGTGAAAGACAGTTACTTTCTTCGACGCGAAAACTTCTTCATCGGCCACCAGAACTCCGAAAGCGTTGCATTGCTCTGACAGGTCTATGGCAGAGAAGAACGCTCTGACCCCTCGCTCAGCCAGAGCCGCGCTGGCGTCCAGAGACACGATGTGGGCATGCGCACGAGTGCTGAGTACCAGAGCCAGGTAGAGCTCGCCGGGTAGAGGCGGCATGTCGTCCACATACACGGCTTCACCTGTACACAAGGTAACATGAGTTAGCTGGTTCATGTGGGTGCTGCAGTGTGGGCATGCGCACGAGTGCTGAGTACCAGAGCCAGGTAAAGCTCGCCGGGTAGAGGCGGCATGTCGTCCACATACACGGCTTCACCTGTACACAAGGTAACATGAGTTAGCTGGTTCATGTGGGTGCTGCAGTGTGGGCATGCGCACGAGTGCTGAGTACCAGAGCCAGGTAGAGCTCGCCGGGTAGAGGCGGCATGTCGTCCACATACACGGCTTCACCTGTACACAAGGTAACATGAGTTAGCTGGTTCATGTGGGTGCTGCAGTGACACTATGTGGGCATGCGCACGAGTGCTGAGTACCAGAGCCAGGTAGAGCTCGCCGGGTAGAGGCGGCATGTCGTCCACATACACGGCTTCACCTGTACACAAGGTAACATGAGTTAGCTGGTTCATGTGGGTGCTGCAGTGACACTATGTGGGCATGCGCACGAGTGCTGAGTACCAGAGCCAGGTAAAGCTCGCCGGGTAGAGGCGGCATGTCGTCCACATACACGGCTTCACCTGTACACAAGGTAACATGAGTTAGCTGGTTCATGTGGGTGCTGCAGTGACACGATGTGGGCATGCGCACGAGTGCTGAGTACCAGAGCCAGGTAGAGCTCGCCGGGTAGAGGCGGCATGTCGTCCACATACACGGCTTCACCTGTACACAAGGTAACATGAGTTAGCTGGTTCATGTGGGTGCTGCAGTGTGGGCATGCGCACGAGTGCTGAGTACCAGAGCCAGGTAGAGCTCGCCGGGTAGAGGCGGCATGTCGTCCACATACACGGCTTCACCTGTACACAAGGTAACATGAGTTAGCTGGTTCATGTGGGTGCTGCAGTGTGGGCATGCGCACGAGTGCTGAGTACCAGAGCCAGGTAGAGCTCGCCGGGTAGAGGCGGCATGTCGTCCACATACACGGCTTCACCTGTACACAAGGTAACATGAGTTAGCTGGTTCATGTGGGTGCTGCAGTGACACTATGTGGGCATGCGCACGAGTGCTGAGTACCAGAGCCAGGTAGAGCTCGCCGGGTAGAGGCGGCATGTCGTCCACATACACGGCTTCACCTGTACACAAGGTAACATTAGTTAGCTGGTTCATGTGGGTGCTGCAGTGACACGATGTGGGCATGCGCACGAGTGCTGAGTACCAGAGCCAGGTAAAGCTCGCCGGGTAGAGGCGGCATGTCGTCCACATACACGGCTTCACCTGTACACAAGGTAACATGAGTTAGCTGGTTCATGTGGGTGCTGCAGTGTGGGCATGCGCACGAGTGCTGAGTACCAGAGCCAGGTAGAGCTCGCCGGGTAGAGGCGGCATGTCGTCCACATACACGGCTTCACCTGTACACAAGGTAACATGAGTTAGCTGGTTCATGTGGGTGCTGCAGTGACACTATGTGGGCATGCGCACGAGTGCTGAGTACCAGAGCCAGGTAGAGCTCGCCGGGTAGAGGCGGCATGTCGTCCACATACACGGCTTCACCTGTACACAAGGTAACATTAGTTAGCTGGTTCATGTGGGTGCTGCAGTGACACGATGTGGGCATGCGCACGAGTGCTGAGTACCAGAGCCAGGTAGAGCTCGCCGGGTAGAGGCGGCATGTCGTCCACATACACGGCTTCACCTGTACACAAGGTAACATGAGTTAGCTGGTTCATGTGGGTGCTGCAGTGACACGATGTGGGCATGCGCACGAGTGCTGAGTACCAGAGCCAGGTAGAGCTCGCCGGGTAGAGGCGGCATGTCGTCCACATACACGGCTTCACCTGTACACAAGGTAACATGAGTTAGCTGGTTCATGTGGGTGCTGCAGTGACACTATGTGGGCATGCGCACGAGTGCTGAGTACCAGAGCCAGGTAGAGCTCGCCGGGTAGAGGCGGCATGTCGTCCACATACACGGCTTCACCTGTACACAAGGTAACATTAGTTAGCTGGTTCATGTGGGTGCTGCAGTGACACGATGTGGGCATGCGCACGAGTGCTGAGTACCAGAGCCAGGTAGAGCTCGCCGGGTAGAGGCGGCATGTCGTCCACATACACGGCTTCACCTGTACACAAAGTAACATGAGTTAGCTGGTTCATGTGGGTGCTGCAGTGACACGATGTGGGCATGCGCACGAGTGCTGAGTACCAGAGCCAGGTAGAGCTCGCCGGGTAGAGGCGGCATGTCGTCCACATACACGGCTTCACCTGTACACAAGGTAACATGAGTTAGCTGGTTCATGTGGGTGCTGCAGTGACACGATGTGGGCATGCGCACGAGTGCTGAGTACCAGAGCCAGGTAAAGCTCGCCGGGTAGAGGCGGCATGTCGTCCACATACACGGCTTCACCTGTACACAAGGTAACATTAGTTAGCTGGTTCATGTGGGTGCTGCAGTGACACGATGTGGGCATGCGCACGAGTGCTGAGTACCAGAGCCAGGTAGAGCTCGCCGGGTAGAGGCGGCATGTCGTCCACATACACGGCTTCACCTGTACACAAGGTAACATGAGTTAGCTGGTTCATGTGGGTGCTGCAGTGACACGATGTGGGCATGCGCACGAGTGCTGAGTACCAGAGCCAGGTAGAGCTCGCCGGGTAGAGGCGGCATGTCGTCCACATACACGGCTTCACCTGTACACAAGGTAACATGAGTTAGCTGGTTCATGTGGGTGCTGCAGTGACACGATGTGGGCATGCGCACGAGTGCTGAGTACCAGAGCCAGGTAGAGCTCGCCGGGTAGAGGCGGCATGTCGTCCACATACACGGCTTCACCTGTACACAAAGTAACATGAGTTAGCTGGTTCATGTGGGTGCTGCAGTGACACTATGTGGGCATGCGCACGAGTGCTGAGTACCAGAGCCAGGTAAAGCTCGCCGGGTAGAGGCGGCATGTCGTCCACATACACGGCTTCACCTGTACACAAAGTAACATGAGTTAGCTGGTTCATGTGGGTGCTGCAGTGACACGATGTGGGCATGCGCACGAGTGCTGAGTACCAGAGCCAGGTAGAGCTCGCCGGGTAGAGGCGGCATGTCGTCCACATACACGGCTTCACCTGTACACAAGGTAACATGAGTTAGCTGGTTCATGTGGGTGCTGCAGTGACACGATGTGGGCATGCGCACGAGTGCTGAGTACCAGAGCCAGGTAGAGCTCGCCGGGTAGAGGCGGCATGTCGTCCACATACACGGCTTCACCTGTACACAAGGTAACATGAGTTAGCTGGTTCATGTGGGTGCTGCAGTGACACGATGTGGGCATGCGCACGAGTGCTGAGTACCAGAGCCAGGTAGAGCTCGCCGGGTAGAGGCGGCATGTCGTCCACATACACGGCTTCGCCTGTACACAAAACTCATTTCATCACCTCATCGATGGACCTTGACGCGGTGGTGGGGCTTAAGGTGCTGTCCAGGGTCGACCTAGTCCCATGCCCTCGCCAAATTCGCGGGACCCTCGAACCGGCCTCCCCTCTAGAGATGGTGATACCCCTGAAATCAGATCCCACCGGCCCGAAGCCCTTCCCCCCCCCCCCTCCCCCGGTATGTACCCTTTCTGAACTGACTTTCCGGATCTGAACTATCCGAATACTATCCGGATAGTATTATATTACATATTAATAAATAAACGAAGGGTATAATGATTCAATAAAAACTACTATACAGTTGGAACTATACGAGTACTCAAGAAACGTCAAACAATTTAAACCTTGGCACGATATTTCTGGGATCCTATCCCCAGTATCATCAGTAGAAGTTTTTACTAATCGCATTCATTTTCTTGAAATCAAGATGTTTAATAGAGTATTCACCAAAAGCAGCATTTTAACAGATATCCGTTGTTTTAATCACAGCCTTCTGAACTAGGTGTCAAGAGGACTGTTCATCTATATTATATCCCCATAAAAAACACTCCGTGTAAAAATACCAGCCAAGTCTCTTCAATTAAAAAAAAATAGAAGAAATCTAAAAATTCAGCACTGAAAAGTAGTGATATCAAAAAATTGGCCAAGTCAAAACTTTTCAAAAAATACTTGGCGCCTCGTGCATATAAATAGTATAGAAGTAGGCAGGAAATGAAATGTACTCATCTACACATGTCCTAAAAAAAACGATGCGCCAAGTATTTTTTGAAAAGTTTTGACTTGGCCAATTTTTTGATATCACTACTTTTCAGTGCTGAATTTTTAGATTTCTTCTATTTTTTTTTAATTGAAGAGACTTGGCTGGTATTTTTACACGGAGTGTTTTTTATGGGGATATCACTCCTTTTTTCAGTTTATTATTACAACTTGTAACATATTGTGGCACCAAAGATTATAATTCTTTTAAAAAATAAGATTTTGTGATTTGGTTGCTAAGAAAAGTTGTGCTTGTTACTGTGTTAATGCTATAAATGATATGTTACAAAGTATAGCAAAAGTTTCGTTCCAATCGGTCCAGCCGTTCTCGAGTTACGGCATCACTTCAGGTTTTCAAAATGGCGGTTGACATCACTGCCACCTACAATTTGTATCTATAAATGTTATGTAACATTATAAGCCTTCTGAATATGTAGTTATTGATATAAGAGATGATTTTAGTCAGATTTGTCATTTTTATGACGTCATTTCCGGTTTAGGTTATAGAACATTTCTTCTTTCACTATTGGTATTCCTTAAAGATGACCTTCTAAATCGAATGGCGCTAATTTCGTTCTAATCGGTCCAGCCGTTTTTGATATATGACGTCACTTCCGGTTTAAAAATGGCGGCACAAAAAATTTATAAGAACAAAGGTATCATCAGACGCCAAAAGTGCACATGTGGTAAAATTTTCATATCGATCGGTTCAGCCGTTTAGGCTGTGGCAGTGATAGCAACGTTTCCTGATATCTGAATCATCATCATCAGATAGCTTTTAAAAGGGGTGTAATTTCACTGTTTTCACGGCCCTCGAGCACCCAAACGGCATAACGTATTGTTCCCAAATTTGGTATATGTTGTCAGGTGGGCCCTAGCTCGAAATTAAGTTATTTCGCAACAATGTGAGATTTCCCAATTTTGAGATCCAGTAGGCCGAAAATGCCATGTTGTTGCTTACAGTAAAAGTGTTTGGTCTGCTCCTCAGTTTATTATGCATTTACGGTATGTTGAGTGAGTGTGAGTGTATAGTA
This sequence comes from Leuctra nigra, assembly GCA_934045905.1. NCBI lineage: Eukaryota > Metazoa > Arthropoda > Insecta > Plecoptera > Leuctridae > Leuctra > Leuctra nigra. Next base: position 26,214,380 of record OW203772.1, on the reverse strand, counting down.
CGACTTGGCTGGGTGGAGCGACCGCTCCACTAGATTTAGTCATCAAACTTTTCCTAGCGCATTCTCTTGGTACTTTTATGGCCCCAGAAAAATTGCTACGAAAAAGATTCCTCCTGGTTGTGAAGTTCAATGTGAAGTTCCAGACATCTAAGATGGTATTTAGTTGTGATTGTTTACCTGTTGCATGCTTGTATCCAGACTTGTGCGGAATCGTCCGTCCTATCGGGTCAGTAGCAGATTGACCAGGTGGAGGCTGTGGAAGATCAGAGTTCAGACTTATTCCATTGCGCGCGCAACTTCGTGTTTTACGTCAGACAGAAAACAAATCGCTGAGGACGGACATTATGATGGCACGTTTAAAGTGCTGCAAGCATGAGTGATTTTGCCGCGTATTGCAGGCACTTTTATGGATACGATTGGAGACAAAATGGGTTGACGAAATGATTTGAAATTTGAATCATGATTAGATAAAAGACAAACCAAGGGTTATCACTTGGTACATTTTTAATTTTTTGCTTTGTCAATGAGTAATAATTAGTCGAATTAAAAATAAAAAATCTCGTCTCGCTGGTGCCGTATGAAATTTAATTTAAAAAATGTGCGAAGTGCTTACTCTAAGTGTGTATTTAATCTTATCATGATTAAAATTTGAGATCGATTGGTTCACGGGTTTGGTCTCTAATCGTATCGGAAATGTGATAGTTTTGAGCGGTTTTGTATACAATCCGACTGAATGTGAACATCCTATCAAAGATACACCCACTTATGAAACAATTTTTCTCTCTCAATTTTCCAAAACAGCCGAGCACTTGCACCCCTTTAACATGTTTGATTTACATTTTGGTATAAAGTGAGTGACCCTCTTCTAATTAAAGATTTTTTCGGATGCTTCAATTGCACAGATATTATTTCTATGCAGTCTCGTCAATACAGATTGCCAACTATTCCGAATGGTGTCATCAAGATGGCGTCAACAATGAGGGATGAACGCACCACTGCGAAGTACTGAGAGCTCTTGGGGATGGCGGACTTCAGGCCTTCTTCTCCTCCCTGATAGCTGTCAGGCACGGCCTTCTTGATCTCCTTGCAGACTGCCAGGTAGGCTTTGAAGAATAGGCTGAAATAGAAAGCAAAGTGTTTTCTTTCTCTGTTTGCTTGTTTCTTCCAGCAATGTCCAGCTCACACCGTGCAACCAAACAATCTGACATTAGCACAAACGCAAATGTCATACCTGGGCTGCGATCGTGTAAAATGACAACTTACTTGTCGCAGTGACAAGCTTCTCATCTCAATGTTATTCACGGCCTTCTAGGGTCTTGTCACCGTGACAAGGAAGTTGTCATTTTACACGACCGCAGCCCTGGAGGCGTATTCTAGAACGTTTTCCCAATTCCATTCCTGATGGAGTCCGGTCACGGCCATAAGGATTAGCATTGCACCGAATCAGATTCCATCAGAATTGGGAAATAAAATGTTCTAGAATACGGCCCCTGATGTCATGTTCAACGTATTTGAGCTTAACTGCCAGATTGGTTGAATCAATTTAATCATTTTGCTCGATCACATTCAAATTTTGAATGGTCATTAGGCCCAACATTTTATGAGATATTAGTCATATTCGGAAATAGTACAAGAACTTCATGAATTATTGGCATTTTGGAAATAACTGTGAAAAATGTTTCATGGAGAAACCTGCAAATAATTAGTTTGCACTACGCCATGAGTTTGCAACCTGCGGGTCCTTGTTGGTTCTTGAATGGCTCTTTATAATTTTAAATAAAGATGTGAAAACTAAAAAATTTGAATATTCGAAAAATAAAGCGCCCTGCGGGGCAACAATTGCAAGGTTATTTGATTCAGTTTGTTTATTTTAGAGTCCCAGAATCACTTTTAAATTGTTCAAATTCCAAAAAAACGCCCTGCGGGGCAACAATGGGTGGGAGTTTCGTCAAAATATCAAAATTAACTAGCAATTTAATTTAATATTTTCGTCGTATTGTATTTGATTGCCTACAGTACGGCTCCAATTATTATATAATGTATACATTTTTTGGGAAATTGGCTCCAAAAAATGTTGCCGACCCCTGCACTCCGCAATACGCAACACTCCGCAATACGCAACACTCCGCAATACGCAACACTACGCAATACGCAACACTCCGCAATACGCAACACTACGCAATACGCAACACTCCGCAATACGCAACACTCCGCAATACGCAACACTCCGCAATACGCAACACTCCGCAATACGCAACACTCCGCAATACGCAACACTCCGCAATACGCAACACTCCGCAATACGCAACACTCCGCAATACGCAACACTACGCAATACGCAACACTCCGCAATACGCAACACTACGCAATACGCAACACTCCGCAATACGCAACACTCCGCAATACGCAACACTCCGCAATACGCAACACTCCGCAATACGCAACACTCCGCAATACGCAACACTCCGCAATACGCAACACTCCGCAATACGCAACACTACGCAATATGCAACACTCCGCAATACGCAACACTACGCAATACGCAACACTCCGCAATACGCAACACTACGCAATACGCAACACTCCGCAATACGCAACACTCCGCAATACGCAACACTCCGCAATACGCAACACTCCGCAATACGCAACACTCCGCAATACGCAACACTCCGCAATACGCAACACTCCGCAATACGCAACACTCCGCAATACGCAACACTCCGCAATACGCAACACTCCGCAATACGCAACACTCCGCAATACGCAACACTCCGCAATATGAAAGAGCAATATGTGACACGCACCTGAGCGTGCTCGCTTATCAACGCGTTACACAGAGCAAGACACGCACCTGAGAGTGAGCGATCTGCGGTACTGGATCATGCCTCCAGGCGCGCTCGGCTCCAGCGGCAGGTCCTGGATCAGATGTTTGTACGCCTCCTCCAGCATCTCCTCGTTCCACACCCTGGAACATCACGTGGTCATGGAGAGGGGGCTCAAGGGGGGGGGGGACTGGATCATGCCTCCAGGCGCGCTCGGCTCCAGCGGCAGGTCCTGGATCAGATGTTTGTACGCCTCCTCCAGCATCTCCTCGTTCCACACCCTGGAACATCACGTGGTCATGGAGAGGGGGCTCAAGGGGGGGGGGGGGGCTGGATCATGCCTCCAGGCGCGCTCGGCTCCAGCGGCAGGTCCTGGATCAGATGTTTGTACGCCTCCTCCAGCATCTCCTCGTTCCACACCCTGGAACATCACGTGGTCATGGAGAGGGGGCTCAAGGGGGGGGGGACTGGATCATGCCTCCAGGCGCGCTCGGCTCCAGCGGCAGGTCCTGGATCAGATGTTTGTACGCCTCCTCCAGCAACTCCTCGTTCCACACCCTGGAACATCACGTGGTCATGGAGAGGGGGCTCAAGGGGGGGGGGACTGGATCATGCCTTCAGGCGCGCTCGGCTCCAGCGGCAGGTCCTGGATCAGATGTTTGTACGCCTCCTCCAGCAACTCCTCGTTCCACACCCTGGAACATCACGTGGTCATGGAGAGGGGGCTCAAGGGGGGGGGGACTGGATCATGCCTCCAGGCGCGCTCGGCTCCAGCGGCAGGTCCTGGATCAGATGTTTGTACGCCTCCTCCAGCATCTCCTCGTTCCACACCCTGGAACATCACGTGGTCATGGAGAGGGGGCTCAAGGGGGGGGGGGGACTGGATCATGCCTCCAGGCGCGCTCGGCTCCAGCGGCAGGTCCTGGATCAGATGTTTGTACGCCTCCTCCAGCAACTCCTCGTTCCACACCCTGGAACATCACGTGGTCATGGAGAGGGGGCTTAAGGGGGGGGGGGGGGGACTGGATCATGCCTCCAGGCGCGCTCGGCTCCAGCGGCAGGTCCTGGATCAGATGTTTGTACGCCTCCTCCAGCAACTCCTCGTTCCACACCCTGGAACATCACGTGGTCATGGAGAGGGGGCTCAAGGGGGGGGGGGGCGTTTGTACCCCATTGAGCCCCGTTCTTGAACTTTAACATTTTGAAACCGTTTTATGTTTTCATTGTAAAAAATGAAATGTACAAAAGTTGTCAACTTTTTCAAGTTTGAAACATGAAAACGTGAACGGTTCAAAACGTAAAAGCTAAATAATTCCCTATTTTTAGTAGAGATTCTTTTTCAAGGATCATAATTTAATATAATAGAAGAATAATTCTGACATCGGTAGAAATTCCCAAATCCCGGACCTTTGTTCAGTCGAACACAGCATAAAATCGGTTTAGGATCGTGTTATCGAAAGTGCAGCAAAATGCTACGACTGAGTTTAAATTACAATATCCCGGGACTCCCCCCTTACCTCCCCTTCCCTTGGGTACCTATTCTATAATATCTCTTTTGATCTCGTCACGACCGAATTCATTTCGTCGTTATTCGTTATGCTATCTTAATGGCAGTGAAATAAGTAGACCATTCCATAAAATATCTGAGTGGCTCTGGTGTAACTTACCCAGAAAAAACACTCCGTGTAAAAATACCAGCCAAGTCTCTTTAACTATAAAAAAAAATAGAAGAAATCTAAAAATTCAGCACTGAAAAGGAGTGATATCAAAAAAGGAGCCAAGTCAACGAATTTTCCAAATTTTAATCGTACCATTGAAATAAAAATATCAACCCCCGAGAAATACTTAAAAAAAGGACTTGGCGCATCGTTTTTTTAAAGACACTTTTCTATCCTAAAAGTATAGGAAGAACTCTACAAGTATATTTTCCTGAGTATATCACATTCATTATCGACGAATCATACTACGTTTTAATATAACTAGTACTCTTACCTACTGGCAGTTTTGGTATTTTGTCAATATTCAGAGGAAATAAACGGATAAACGAATAACGAATAAACGGAAGCGGCCTAGTCTATTCGTTATTGCCACTATTTCTAGGGTCATATTAATCAATCATACTTCTCAATATCGTGACTGAGGGAAATAGCGAAAGCGCTCATTACAAGAAGGCCGTCAATGAGATTTGTATAAGTGACTAGTGCACTGAGCCATGCTGCTCAAATAATTACTGACTAGATTTTTATCTAAAGTAATACGTTATGTAATTTATGAATTTTTTTGGTATAAAATGTTAATTAATAGCAATTAATTACACGGCGAGAAGGTTCCAAGTATAATGCTGTAGTAGGTATGTTGATGTACCCACAAAACTATAGGTACCTACCAATCACAAACACAACTGTTCTGTATTTATTGCTTGTAAGACAATGCTATGTTTCTTTGCGTACTTATATTTAAATTTAAAATATTTTACAGAATGTTCAATATTTAATTTGAAAGTTTTGTCCCAATTTTTCTAGGCATTTCTGAACTACGTAGTATGTGAGTGGCTTAAGCTTAAGAATAGAAAAATGTCTTTAAAAAAACGATGCGCCAAGTCCTTTTTTTAAGTATTTCTCGGGGGTTGATATTTTTATTTCAATGGTACGATTAAAATTTGGAAAATTCGTTGACTTGGCTCCTTTTTTGATATCACTCCTTTTCAGTGCTGAATTTTTAGATTTCTTCTATTTTTTTTTATAGTTAAAGAGACTTGGCTGGTATTTTTACACGGAGTGTTTTTTCTGGGATATCACTTCTTTTGTTAGTTTATACATACAGCTTGTAGCACATGTCCGAGCAGGGACTAATTTCTTTAAAAAAATACGCCTCAACCGATTTGGTTACTATGAAAAGTTGCGTTTGGTATAAGATGACAATGATTATCCAAGAAGAATAGCTTAAGTTTCGTTATAATCGATCCAGCCGTTTTCGATACATGACGTCACTTCCGGTTTTGAAATAGCGGCCGAATTCCGGTATAGGTAATAAGAAAACAATCTAGTTTTATCTAGTTGATACCTTCATGAACGACCATCTGAATTCCTAATCCCTATATTTCCGTTAAATCGGTCATGCCGTTTGTAATATATGACGTCACTTCCGGTTTCATTTAGTGGTTCCTGCCGCCATTTCCGGTACCATTAATTTATTTATTCATTTTTCACAATTGATTTTTCAAATAAATAGCAGAATGAATACGCAGGAGCTAGTTCAGTTGCAATCGGTACAGGCGTTTCAGATATATGACGTCACTTCCGGTTTCAGGAATGGCGGCCGAGAACACTGCTACCTTGAATATATAAATTGTATTGTCTATGTTACAATGTAAGTATTATGTACGTATTTTAAGTATAATTTGTTGAAATAAGTTAAATATTGCGTATTTATGACGTCACTTCCGGTTTAGAAAATAAGAAAATAATATTTTTTTGATTGATACTTCATATAGATGACCATCTAAATCGAATGGCGCTAATTTCGTTCTAATCGGTCCAGACGTTTTTGAGTTATGACGTCACTTCCGGTTTAAAAATGGCGGCACAAAAAATCACAAGAGGCAAGGTATCATCAGACGCCAAAAGTGCATATGTGGTAAAAGTTTTAGGTCGATCGGTTTAGCCGTTTAGGCTGTGGCGGTGATAGCAACGTTTCCTGATATCTTCAGAATCAGAAAGTGGTGTAATTTCACTGTTTTCTCGGCCCTCTAGCTCGCAAATGGCATAACATATTGTTCCCTAATTTGGTATATGTAGTGGGGTGGGCCATAGCTCGAAATTAAGATATATCGCAACAATGTGAGATTTTCCAATTTTAAGATCCAGTAGGCCGAAAATGCCATGTTGTTGCTTACAGTAAAAGTGGTTGGTCTGCTCCTCAGTTTATTAGTCATTTACGGTATGTTGAGTGAGTGTGAGTGTACGGTACGACTTGGCTGGGTGGAGCGACCGCTCCACTAGATTGTTGTAGGTGGAAATCAAACAGAAAGTGAGATTTTAGAGCCTCTCAGATACTTGATGAAATCGTCTATTCGGTCACGACAAGAACAAAAGTGGTATAGAATAGGTACCCTGTCGGACACGATGACGACGTCGTGGGCTCACCGGCCAATCAGCTTCTGTCTCGTGGTGTCGGCCATGACAGTGGTGGCCGCCATGCCGCCGTACACGAGGGCGATGTCTTGTATCTGCCTGCTGTCTGGATGGAGGACCACGTTGAAGGCGGCGTTGACGATGGCGATGTCGTCCTCCCGCCTCTTGGCTTGCTTGTAGGCGTGGAAGTATTGGTTCTGAAACAGAGCAGAATGTTGTAGATGACGATGACGATGACGATGACGATGACGATGACGATGACGATGACGATGACGATGACGATGACGATGACGATGACGATGACGTTGACGATGGCGATGACGATGACGATGACGATGATGATGAGATGACGATGACGATGACGATGACGATGACGATGACGATGACGATGACGATGACGATGACGATGACGATGACTATGACGATGACGATGACGATGACTATGTGCACGTAGCTCAAGGAGTATAGAAAGATCGTACCTCCGTTGTGTAGGGCAGCAAGATGCTGAGCAGGACCTCGTCTTTGGCGACGATATTGCTGCGATAACCCGTAAAGAAGCTGCGGTCCATGGCGACACTCCTCAGTCCGCGCTCTGGAAGAGAAATAGATCAAACTCAACAATAGATAGTTTTTCCTTTTTTAAAATTTCTTGTGACCAAAGCTCCGAGGTAATGTCACTTTGAAGTTTTGCTCTCAGAACACGATGTTGAAGTAGTAGTAGTTTATTGTTTGTAGCAGAATTCAGCTAATACAATACTAGAGTAATATACAATGAAATTTGATATAATTTACACTTAAAGAATGATAGCAAAAGAATATCTAATACATTACGTTGGTAATACACACTCTATGTTAAGAGTAAACTAGGTACATGCATTATAAGATGCATACATACAATAAATATCAGTACAGCTTTTAAACTTAAACATTACAGTTGAATAACAGTAGTGTAGGTTTACACAATAAAAATCACATTTCAATATCAACTTACATGGTAATACATAAATGATAAATGTAGTATATAAATAAATGATAAATGTAGTAAATAAATAATCAGCAATGAAAACATGTTTCCAACCTCGATTTTGCGGCGCACACTTTTGGAATTATATAATCAAGCTCTAAAGTATCTGAGAGGCTCTGGCTTCTAAGAAAATTTCACATAATGTAGTGTGTCAACAATGATAGTTACACACGTTAATCGATATCTGGAAATCAAACTGCATGTGAATTTATTCAGAAACCAGAGCCACTCAGATACTTTATGGTATTGTATGTAATCTATTGCCATTTTACTGACGTATAAGTTATAACAAATAGAGTTAAATTCACTTAGCATTCTCTTGCAATTGACACATGTCATTGTCACCATTACAAATATGATTGGATGAAGACAGAATTACTGATTTTTTATCTACCTCTAAAAACCACTGAAATCGACCTTTGGTTTTCTGCCTATGAGGAACAAATGTTTAGCTTATTTCCATATGTTTAGGATATGTTATCGAGCTAGATGAGGAGGGATTTATTGCTTTCGTTCCATTTTTCCTTTCATAAGAAGTTCAGTAAATCCAAGTGTAAGTATCGATATCAGGGTCTTCTGTTCTGATGTCTGATTTGGATTAATTTCAGACGACCTCCTGTACTGACCCTTGCTGACGAGCTCCAGACGACATCCGGCCGCCATGAAGATGGGATTCAGATCCGAGATGGGACTTCCGGTCATGATGTTCCCGCCAACAGACTGCAACAAGTGGCAGAACATTCACAACGCGTCGAAATGAGAGACACATTTTTTTTGTTTGGAAATTACCATTTCATAAACTTTTTACAAGTTACAACAGCAATTGTATTAAAGCATAAAATAAATGAGTTTTCAATTGTGTAGGAAAATCATTTCGAAATTCATTTATATCTTTTAAAATAGCACACGTTGGCATTGCATTAATTTTTTTCGTGATAGTATGGCCGAATGTCCACCAGAAAAAAAGTTTTTTGGTCAAAACTAACCATCAAATAAATTAGTTTTTCATTATAGCTTAAAATTTACACGATTTTACTTAGCTGCCATAAGATAACATGTGGAAAAAAAGTCAAATTATCTCAGAAACTAGACACGAGAAGTGTTTAATTTTCTCAGGGATTGTGTATGGCCTGATTATCAATAAGTACACATATAATTAAGCCGATCTAAGACCATGCCTCGAGTAACGTGACAATGGAAGACAAGTTGTCTTCAGAAAGTTCTTACCGAGACATTGCGGATCTGCTGTCCGGCGAACCAGTGCAGCATTTCCCTCAGAGCAGAGAATATCCTCGTGCGATGCTCTGGAACAGAACATTCAGGTCATTACACTCCATTGGGAATGTTTGGCTACATTTCATCTCAGCTGTATGATGTTTTTTTTTAACTTGAATCCATCGACTGCCAAATTTCAAGTCTTCTGCTAACTTAGATTTAAAATTATTATTATTTCAGTTGCGATGGTAACAGATGGACAATAACTGAGTATTATTTAGGTATTTTCTTAGTTTTCCCTTAGTAAACAACTGAATTGAAGTTTTTCAATACTGTGCTAAAACAAGTAATGAAGTTAACACAGTCATTCTAGGAATGTCATTGGTTGTTGCCATGACAATACAGTCCTAATCAACTGTTTAAAAGTTAGCAGAGTATTGAAAGACACAAAATTGTCAAAAAGAAATCGACGTCTTTTGGATAAACGTAAGTAAAAATGGAATGTCTGTCAATCGTTCTGAAATTCATCCAAATTATCGAATAATTAAATCGAGAACGAATTGCCAGTTAGGGGCTGTGTATTAAGGACGTCACGCTAAAAATGGGATATTTTGATCCCCCCTCCCCCCTGTCACGCTGTGGCACACATTTCGAGACCCCCCCCCTAAAAGGACGTCACAAATCTATCTCCATCCCCCTTAAATACTTTTACTGTAAAATAATCAGAATACATCGTTTTTAGCGAAATTTCCGGTCCCGACATATCAACTGAAATTTAAAATGTTTGAAAATAGCTGTATCAAAACGTGACGTTCTACTGCCTCCAGACCCCCCTCTCCCCCCTGTCACACTGTGTCCCATACTGGTGCACCCCCCCTCCCCCTGAAGCGTGACGTCCTTTATGCACAACCCCTTAATTAAATTCGCGAAATCGTAAATGTTACTTGGCTGTGTTCGAATCTCCTGATCCACGGCATGTTGGATGTCACTCAGAGAGACTGCGGCTCCGATCTTCAACCCCGCCGTCACCATGGTGATGGAAGTCAGCTCTGTGACGCTGCTCGCTTGAATCAGCACCGCGTAGCAGCAGTTCTTGAACTTCACCTCCACGCCTGATAGAAACAGAGAAGATGTCACTCAGAGTGGCTGTGATCTTCAACCCCGCCGTCTCCATGGTGATGGAAGTCAGCTCTGTGACGCTGCTCGCTTGAATCAGCGCCGCGTAGCAGCAGTTCTTGAACTTCACCTCCACTTCTGATAGAAACAGAGAAGATGTCATTCAGAGTGGCTGTGATCTTCAACCCCGCCGTCTCCATGGGGATGGAAGTCAGCTCTGTGACGCTGCTCGCTTGAATCAGCGCCGCGTAGCAGCAGTTCTTGAACTTCACCTCCACGCCTGATAGAAACAGAGAAGATGTCACTCAGAGTGGCTGTGATCTTCAACCCCGCCGTCTCCATGGTGATGGAAGTCAGCTCTGTGACGCTGCTCGCTTGAATCAGCGCCGCGTAGCAGCAGTTCTTGAACTTCACCTCCACGCCTGATAGAAACAGAGAAGATGTCACTCAGAGTGGCTGTGATCTTCAACCCCGCCGTCTCCATGGTGATGGAAGTCAGCTCTGTGACGCTGCTCGCTTGAATCAGCGCCGCGTAGCAGCAGTTCTTGAACTTCACCTCCACGCCTGATAGAAACAGAGAAGATGTCACTCAGAGTGGCTGTGATCTTCAACCCCGCCGTCTCCATGGTGATGGAAGTCAGCTCTGTGACGCTGCTCGCTTGAATCAGCGCCGCGTAGCAGCAGTTCTTGAACTTCACCTCCACGCCTGCAGAGAACAAGTTCAACATCAAGTAGACATCACAGTGAAGATCATTCATATGAGAATCATGGACGTCTTCAGGATTTATGACAGGGTGGGAGGGGGTGGGGGGTGTAATGGGGCTTGGAGAGCCATATTTTTGGTGACTTATTTGTCTCCTTTTATAGAATTTTAAACCTATGATAATAAGAAAGAAAGAAAGCCAACAATATCCTATATGAGAATATCACGTAAATGTGCAAAAATATATGGAATACATTTTTGTGTGAAATGTGCTCATTTTGTTTGTCTTTATCGAATTTCATCCCACTTCTGGGTACCGATTCTATATCCTTTTTTGATCTCGTCGCGACCTAATTATGAATTCAATCGACACGAGATCAATAAAGGATATGGAATAAGTAGCCATGTGGTCGCCCATGTTGAGAAGGCTTTGAGAGACTCGTGTATAGGTGTGTGGTCGCCCATGTTGAGAAGGCTGTGAGACACGTGTATAGGTGTGTGGTCGCCCATGTTGAGAAGGCTGTGAGACTCGTGTATAGGTGTGTGGTCGCCCATGTTGAGAAGGCTGTGAGACTCGTGTATAGGTGTGTGGTCGCCCATGTTGAGAAGGCTGTGAGACTCGTGTATAGGTGTGTGTTCGCCCATGTTGAGAAGGCTGTGAGACTCGTGTATAGGTGTGTGGTCGCCCATGTTGAGAAGGCTGTGAGACTCGTGTATAGGTGTGTGGTCGCCCATGTTGAGAAGGCTGTGAGACTCGTGTATAGGTGTGTTTTCGCCCATGTTGAGAAGGCTGTGAGACTCGTGTATAGGTGTGTGGTCGCCCATGTTGAGAAGGCTGTGAGACTCGTGTATAGGTGTGTGTTCGCCCATGTTGAGAAGGCTGTGAGACTCGTGTATAGGTGTGTGGTCGCCCATGTTGAGAAGGCTGTGAGACTCGTGTATAGGTGTGTGGTCGCCCATGTTGAGAAGGCTGTGTAAAGACTCCTGTATAGGTGTGTGGTCGCCCATGTTGAGAAGGCTGTGTAAAGACTCCTGTATAGGTGTGTGGTCGCCCATGTTGAGAAGGCTGTGAGACTCGTGTATAGGTGTGTGGTCGCCCATGTTGAGAAGGCTGTGAGACTCGTGTATAGGTGTGTGTTCGCCCATGTTGAGAAGGCTGTGAAAAGACTCACCAATCTCAGTGTTCCCGCCAACTATCCGGCTCTCCGGGAATTTCCTCTTGAGTTCCAGAAGTTGGGTTAGAGTTGCGGGTCGGTACCACGTGACTCGTTCTCCTCGGACGATCAGAAACTGCTCGTTCAGATCCTTGCTCGTCAACTATTACAAACAAAACATTAAAAAAACATTACAGTACTTTAAGTTATACAATGTTTACATACACGAGTAAAGTGCATCCATTTGCATCCTCCCAAGACAGGGTTTGTGTTGGCCAATGATCCACTGCGCTAAGCCGGCGAGCATTATGCTCTTTAATAATGGTGTCCAAACATCATTGTTTGGACAATGATACCTGTTTGCGCACTTTAAGTTTCATTTTTGCTGATCAAATATGGAGGTTATGAGGGGAGAGTCGACCAAAGAGCCCGGTGTGGGGAAGTCCAGCACTGTTGGGAAGGCCAGGCTGGAATGGGAGGGGTCGGGCCGGTGGGGCCAGATTCGGGTGGACAACCGCCGCGAGGGGGGGGGGGGGAGGCCGGCCCAAGGGGACAGTAAATTCGAGGGTTGCTCTTTGTCTGGGCCTCACCACTGACCTGTCCGGCATGGGTAGCCCTAACACATGAGCATATGCTCGCCGGCGTAGCTGAAGTGGATCATTGGCCAACACAAACCCCACCACCGCCCTAAGGTGGCAGCCGTCATGAAGGGGGGGGGGGGGGGGGGGGAAGGCATTCTCCCACCTCCCATCCCCCGGTCAGTCATTGTTCTAGACTAGGATTTCACTTCTAGGACTCCATTTTATTTGTTAAAACATTATATTTCAAAGCTGAAAAAAATGACTATCTCGACGTTCTTTTAAATTAATCTCTATTCCATGAGCGTATTCTCCGACTCACCTGCAGTTCAGGAGGAAAGATCGGCTCCTGCGAGGGATCCAGTGGCGTGAACTCGCTGTGGTCGAACAGAGCTTCTTCGTCCTCCTGGATTCCGTTGACGCCGTTGCTCTGGTTCTTGCAGCACTTGTCGCCCAGAGCGCACGCGCCGTTGCTGACGCCGTTCGTCGCTCTCGCTTGCTCCCATTCCTCCGTGAACGTGCGGTACCCTTCTATGATCGGTCTGTAGCCGGTGCATCGACACAGGTTGCCTGGAAGAAGAAGCCAATGTTCTTGTTGTAGCAACCGTTGTTATGGACTTAAGAATTGAAGTGAGCAAAATGTACGATACGATTGCTAACTAATCAAGAGATTAATTATGACTCCAGCTAATCATGGAGTGTTTTGCTTTCTCGTCTACAGCTAAGGGCAGCTAAAGGCAGAGTCGCTGTCAGTATGTTCCAAAACTTCTGTCAATTTATAAATTACTAACGAAAGAATCGTCAGAGTAGATTCCTTCCGAAATCGAAATATATTGGACTAACTTCCTTCTTACCAAAACAGAAATACGCGATACAAGTGAGACTGAAGTGACGCGATATCTCGAAGTTTCATTTCCGATCGATCTCGAGTTTCGATTCGATACTCGATTGTAGAACGCACGTTTTCAGAATGATCTCGACAAAATTAAGTTTTAAAATGGGCTGCCTGTAGACTTTGTGGAGCCGAATTTACCCATCAGACTAAAATCTTGGAAATATATATATAGCGAACCGAAACCAGACACAGCCTCGAGCTCTGCAGACGTTGCGTCTGCAAGTAGATATTTTCGGATGTCAGTCCTCAACACCACAAGACCGTGGGCTAATAATCTTATGGACGGAATCCAGTAGACTCTGGCCACTTGCGGAGATGTATCTGGACATAGACATCTCTGCAGATACTCACCCTGTAAGACGACCTCCATGTCCTTGAACGCCGGCTTGGGGTTGTTGCGCAGAAGCGTGTACATGGACATGACTATGCCTGGCGTGCAGAAGCCGCACTGCGAGCCGTGGGACTTGGCCATGCGCTCTTGCACCGGATGTAGCCTCGTCCTCGTCGACCCGATGCCCTCCACAGTCGTCACGCTGAGTCCGTGCATCGAGCAGACCGGCGCCAGGCAGGCGTTGACGGACATGTGGCTGGAGGCGTTCAGGAGGCGATGTGACTGGCATGGGAGGCGATGTGACACGCTTGGGGGGGGGGCGTTCAGGAGGCGTTGTCACATGCATGGGGGGCGTTGTGACACGCATGGGGGGGGGGGGCGATGTGACATGCATCGAGCAGACCGGCGCCAGGCAGGCGTTGACGGACATGTGGCTGGAGGCGTTCAGGAGGCCGTTGTCACATGCATGGGGGCGTTGTGACATGCATGAGGGGCGTTCAGGAGGCCGTTGTCACATGCATGGGGGGCGATCAGGAGGGCGTTGTCACATGCATGGAGGCGCCAGGCACGCGTTGACGGACATGTGGCTGGAGGCGTTCAGGAGTATATGGGGGGCGATCAGGACAAAATAATACTGGTCCCAAGGGCAATAACATTGAGCGAGGTTAGTAGTTGGATGGGTGGCTTGATAGTTGCTTCTGTTGGGTCAGAACATGGGCGTCCAAAGGGGGGTTGCAAGGGGGGGGGGCACTGCCCCTCCTAGATGTCAGGAAAACATAAACCTGGATGTTAGGGAACGGGGCAAGATAGGAGCGCACTTGACCACCCCAAAATACACAAATTGATTTGATTTCAAATTGATTATAAAGTGTCCAAACAGAAAAAAACGCCCTTTGGGGCAAGGTGGTGGCGACCCCCCTCCCACACTCCTTTAGCCCGCGGAAAATTGTTTTCCTTGCTGCGCCGCCCCCCCCCCCCTGGCAGAAATCCTACGGAAGCTTATGGGCCAGAGAGACTGAGGTGTTTGGGGGTTAGTGTGACGACCTCCCTCCACCTGTTATCAGTCTCTCGACGGCGCGGGTTTTGGAGGCTCGTGCTGTGAATGTCACACCGTCCTTCGGACGGGTCGTTAAGCCCCTTGGTATCTTTCGTCAGGAGTAGGCTACATGCTACCGGGTTTGAAACATTATTAACATGTGTTTTGCGTGAGCAAGATGGCCATGTATTGTGAAGGATACACAATCTTGTTCGCTGCGCAGGCGTACTTGGAGACCATGACTGTGCAGGCTCCGCAGCCGCCTTCTGCGCAGCCCAGCTTCGTGCCGCACAGGCGCACTGCGTAGGAGGTTAAGTCCAAGATGACAGTCAGAATGTGAGGTTAATGTTCAGGACATTCTATTTAAACTCTGAAATACGTTGCAATCAGGGTTTTCCAACAAAATGTCTGATGCCGTTTGAATTTCATTTTTAAGGTGATACAAGCGCTCGGCCGTTTTAGAACATTGAGAGAGAAATATTGTTTCATAAGTGGTGTAACTTTAATAGGATGTTCACATGATCAGTCTGATTGTATATTCGTAGCACTTTTTTATTATTGCTTTTTGCATTGGTAATTAGGCGCCGGTTATTCAACAAAACCGCGCAAAACTATGGAATTTCCGATTTAAGGTGGCTGTATATCACGTGACTTTATTTCTCTACATCCGATCAAAAGAAATAGTTACCTATGAGTACATACCTTACATCGTTCATGTTGAGTAATCCAAGGTGATTTATGAAGGAAATTCACTGCATACTGGAGCTTATCAATATTTGCAGTCAATATTATTTAATTTTGCAGTGGTTTTATAATAAAAACAACACAAATATCGTGTATACGTACGCGTGTGAAGACTGTCAAAACCAAGTGCTGTTCGTTTAAACATTACATTCATAATAGTGGATATAATTAATATCTCAACATTTCGTTGGAAAGAGGAAGAAAGAGCGCATGTTATATATTCTGACATTGCGTCAGGTTTGTGATGCATATATGCCTTTTTATTAGAGTAAAGTTTGTTGTTCTTGGCAACTCGTAGAATTTCCTTCAACTTCAGGTCTTGATTTGAGAATATTTAGGTGCAAGGAAGTAAAATCATCTAATCAGTTATTTTCGCAGTTCTTTTCTGAGTAGATAAGTTCCAACAGATGTGTCCTAACTTATCTGATGAGTGAGAAGTCTTTGCTAAACTGAACCCTTCCAATAGAAAATGTGTAGCTTTTTGGTTAAAAAGTCACGTGATATACAGCCACCTTAATTGGAGACCAAACCCGTTAATCAACTTAGAATTATCACTTGGCACATTTTTGAAATTTAATTTTATACGGCACCCAGAGATACAAGAAAATAGCTAATATTTCACCAAAAATCTATTTAATTACTTATTACAAATTTAAACAAAAAATTTAAAATGTACCAATTGGGATAGCCCTAAGTTTGTCTTTTATCTAATCACGATTAAAATTTCAAAATATTTAGTCAACCCTTTCGTCTACAATCGTATCCAAAAAAGTGTATAATTAATATAATAATAATATAGTTTGTCGTTATTTGTGTTGATATTTATCAATATTAATTTTACTATAAATATAGTTAGACAAAACAGTGAATGTTATCGTTCTTGTGATCAAAACTTAAATCAACATCGGAGATAGCGGTTCGTTATCTTGTTATGATGTGAAATGATTTGAATAATGCAAATATCTCGGTTGTTTATCTGCAAATAAACTCGTCTTGAATGTCAAGGTGATAAGTGATTCAAGAATAATAATGTTATACATTATGCTGACTCTTGGCTACTTAAAGCAGTAGCGTAATTTCAGGTTTCGGGCAGTATTTTAAGCCCTCCTTCCCCCACCTATTTCGAATAATAACTTAACGTTAAATTCTTTTTGAAAAATGTTTTTTGTTTTAATTTTTCAATATTTCACTTTTACCATTAGTATTGCAAATTAATGTGGACTTTTGTAGTAGGTTAGGTAACAACGAAAGTAAACTAATATAACCTCAAGTCCGATTTGGGTCGGGAAAAGAGTGAAAATCTAGTGCATTTCATTCTTAAATAAACACAAATTTTGGTCGATTTTATCATAAATCTCTATATCACTAAAATTTTAAAAAATGCTGTGGTTTTCATTTTGTATGTTTTGAGAAGTTCTCCCAGTGTCAAACTGGCCAAATTACGATAAGTCGTCCAATCTATCATTATAAACTAGAATAACATAATATTAAAATTTATTTTTGGTACCGACTATTTATTCTATCCGTATTTTTGCATTGTATGGTCTTCATTCGATGCGCCACTGCTGGTTCTGCCACATGACAGTTACGTGAACGCATACTTCCAGAGAATGGAACCTTTTGTGTGTATTCTGTTCCCCTATCACGTGCCCGTTTGTCGGATCTTCTCAACATTTAGCACCTCGCTTGTTTATGTGAATCGGTTCAATGTCAATGGAAACAAGTTTTTGAGAATGTGGTCTCAGAAACCTTGAATAGAATCCATACCAATCTTCGTTTACGTAACTATAATCATTCAACCACGAAATGTCAGTTGGCTATGCTATAATATTCAGGTTTGCTTATATAAGCGTCTCCGCACTGTTCCATTCATTCTAAAAAGCAGTGTTCTGTTTTATACGATGCGTTTCTCTAAATTTCGAATCAAATTTTACTGTTTTTTCTTGCACTATATGACGTAATATACGGCACTCTTCGGCACCACATTTTTTCTTCTTTTTTAAAATGTGTATTCACATATTTGATTTTTTGTTTACTTTTTGTTGGCAACTTATCGTCAAATATTTTGCTTACACTATTGTCGTAAGAGCTTTTGATATGCATCATGTGACAGGCTGATTAAAAATGGAACTATTTGACCGATCTTGAACTAACTTAAGGAGCTTTTGAAAATATGCAGACAATTTTGTCAAGAACTTCAAGTGTTACTGACATTTTTAGCTTGCTTTGAAATATGTAAATTTTTTAAATTATCACTGCCATCACGCCTTTGGTTACATCCTGGCTCGCTCATCAACGCGTTACACAGAGCGTTTTCATACTCATAACAAATTATAGTAGCATAGCAAGCAAAGTCGTTTACCCAATAGTTATTTGATACCTACAGATTACAATTATGATTATAAAAGGATACATTTGTTCCGCAAATACCGCAGCAAAGTCCATTCGGGATCCACATTGTCATCCACAACCTGGAATAAAAGAATAAAGGATAAACGAAGGATCATGTTATCCCTGCCTTCTCCACAAGTACATAATTCATAGTTTACTGTCACTTTAACTGCAATACGTCTAATTAATTTCAAATCTCATGAAAGTGATAAGTTGATAACGATTGCTGAGAGTTTTAAAGTTGATATTAAAGATGATTAGATTTATGTCAATCAATGAAATGTACTATCACAATATTTAGAAGATAGCGTCCTGCAATGTATACTTGGCAAAATAAAAACAAATTGTCGTTTATCGAATTCGAATGACTGCTTGTTTTATAGCTTTAAAACGATATTGAGCCTAAATATTGTAATATATTCAGTGTTCGAATTGGAATTCGGTCCAAGAGGGGAGGGTGTACTGTTAAAAAATATGTTTGCTCCAAGATAATTTTGTGTGGGGGGAGGGGGGGGGGAGCACTATGCGGGTCCGGGGCGCACAGCCCCGAAAAATTGTATAATTTCAGAAATGAATTTGGTGCATTTCTACGCATTTCTTATACTATTTTAAGCCTATTTTTATCTCGACAAATGGCGTATAGAGGCTAAATTGAAAATTCTCTGGGAATTGTATTATTTTGATGTAAGTAGTGCAATTTTTTTAATCTTTCGTGGGGATGGTGAAGTGGACAAATTAGTCTTGGGGGGATGGAACTATCAAAATATTCCCCATTGAGGGCTCCATCCCCCCGCATCTCCCCCAAATTCGACGACTGATTATATTTATAATCAGTCGTACAGTGTTCATAAAATATAATGTCTATTGTCGACTAAAAATGAGCTACCTAAATTATAATAAAAAATCTGATAATGTGAACTGTACAAAAGTTATGATGACAAATCTATGAAATAATATCCAATGTTTACATCGGAGTGCAGCCGACTCCGCATGCTCAATTATCAATGCGTCAAACATAGCTATTAGGTTCTTCAATCAACGCTATTAGTCAATCAAACCCTCGCGGACTAACTCGCTCCTACCTTCACACCGTTGACGAAGAACACGAGCGCCGACGACTTGACCTCCATGATCACGTTGCGTCTGCACTGCTTGACTCTTTCTGTTACACTGCACCACAGCCTTCTCGACAGTCACTTCGTTCTCTGGGTAGCTGCCTGTCGACCGCCGATGCAAACTATGACGTCATCGGGTTCTTGCAAGAGAACGAAGTGACTGTCGAGAAGGCTGTGCACTGCACATTACCTGGGATGTGATAAGAGAGACCTAACTAGACTCAAGGACACTGCTAACTGAATATATTTATAGAGCTGGAGCACTGGGCTCATAATCAGACGTAATAGGAAGATGTCAATGATCGAGCCAGACATCCCTTACAAAAATATCCTATAGTTTACTTCACCAAAATCGAAGTACAAATACTATAGTAAAATTTCTATAGTAGACTTTAGGATTATTGACACTTACTACAGTAGAATTACTGCAGGAATTGTCCTACAGCTTATCCCAGTATACTGCTGTACATTTACTTCAGTTACTTTACTATAGTTTACTTTAGTATTATTACTACAGTACATTTCGTCAAATAAAACGTTAAAATTTCATAGAAAAATAAAATTTTCCTTCGGAAAATTCGGGAAACCTCCTCTGAAGTAATGGACAAGGTTTGATTACACTTTTCAATTATAAAATCCCGCGGAGGCGCCATGCCTTGAACTTGCGATCTCGTGGTCCGTAGTCGAGCGTCTTACCGAGTAGGCCAGCGGTGCAGACAAGACTTCGTTGCGCTAATAGTCATCATATTGAGTTTTCATATTTAAGTGAACATATTTATATTATTTGGTGGATCATAAAATTGTAATTAACATAATAGAATAGGAGAAAAGATAAATATTAAGATTTATTTATAAAGTAATATTATCTGTGATATTTCCCCCATAAAATATATCAGCTCACGCCCTGTAGTATAATTACTATAGTTTATTTTACTAGGTGGTGTGGTGCAAATTTTCTGAGTCAATAAGTATAAATTCTGTAGTTTATACTTTACTTTACTACAAATACTATAGTAATTAGGGTATTGGGCTAAATATACTACAGGGTGATGTGGTGCAAATTCTCTAAGTCAATGAAGTAAAAATTCTGTAGTTTATATACCATACTTTACTACAAATACTGTAGTAAAAAGTCAATGAAGTACATATACTACAGAGTATACTACTGTAAACTACAATATAAATGGGCTGTAGTAAACATACTGTAGATTACACTTTTCTTTACTACAGGTACTATAGATTTTCAATGAAGTATATATACTAAAGAACTTACTATAGTAAACATATTTTGTCTGTAGTCAAAGTACTCTAGCTTGATACTTCGAATTACTACAGTGAAGTACACTCCCCCAAATAATAAACGGTACTCGAAAGAAAATGAATTGACTGATTAAGGTTTGATGGCATCATCCCATGAAGTCAGTGCTAACGCATTATCTAACTCTTTTAGGTGAGCTCTGATTTCATTGATAATAACAAGGATTGATCGTCAAGGAACCGGCCCAGCAGCCAATACGTTTTGTACCAAGTACCGTTTATTATTTGGGGGAGTGTACGTTCCCTATAACTTTACTATAGTAAACTGCAGTATATATCGTCTGTAGTAAAAATACTATAGTACATACTTTGAATTACTACAGTAAAGTATATTTACTCCAGAGTAAAAAATAGTATTTTCAGCTGTAGTAAAAATACTGTAGTTTATACTTTAGTTTACTACCGATACTGTAGAATTTACTTCAGTAATCTATAGTACTTTTTTCCTGTACTTCAAGTACTATAGCACAAACTATAGTTTACTACACGTTATTACAGAATACTTTGAAATACTTCAAAATATACTATAGGACATTTTTCTAAGGGATGAGCATGTTCGTGGGCGACCATCCCAACATTTGCCTCTCGTCTCGACTGAATCGGGTATTCTTCTCCCGGGCAGTGTCTAATCTTAGACAATCTTTTTTTTAGACACTCAGCATATTTGTTTTTTTTTGTTTTTTTCTTAGACGAAGGAGATTTTGTCCATCTTGTTTTGTATTAGTACACCCAACAAATCATAAAACGGTATTTGAACGAAACGGATTGGCTGCTGTTCTGGTTCCTAGACAATCAATATACTAGGTAGATGACGAGTAAGCATAGACTTCATCAGATGATGCCATCACATTTTCTTCAGACAATCCATTTCTTTCAAATACCATTTTATCATTTGTTGAGTGTATAGTCAAGGAAACTAGATGGTGCATACTCTATCTCTCTCTGCTCCATATAAAAACATGTTTATGTTATGGGTCAGAGAGAGGCAGAGTATGAACCATCTAGTTTCCCTGACGTACAATTAGTTCCACACATAAAAAGAAAAAAAAAGTAAATTAAGCACCTACACACTACTAAACATTTTGGTTGAATAACTAAATGTAAGAAACTTGGATATTAAATAAAATGTGTGGTTTTCTTCCTCAATGAGCCCTTATAGAAAATACAAATGTGTGGGTAAATAATTATGCGTATAATGTGAGTAAATAATTCAGGATTAATATATTTCAGAGTATAAGTGTAATACAATTACAAGATGATGATGAAATCAATTAAAATGAATTGATACTGATGTCATATAAATTAATAAAATGTAATGTATTTGTTTTGACAATGTAACAATAGGTATCTAAATCATTCTCTTCAGAGGAGTATCTTACTGGAAACTATGGGTTTCAATGTTGTTTATTATCATCTGATCATCATCATCGTAATTATTTGAATATCTTTCTTGCACGAGATCTCTCAACATTGACATTCCAGATTTGTTTGTTAATCTTAGAGGGGCATTGAAAGAGGCTTATACAGTTATTTCTTCGCCGCTGCGGGCGCCGGCAGGTCTGATGGGAATCCACCGAACTGTGTTCTGAGCACGCGCTTGTCGACCTTGCCGTTGAGCGACCTGGGGATGGCGTTGACGATACGAACTCCTCCGTGCAGCCATTTCAACTTCGGCAGGCTGTCTGTATAATCAAACAGAGAATTAGACATTGAAGAACATTGCCGTTGAGCGACTTGGGGATGGCGTTGACGATACGAACTCCTCCGTGGAGCCATTTCAACTTCGGCAGGCTGTCTGTATAATCAAACAGAGAATTAGACATTGAAGAACATTCCCGTTGAGCGACTTGGGGATGGCGTTGACGATACGAACTCCTCCGTGGAGCCATTTCAACTTCGGCAGGCTGTCTGTATAATCAAACAGAGAATTAGACATTGAAGAACATTCCCGTTGAGCGACTTGGGGATGGCGTTGACGATACGAACTCCTCCGTGGAGCCATTTCAACTTCGGCAGGCTGTCTGTATAATCAAACAGAGAGTTCAACATTGAAGAACATTCCCGTTGAGCGACTTGGGGATGGCGTCGACGATACGAACTCCTCCGTGCAGCCATTTCAACTTCGGCAGGGTGTCTGTATAATCAAACAGAGAGTTAAACATTGAAGAACCTTCCCGTTGAGCGACTTGGGGATGGCGTCGACGATACGAACTCCTCCGTGCAGCCATTTCAACTTCGGCAGGCTGTCTGTATAATCAAACAGAGAGTTCAACATTGAAGAACCTTCCCGTTGAGCGACTTGGGGATGGCGTCGACGATACGAACTCCTCCGTGCAGCCATTTCAACTTCGGCAGGCTGTCTGTATAATCAAACAGAGAGTTCAACATTGAAGAACCTTCCCGTTGAGCGACTTGGGGATGGCGTTGACGATACGAACTCCTCCGTGCAGCCATTTCAACTTCGGCAGGCTGTCTGCAATCAAACAGAGAGTTCAACATTGAAGAACATTCCCGTTGAGCGACTTGGGGATGGCGTTGACGATACGAACTCCTCCGTGGAGCCATTTCAACTTCGGCAGGCTGTCTGTATAATCAAACAGAGAGTTAAACATTGAAGAACCTTCCCGTTGAGCGACTTGGGGATGGCGTCGACGATACGAACTCCTCCGTGCAGCCATTTCAACTTCGGCAGGCTGTCTGTATAATCAAACATAGAGTTCAACATTGAAGAACATTCCCGTTGAGCGACCTGGGGATGGCGTCGACGATACGAACTCCTCCGTACAGCCATTTCAACTTCGGCAGGCTGTCTGTATAATCAAACATAGAGTTCAACATTGAAGAACATTCCCGTTGAGCGACCTGGGGATGGCGTCGACGATACGAACTCCTCCGTGGAGCCATTTCAACTTCGGCAGGCTGTCTGTATAATCAAACAGAGAGTTGAACATTGAAGAACATTCCCGCTGAGCGACTTGGGGATGGCGTCGACGATACGAACTCCTCCGTGGAGCCATTTCAACTTCGGCAGGCTGTCTGCAATCAAACAGAGAGTTCAACATTGAAGAACATTCCCGTTGAGCGACCTGGGGATGGCGTCGACGATACGAACTCCTCCGTACAGCCATTTCAACTTCGGCAGGCTGTCTGTATAATCAAACATAGAGTTCAACATTGAAGAACATTCCCGTTGAGCGACCTGGGGATGGCGTTGACGATACGAACTCCTCCGTGGAGCCATTTCAACTTCGGCAGGCTGTCTGTATAATCAAACAGAGAGTTAAGGGCTTGCCGATCTGTCACGTCAGTCCATACTGGGGGGAGTGGGTCAGTCCCCCCCCCCCCTGATGTTCCCAGTAAACATTTCGCAGACCGACAAATTATTTTGGGAGGGAGGAGAGGGTGTTAAAATAACTAATTTTTTCTTGTGTCCCTTAAGCACGGCTCACCAGCGTTTTAAAATTCTTAAATATTGATTCCTACTTCATAAAATTATGTTATTATTTTTTCATGACATAAAGTTTGCTTCTTGATGGCACAACTACTGATGAGTGATGTGATAGACGAGACATACCTTTTTTTGGAGGTAACTAATACCATTAGTTACCACCATTAACTACCACTAGTTAATGGTAACTACCATTAAGGTAGCTAAATGGTTAAAGCATAGGGCCGGTAACCCGAAGGATCTGTGTTCGAATTCAAGTCGGGGTGCGCGTTTTTATTTCGCAGGTTACCTCCAAAAAACACCATCCCTAAGTGAGAGATTCACTAAAAAAAATCCATCATTATCAAGACATACCTTGTACTAGTGTGACGAGCTCCTGCTCTGTAACACTCACGCCCGGCTGAGGCACGATGAACGCTGTTGAGTGTTCCCAGTCGACCTCGTGGTAGACGCCGATCACGGCCACCTCGTTGACGCCCGGGTGTCTCAGCAGGACCTCCTCGATGTCCTTGGTGGGAACCTGCGATGTAGACACAGACTCCCATAATAAAATCACAGAAAAACGCTCCGTGCAAAACTATATCCTCAAAAAACGACAGTCACTGACATTTCCAATATTTATCGTATTTTTGAAAAAAAAAATCTCTTAAAATTCTAAAATATGGGAAGTGAATACTTCGAAATTTGAAATTAGCAAAGTTTTATGGAAATAAATGTTCCGAAAATTTTAGTGATGTTTGCAAATATTATTCATTTTGACATTCAATTGAATGTCAATAAACATTTCAATTGAACATTCAATTTGTAGGTCTCTTATGGGGATCAATCTTTTTAAATAGTTCAGTGTGGGAACTTTTTCTTGACGAAATTGTGTTTCTTACCTTCAATACTTTTATAGTTTTTGGTAAAATGATCACAGTGTAGACAATAGACATAGTTTAAATTCATGGGAGCAATTTAAACTTCCATTCTAGGTATACCACTTCCAATGTAAAAGTATAGAAGGACGGTGAAACTTAACAGTGAATATCTCATAATTTAATTCAGAACAATCATATTATTTTTCTATATTATTGAGGATACAATACCTAACGCATATTGAAAGATTCGAAACTATAAAGCAGCAGGCGATCTGTGGATTAATTTCACTTTTAAAACCAGTATTTTATGAACTCCTTAGTTAATAAATACCAACTGCAATGAGAAAAAAATTTCCTCGAGTGGGACTCGAACCCACGACCTTCCGATATCCAGTCAGATGCTCTACCAACTGAACTCATTAGTGCTCTCAACCTGGAGTCTGGAACTAATAATAGAGATGATTCTTACAATGGAAATGATTCTGGACCCTAAGTTGAGCTAACTCAGGTGTTCGTTACATCATGTTAAATAACGGTTTTAAAATAAAATCCAATCCACAGATCGCCTGCTGCCTTTGTAGACAAATGCGAGAAATCTCTAAACAAGGACGGTCCTTGAATTGATTTTCTTTTACCTTCTATAGTTTGGATTTGTTCAAATAAAACCAATTTTCTTAGGAAGTTACACAAACTATATTTATTAACACAATCTCGATATTTCAGTCACTTTCTGCGATCGTTATCAGGA
This sequence comes from Leuctra nigra, assembly GCA_934045905.1. Taxonomy (NCBI): domain Eukaryota; kingdom Metazoa; phylum Arthropoda; class Insecta; order Plecoptera; family Leuctridae; genus Leuctra; species Leuctra nigra. The sequence continues at coordinate 26,188,750 of OW203772.1, read as the reverse complement.
AGATTATCAAAAACAATTATATTTCTGACCTAACATAGAAAAATTGAAAATAAAAAGAAACGTTTAAAATGGAATTTCTAACTCTGTCTATTTTGCGTTTCAATTTTTCTATGTTATGTCAGAAATAATTCTCCTGTGATAAAGGTAACAGAAAGTGAAATTGTGACAATAAATATAATGTTTGTTTATTAAAAACTCCTAAGAAAATTGGTTTTATTTGTCGGAAATGTCCTTACGTGCACGTTCTTGTACTTGATGAGCTCCTTGATTCGGTCCACGACATACAAGTATCCGTCCTCGTCGAAGAATCCGACGTCGCCGGTGTGCACGAAGCCCTCGGCGTCGAAGGCGTCGCGCGTCGCCGTCGGATTGTTGCGATAGCCGATGAAGTTCTACGGCGCCTGGACGCATGTTTCGCCATTTGCCTTCCTTGCCGCGGCCGACAGCCTTACCAGTGTCCACGTCCAGGATCTGTAGCAGACACCCAGAAAAAAACACTCCGTGTAAAAAAGGCAGCCAAGTCTCTTTACTTTAAAAAAATTCAACACCGAAAAGGAGTGATATCAAAAAAGGAGCCAAGTCAATGACATTTCCAAATATTTAATCGTATCTTTGAAATAAAAGTATAAACACCGAGAAATACTTTACAAAAGGACTTGGCGCATCGTTTTTTTAAAGACATCATTCTATCCTAAAAGTGGAAAGAAATTTACAAGTAGGTACATTTTCCTCTTTCTATTAGAGCCAGAATCTATGAATCAAGCTACTTTTAGTAATGACTATTTTATAGTTTTGTCAATGGCGATAGAAGCATGATTTTATGCTGTAATATATAAGTAATATAAGGGTGAAAGAATTACATAACAATTGGAAGTGGTGAGAATGTAGGTTTCTTTGGAAAACTTCCATGGAGTCAGGAGTCAGGATCCTCATCAGTGTGTTGTGTCTAATGTCCGCCCGTCCGATCGGGTAGCTCAGTTGGTAGAGCTCTCGCCCGGCAAGTGAGAGGTCCCAAGTTCGTGCCCCGGTTCGGTCGGATATTTTTCACAACACACATCCCTTCATATCAATTGGAAGTGGGCTCATACATATTCTTGCAGTACTGTTAATATGGCGATATTAGACTGGTATCTTTTCATAATTTGATCTTGACTGAAGGAAATCATGAAACGTTGTCAAATAATTACTAACTAATGGAACACAATTATATATTTTTGAAGTGTCAAGTGTATAAAGTTAAATTTTTTAATAGAAATTCAATATGACTGTCTTCTTTGTGAAATGTATTTTTATAAAATGTGTATTAATAGAAATTGTTACATGATGAGAAGGTATAACGCATGAGACTTAATTATATTCACCACGAAACAATATTACGAAGATAACTATTGTGTATATTTATAGAAAGCATAGACAACAAGTTTCATAGCGTATATAATCATATAGAAAATATTTTACAGAAGGTATGTATAATATGTACCTAATTGAAAGATGTTTCCCTATTATTCTAAACATTCAAAATGACGGTTGTATATAAATGGCACATGCTTATGAATAGAAAAATGTCTTTAAAAAAACGATGCGCCAAGTCCTTTTGTAAAGTATTTCTCGGTGTTTATACTTTTATTTCAAAGATACGATTAAATATTTGGAAATGTCATTGACTTGGCTCCTTTTTTGATATCACTCCTTTTCGGTGTTGAATTTTTTTAAAGTAAAGAGACTTGGCTGCCTTTTTTACACGGAGTGTTTTTTTCTGGGATATCACTTCTTTTGTTAGTTTATTCATACAGCTTGTAGCACAGCTTGTGTCCGTGCAAGAACTTATTTCTTTAAAAAAATACGCCTATGCCGATTTGGATACTTAGAAAAGTTGCGTTTGGTATATAAGATTAAAATAATTATCCAAGAAGAATAGCTTTAAGTTTCGTTACAATCGGTCCAGCCGTTTTCGATATATGACGTCACTTCCGGTTTTAGCAATGGCGGCCGAAAATAATGTCGTCTTGAATTCATAATTATTACTCCTACACATTTCCAAAATTTGGTTGCAATCGGTACAGCCGTTTTTGATATATGACGTCACTTCCGGTTTTAACAATGGCGGCCGAAAATAATGTCGTCTTGAATTCATAATTATTAGTACAACACATTTCCAAAATTTGGTTGCAATCGGTACAGCCATTTTCGATATATGACGTCACTTCCGGTTTTAACAATGGCGGCCGAAAATAATGTCGTCTTGAATTCATAATTATTAGTACAACACATTTCCAAAATTTGATTGCAATCGGTACAGCCATTTTCGATATTTGACGTCACTTCCGGTTTTAACAATGGCGGCCGAAAATAATGTCGTCTTGAATTCATAATTATTAGTCCAACACATTTCCAAACTTAGGTTGCAATCGGTACAACCGTTTACGATATATGACGTCACTTCCGGTTTTAAAAATGGCCGCCGAGAACACTGCAACCTTGAATTTATAATTATTTACAAAGTACGTTTACTTATATCTATTTTAAAGTATAAAGTGGTGAATTTAGCGTCATTTAGCATATTTATGACGTCATTTCCGGTATAGGTCATAAAATGTGTGACGTCATTTCCGGTTTCGATATTTGAATCATCAAATATTACTGATTACATAAAGTTGACCGTCTAAATCGTTTAGCGCTGGTTTTGTTCTAATCTGTTTAGCCGTTTTTGAGACATGATGTCACTTCCGGTTTCAAAATGGCGGCTTCCGGTTGGTTTTATAACAAGTCAAATGAAATATCAAAAGTACAAACGTTACATAAATATCAAGACAATCGGATCAACAGTTGTTGCTGAAATGCAAATCGATGTATATTAAATTTCATGACGTCATTTCCGGTTTATTTAAAATAATGTTCAGTCTTTTGATATTGATAATCCATATAGATGACCGTCTGAAACGATTGGCGCAAATTTCGTTCCGATCGGTCCAACCGTTGACGAGATATGACGTCACTTCCGGTTTCAAAATGGCGGCACAAAAAATTCATGGGGACAAGGTTAAATCAGACGCCAAAAGTGCACACGTGGTAAAAATGTGAGATCAATCGGTTCAGCCGTTTAGGCTGTGGCCTGTTTACCGGATTTTAGCTCCAGCCTACTACTACTAAGATTATTATTATGAAAACCGCCCTAAAACACAGTTTTCACGGCCCTCTAGCGCGCAAAGGGCGTAACCTATTGTTCCCAAATTTAGTATATGTTGTAGGGTGGGCCATAGCTCGAAATTAAGATATTTCGCAACAATGTGAGATTTCTCAATTTTAAGATCCAGTAGGCCGAAAATGCCACTTTGATGCTTACAGTAAAAGTGGGTTTGCTCCAGCCTTTATATGAGAGTGTGCGCGCGCCGTCCGACTTGGCTGGCGTGGAGCGACCGCTCCACTAGATACACGTCAGCCTCATGCTCAAAAGAATTTTTAGATTTATCGACGCAAGTGTCCAGAGTCTACTGGATTCGGTCCATAAGATTATTAGCTCAAGGTCTTGTGGTGTTGAAGACTGACACCCGCAAATATCTACTTGAGGACGCAACTTTTTTTGAGCTAAGAGTCGATAATAATCGCAGAAAATTTCGATTCGGATGTAAAATAATCCTAGAAATGCATGAAAATGCATTAGCTCTGGGTTGTACGTGACATTTGTGACATTTAATCGTGTGTTGCATGTTGCAAATACTGCTACGAAGTAAGTTATATTAATTAAAATATCGAAAACCACAAAAAACCATAAAAAGGCGGCCCTTCTTTTTTTGTACGGCTTGATCGATTGTCTTCAAAATTTAACAGCATAGAGATAAAGAGTAAATCTGTGTCAAAAGCAAAAAATAAAAAGCGTACCAAACCAAGTGATAATCCTAAGTTTGTCTCCAGAATGTACATCGGGCATCCGATCAGTGTACAACACTGTTGTACAGATTTGAAGGGTACAGGGAAAGAACGCTATAAGTCACATTCGGATGAAACTGAGATAAACAAAGTTTTATGTTGAAACTTGGATCTATCTTCCATACAAATCTATATTTCAATTGCGTTTTTCAAGACTTTGTGTCAATATTTTCTAAAAACCGAGCTCATAAAAATCACTTCAAGATTACACCTTAAACTAATTTTTTCAATAAAAGGACTTCTAGCGTTATTTCCTCGTACCCTATCCTACCTTGACAACCACGTTGCTGGTCAACTGTCCCACCGTCCCCGTCCTGTCCGCCATGTTGTACGCTGGATTGCAGACTCCTGTGGTCTCAGTCATGCCGTAGCCCGGCGTGATGGCGATGTTCATCTAGTGGAGCGGTCGCCCACCCAGCCAAGTCGTACTATACACTCACAGTCACTCAACATACCGTAAATGCCTAATAAACTGAGGAGCAGACCAAACACTTTTACTGTAAGCAACAACATGTCATTTTCGGCCTACTGGATCTTAAAATTGGAAAATCTCACATTGTTGTGAAATGTCTTAATTTCGAGCTATGGCCCACCCCACCCCATATACCAAATTTGGGAACAACAGGTATTGCCATTTGCGAGCTAGAGGGCCATGAAAACAGTGAAATTATACCCCTTCTTAAAGCTATCTGATGATGATGATGATGATGATGATGATGATGATTCAGATATCAGGAAACATTGTTGACAGTGCCACAGCCTAAACGGCTGAACCGATCGACCTGAAACTTTTACCACATATGCACTTTTGGCGTCTGATGATACCTTGCCTCTTGTGATTTTTTTGTGCCGCCATTTTTAAACCGGAAGTGACATCATAACTCAAAAACGTCTAGACCGATTAGAACGAAATTAGCGCCATTCGATTTAGATGGTCATCTATATGAAGTATCAATAAAAAAATATTATTTTCTTATTTTCTAAACCGGAAGTGACGTCATAAATACGCAATATTTAACTTATTTCAACAAATTATACTTAAAATACATACATAATTAACTTACATTGTAACATAGACAATACAATTTATATATTCAAGGTAGCAGTGTTCTCGGCCGCCATTCCTGAAACCGGAAGTGACGTCATATATCTAAAACGCCTGTACCGATTGCAACTGAACTAGCTCCTGCGTATTCATTCTGCTATTTATATGAAAAATCAATTGTGAAAAATGAATAAATAAATTAATGGTACCGGAAATGGCGGCAGGAACCACTAAATGAAACCGGAAGTGACGTCATATATTACAAACGGCATGACCGATTTTACGGAAATATAGGGATTAGGAATTCAGATGGTCGTTCATGAAGGTATCAACTAGATAAAACTAGATTGTTTTCTTATTACCTATACCGGAATTCGGCTGCTATTTCAAAACCGGAAGTGAGGTCATGTATCGAAAACGGCTGGATCGATTATAACGAAACTTAAGCTATTCTTCTTGGATAATCATTTTCATCTTATACCAAACGCAACTTTTCATAGTAACCAAATCGGTTGAGGCGTATTTTTTTAAAGAAATTAGTCCCTGCTCGGACATGTGCTACAAGCTGTATGAATAAACTAACAAAAGAAGTGATATCCCAGAAAAAACACTCCGTGTAAAAAGGCAGCCAAGTCTCTTTACTTTAAAAAAATTCAACACCGAAAAGGAGTGATATCAAAAAAGGAGCCAAGTCAATGACATTTCCAAATATTTAATCGTATTTTTGAAATAAAAGAATAAACACCGAGAAATACTTTACAAAAGGACTTGGCGCATCGTTTTTTTAAAGACATTTTTCTATTCATAAGCATAAGTCATTTATATACAACAGTCATTAAGAATTTTTAGAATAATAGGGAAACATCCTTCAATTACATATTATCTAGTGGAGCGGTCGCTCCACCCAGCCAAGTCGTACTATACACTCACAGTCACTCAACATACCGTAAATGCCTAATAAACTGAGGAGCAGACCAAACACTTTTACTGTAAGCAACAACATGGCATTTTCGGCCTACTGGATCTTAAAATTGGAAAATCTCACATTGTTGTGAAATGTCTTAATTTCGAGCTATGGCCCACCCCACTACATATACCAAATTTGGGAACAATAGGTTATGCCATTTGCGCGCTAGAGGACCGAGAAAACAGTGAAATTACACCACTTTCTGATTCTGAAGATGATGATGATGATGATATCAGGAAACCCTGTTGACAGCGCCACAGCCTAAACGGCTAAACCGATCGACCTGAAACTTTGACCACATATGCACTTTTGGCGTCTGATGATACCTTGCCTCTTGTGATTTTTTGTGCCGCCATTTTTAAACCGAAAGTGACGTCATAACTCAAAAACGTCTGGACCGATTAGAACGAAATTAGCGCCATTCGATTTAGATGGTCATCTATATGAAGTATCAATAAAAAAAATATTATTTTCTTATTTTCTAAACCGGAAGTGACGTCATAAATACGCAATATTTAATTTATTTCAACAAATTATACTTAAAATACGTACATAATTAACTTACATTGTAACATAGACAATACAATTTATATATTCAAGGTAGCAGTGTTCTCGGCCGCCATTCCTGAAACCGGAAGTGACGTCATATATCTAAAACGCCTGTACCGATTGCAACTGAACTAGCTCCTGCGTATTCATTCTGCTATTTATTTGAAAAATCAATTGTGAAAAATGAATAAATAAATTAATGGTACCGGAAATGGCGGCAGGAACCACTAAATGAAACCGGAAGTGACGTCATATATTACAAACGGCATGACCGATTTTACGGAAATATAGGGATTAGGAATTCAGATGGTCGTTCATGAAGGTATCAACTAGATAAAACTAGATTGTTTTCTTATTACCTATACCGGAATTCGGCCGCTATTTCAAAACCGGAAGTGACGTCATGTATCGAAAACGGCTGGATCGATTATAACGAAACTTAAGCTATTCTTCTTGGATAATCATTTTCATCTTATACCAAACGCAACTTTTCATAGTAACCAAATCGGTTGAGGCGTATTTTTTTAAAGAAATTAGTCCCTGCTCGGACATGTGCTACAAGCTGTATGAATAAACTAACAAAAGAAGTGATATCCCAGAAAAAACACTCCGTGTAAAAATACCAGCCAAGTCTCTTTAACTATAAAAAAAAAATAGAAGAAATCTAAAAATTCAGCACTGAAAAGGAGTGATATCAAAAAAGGAGCCAAGTCAACGAATTTTCCAAATTTTAATCGTACCATTGAAATAAAAATATCAACCCCCGAGAAATACTTAAAAAAGGACTTGGCGCATCGTTTTTTTAAAGACATTTTTCTATTCTCAAGCTTATGCCACTCACATACTACGTAGTTCAGAAATGCCTAGAAAAATTGGGACAAAACTTTCAAATTAAATATTGAACATTCTGTAAAATATTTTAAATTTAAATATAAGTACGCAAAGAAACATAGCATTGTCTTACAAGCAATAAATACAGAACAGTTGTGTTTGTGATTGGTAGGTACCTATAGTTTTGTGGGTACATTAACATACCTACTACAGCATTATACTTGGAACCTTCTCGCCGTGTAATTAATTGCTATTAATTAACATTTTATACCAAAAAAATTCATAAATTACATAACGTATTACTTTAGATAAAAATCTAGTCAGTAATTATTTGAGCAGCATGGCTCAGTGCACTAGTCACTTATACAAATCTCATTGACGGCCTTCTTGTAATGAGCGCTTTCGCTATTTCCCTCAGTCACGATATTGAGAAGTATGATTGATTAATATGACCCTAGAAATAGTGGCAATAACGAATAGACTAGGCCGCTTCCGTTTATTCGTCATTCGTTTATCCGTTTATTTCCTCTGAATATTGACAAAATACCAAAACTGCCAGTAGGTAAGAGTACTAGTTATATTAAAACGTAGTATGATTCGTCGATAATGAATGTGATATACTCAGGAAAATATACTTGTAGAGTTCTTCCTATACTTTTAGGATAGAAAAGTGTCTTTAAAAAAACGATGCGCCAAGTCCTTTTTTTAAGTATTTCTCGGGGGTTGATATTTTTATTTCAATGGTACGATTAAAATTTGGAAAATTCGTTGACTTGGCTCCTTTTTTGATATCACTCCTTTTCAGTGCTGAATTTTTAGATTTCTTCTATTTTTTTTATAGTTAAAGAGACTTGGCTGGTATTTTTACACGGAGTGTTTTTTCTGGGTACATACCTACTGTAAAATATTTTCTATTTGAATATATACGCGATGAAACTTGTTGTCTATGTTTTCTATAAATACACAATAGTTATCTTCGTAATATTGTTTCGTGGTCAACATAATTAAGTCTCATGCGTTATACCTTCTCATCATGAAATACATTTCAATTAATCCACATTTTATAACAATACATTTCACAAAGTACACAGTCACATTGTATTTCTATTAAAAAAAATATCTTTATACTTTAAAAATATATCATAGTGTTCCATAGATAGTTAGTAATTATTTGACAACATTTCATGAATTCCTTCAGTTAAGATCAAATTATGAAAAGATACCCTTCTAATATCACTATATCTAGTGGAGCGGTCGCTCCACGCCAGCCAAGTCGTACGGCGCGCGCACACTCTCATTTAAAAAGGCTGGAGCAACCCACTTTTACTGTAAGCATCAAAGTGGCATTTTCGGCCTACTGGATCTTAAAATTGGGAAATATCACATTGTTGCGAAATATCTTAATTTCGAGCTATGGCCCACCCTACAACATATACCAAATTTGGGAACAATAGGTTACGCCCTTTGCGCGCTAGAGGGCCGTGAAAACAGTGTTTTAGGGCGGTTTTCATAATAATAATAATAATAATAATAATAATCTCAGTAGTAGTCTCCTGGAATTCAAATCCGGTAACAAGGCCACAGCCTAAACGGCTGAACCGATTGATCTCACATTTTTGACCACGTGTGCACTTTTGGCGTCTGATTTAACCTTCACCCCATGAATTTTTTGTGCCGCCATTTTGAAACCGGAAGTGACGTCATATCTCAACAACGGCTAAACCGATTGGAGCGAAAATAGCGCCAAACGATTCGGACGGTGAACTATATGCATTATCAGTAGCAAAAGACTAAACATTTTGTTAACGAAACCGGAAATGACGTCATGAAATTTGAAATACATCGATTGGCATTTCGGCAACAAAGGTTGATCCGATTATTTTGATATTTATGTAACGTATGCACTTCTGATATATCATTTGACTTGTTACAAAACCAACCGGAAGCCGCCATTGTTAAACCGGAAGTGACATCATATCTTAATATTGGCTAAATAGATTTAAACGAAACCAGCGCCACACAATTTAGACGGGCAACTTTATGTTTTATCATCAGTAATATTTGCAGTTTCTTATAGCAAACCGGAAATTACGTTACACATTTTAAAAAACTCACAAATTTACATTTTGATACAATACATACTATTTGAGACAGCTTATAATAACTTAATAAGATGTTATCATGTGTAAATTAAAATTCAAGGGGTCAGAGATTTCAGCCGCCATTTTGAAACCGGAAGTAACGTTGTATCTCGAAAACTGGTATACCGATCAGTACGAAACTAGCGCCAAATGATTCGGAATGCCATCTTTATGGAATAGGAACAGTCAAAGTAGAATGTTTTTATTTTTGAGCCCGGAAATGACGTCATTCAAATTTAAAAATTATTATATTCCCCATTCTATACAATGAATACATATTCAGAAAGCCTAAAATGATACACATTAATTGTAGATATAAATTCTATGTGGCAGTGCAGTAAGTTTAGCAGCCATTTTGAAAACCGAAGTGTTATATGCCATATCTCGGAACTGGGTTGGCCGATTGGAATGAAACCTTTGCTATTCTTCACGAAAGACTATACATGAATATACAACAGATTTTCATTAGTAGTAACCAAATCGTAAATGGCGATTTTTTTAAAAGAATTTAGTAATTGTTTATTTCATATGCGTCACAAGTTGTAAATAATAAACTAAAAAAAGGAGTGATATCCCCATAAAAAACACTTCGTGTAAAAATACCAGCCAAGTCTCTTCAACTAAAAAAAAATATATGAAATCTAAAAATTCTGCACTGAAAAGTATTGATATCAAAAAATTTGCCAAGTCAAAACTTTATTTGAAAATCAAAAAATACTTGGCGCATCGTTTTTTTAGGGCATATAGGTATACTATGTATATGTTTATTTCATGTATAATTTATAATTGGCTTATACTTCCAAGCTATTTATGTACACGATGCGCCAAGTATTTTTTGATTTTCAAATAAAGTTTTGACTTGGCAAATTTTTTGATATCAATACTTTTCAGTGCAGAATTTTTAGATTTCATATATTTTTTTTTAGTTGAAGAGACTTGGCTGGTATTTTTACACGAAGTGTTTTTTATGGTTAACAGTACTGCAAGAATATGTATGAGCCCACTTCCAATTGTTATTTAATTCTTCCATCCTTATATTACTTATCTATTACAGCATAAAATCTTTCTTCTCGCCATTGACAAAACTATAAAATAGCCATTACTAAAAGTAGCTTGATTCATAGATTCTAAATCTAATAGAAAGAGAAAATGTACCTACTTGTAAATTTCTTTCCACTTTTAGGATAGAATTATGTCTTTAAAAAAACGATGCGCCAAGTCCTTTTGTAAAGTATTTCTCGGTGTTTATTCTTTTATTTTAAAAATACGATTAAATATTTGAAAATGTCATTGACTTGGCTCCTTTTTTGATATCACTCCTTTTCGGTGTTGAATTTTTTTAAAGTAAAGAGACTTGGCTGCCTTTTTTAGTAGTAGTAGTAAATCCTTTATTTAGCATATTTGCTATTTTTCTATTACATTCATAAATTACATGTTACAACCCTTCATCATAATTCTATTTACTAACATTACATACATTTCCTAGAGATTCTAAATTTCTAATTAAACATCATTCAACCAAAAACCAACATTCTCATGTGGCAGTGGAGTCAACATTCTATTTTTAATTAACTTACAACACTCACTTCTGAACATTTTTGGTGAATCACTTTCTCTAATTTCTAGTGGAATTCTATTATATATTACAATACCTTTATGAAATATTGAGTTGTCTGTAAATTTTGACAATGTTCTGACAATACTTAAATTATTTTTTATTCTTGTATTATAATCATGTACATTTACATTCATTGCTAAAATACTGCTTAAGTAATTCGGAGTAGTCCATTAGTGATCTTATAAATAAAAGTCATCGAGTTCAGTAAAACCCTGTCTCTAACATTGAGCCAACACAGTGCGTTTAGCATTTTGTTAATGTTCGTGTATTTATTAACTCGCAAGATAGCTCTCATAGCCTTATTTTGAATCTTTTGCATTATATCAATTTCATTTTTCCTCAGGAGAAATAATACAGAGCTACAATAGTCGATGTGTGGTAAAATAATAGATTGATATATAAGTATTTTGGATTCTAAAGGCAGACATCCACTAATTCTTCTGAATACACCAGTCTTTCGGGCAATTTTTTTAATAATATATGAAGCATGTTGTTTAAAATCGAGATCCTGGTCTATAATTATCCCCAGATATTTGTATTCTTTCACTATTTCAATATTTTCTGACTCTATTACAATATTACATGTTCTATGCACATCAATCACTGTATGTCTAATTTTTTTTGAACAATTTACACGGAGTTTTTTTTCTGGGATGTCTCCTACCTTGACGACCACGTTGCTGGTCAACTGTCCCACCGTCCCCGTCCTGTCCGCCATGTTGTACGCTGGATTGCAGACTCCTGTGGTCTCAGTCATGCCGTAGCCCGGCGTGATGGCGATGTTCATGTCTCCTACCTTGACGACCACGTTGCTGGTCAACTGTCCCACCGTCCCCGTCCTGTCCGCCATGTTGTACGCTGGATTGCAGACTCCTGTGGTCTCAGTCATGCCGTAGCCCGGCGTGATGGCGATGTTCATGTCTCCTACCTTGACGACCACGTTGCTGGTCAACTGTCCCACCGTCCCCGTCCTGTCCGCCATGTTGTACGCTGGATTGCAGACTCCTGTGGTCTCAGTCATGCCGTAGCCCGGCGTGATGGCGATGTTCATGTCTCCTACCTTGACGACCACGTTGCTGGTCAACTGTCCCACCGTCCCCGTCCTGTCCGCCATGTTGTACGCTGGATTGCAGACTCCTGTGGTCTCAGTCATGCCGTAGCCCGGCGTGATTGCGATGTTCATGTCTCCTACCTTGACGACCACGTTGCTGGTCAACTGTCCCACCGTCCCCGTCCTGTCCGCCATGTTGTACGCTGGATTGCAGACTCCTGTGGTCTCCGTCATGCCGTAGCCCGGCGTGATGGCGATGTACATGTCTCCTACCTTGACGACCACGTTGCTGGTCAACTGTCCCACCGTCCCCGTCTTGTCCGCCATGTTGTACGCTGGATTGCAGACTCCTGTGGTCTCAGTCATGCCGTAGCCCGGCGTGATGGCGATGTTCATGTCTCCTACCTTGACGACCACGTTGCTGGTCAACTGTCCCACCGTCCCCGTCCTGTCCGCCATGTTGTACGCTGGATTGCAGACTCCTGTGGTCTCAGTCATGCCGTAGCCCGGCGTGATGGCGATGTACATGTCGCCTACCTTGACGACCACGTTGCTGGTCAACTGTCCCACCGTCCCCGTCCTGTCCGCCATGTTGTACGCTGGATTGCAGACTCCTGTGGTCTCAGTCATGCCGTAGCCCGGCGTGATGGCGATGTTCATGTCTCCTACCTTGACGACCACGTTGCTGGTCAACTGTCCCACCGTCCCCGTCCTGTCCGCCATGTTGTATGCTGGATTGCAGACTCCTGTGGTCTCAGTCATGCCGTAGCCCGGCGTGATGGCGATGTACATGTCGCCTACCTTGACGACCACGTTGCTGGTCAACTGTCCCACCGTCCCCGTCCTGTCCGCCATGTTGTACGCTGGATTGCAGACTCCTGTGGTCTCAGTCATGCCGTAGCCCGGCGTGAAGGCGATGTTCAGATGTTTCCTACCTTGACGACCACGTTGCTGGTCAACTGTCCCACCGTCCCCGTCTTGTCCGCCATGTTGTACGCTGGATTGCAGACTCCTGTGGTCTCAGTCATGCCGTAGCCCGGCGTGATGGCGATGTTCAGATGTTTCCTCGCCAGCTCGTACATGGCGTTGGTCACGGGCGAGCCCACGACCATCGTCTGTCGCAGGTTGGACAGATCGTAGTTGCCGCTGGTCGCACACTTGGCCAGGGCGATCAGCTGGATGGGTCCGAGGACGATGAAGTTCACCTGGAAACAAATATACTCGCGGTTACGAGGAGGTCCAAGTGCAAGGGTTGTCGGTGGGCAGGGGGGGGGGGGTGCTTCTGTTGAACTGGGGCAATTTAAGACGGCTGAGAAGTAAGTTTGACCTTTAACGTGGCGCGATCACTCGATAATAGCACATTTTTATTTATTTTTGAAATTATTAAGTATAAAATACTCATTTAAAGTCCTGTAGTTTGCAACTCCCGCCCAATAATGGGTTTTCAATTTTATGTATTTTATAAAGAACAAAACTTTAAGGGAGGTATAGGAAATTCATTTCGAATTTGGTGTACATATAACTTATAAAATACCAAACGTTGGTATTGTTTTCATTTTTTTCCTAATAGAATGTCCGTAGGTTAACCAGAAAAAGTTTTTTGTTAAAATCTAACGGTACAAAAAAATTAGAACTTCATTTTAGCTTAAAAATGACACGATTTTACTTGGCTGCCATAAGATAACATGGGGGAGAAAACTCAAATTATCTCAGAAACTAGACAGAAGAAGTGTTTAATTTTTTCAGGGATTGTGTATGGCATGGTTTCTGTTCGTTATAGTACACAAAAAATTATGAAAATCTGAGACCATGCCTCGAGTGATCGCGCTACCTTAAGAGTTTTTAATCGATTTTTATGAATATCTTTTACCAATGTAAGTGTTAATATAATAAAGCTTTGTACGAGTATTCAGAACATAGCTTAGAATGGACTATTATTTTTATTCTGTCCTACAGACGTTTAGTGCCAGAAAATTAGTAAAAAATAAGGCACTAAACGTCTGTAGGACAAAGTAAAACTAATACACCATTCCAAACTATGTTATTATTTTCATTGCACTGTTCTGAAGACTCGTACAAAGCCTTATTTTATTAACAATTACATTGGTAAAAGATATTGATAAAAATCGATTGAAAAACTATTCAAGGTCACGCTCGCTACATTGTTTGATTCGTTTTCCATAAAAATTCACGGCCGCATGACATCATACCGACCAAAATAATAAACTGATTCGTTATAGGCCTGATGCCACATTGACTTTACACTCGATTATACGAGCATTCGATTCGAACGATCTCAAGAATGTACCTACTGAGGTCAATCTGTCCTGTAATAGACTAGGAAAACGCTCTGTGTAACGCGTTGATGAGCGAGCACGGACACGCGCAACCACTCGAACCGAAATTATGTATATCGAAAATATCATTAAAAGCCAATAATTCTTGAAATTCGTCAGACTTGTAGGTATAAAAATCTCCAATTATTCCTAAAGTATTAGTCCCAATAACCATGCAAAGTTTTAGGTTGATTGATTGAACCTTTATGATTAGAATGTTCCTTGTTAATATTCAAAAATCATAGGATCTATTTAAAAAAAATATACCTGGGACCACTCATGTGATATAAGTGTGTGTACTTACACAGTATTAGACGATCTTTTGAACGGTCATATCAGTTTCATACGTTTGAAAGTTTCTGCTCTAACTACCTTGGAACTATAAAGAGTCGAAGTAGCCGTGATCAACATTTTTGAGTAATTTGACAGCCAACACGCAAAATGTCCGTAAAATGTCAATAACTTTTGGATTTAAACACAGATAAGTCTGAAAATTGTCAAAAATACAGATAATGTTGGTCCCAATGACCATGCAAAGTTTTAAGTTGATCGGTCATACGGTTATAGTTTAAATTTCAAAAATCATATGAAAGATTTTTTAAAATTTTAACCAATGGGAGGATTTGGCTGAAACTTTGTATGATTGGGTATACAATGTTGGTCGTAATGACTTGTCAAAATTTCAAATTGCTCGGAACAACCAATCAAAAGATATTTTTTTTAAATTGTGAACCAATCACATAAGCCCGTTCAAAAACGATCCCAGGGACCGCATAGATTACGTTAGTATATGTGCAAAATTTCAGATCGATTGGTTGTGCCGTTTGACCTGGGCTGTGAACACACAAAAAAAACACACAGAGAAAGTGCCATAAGAGTACCGTGGTGACGCTCGCTACGCTCCCTCAACAAGGTCATTAAAACACAACGATAATGTTGAACTCCTCGATGCTTCAGCAGCTGAAGCCAAAAATCTTGATTCTGGTGTTAACTGACGGAATAATTTGCACACTCCAGAAAACGTAACTCATGATTTCAACCAATCGGAGTGCATTTTGTTCAAAAACTATAATAACTACACTGCAAAACAGTCTTTACATTGTACATTATTTCTCTAAGATGATACGTATCGCACTCGGAACAGTAAAGTATATTGACCTGAGCAGAAACAATCTTTTTACATGCATTTCTTCTAACATTTACTTTACAAATTATTATAAAGATTTTTTTCGCAATCTCTAAAGACAACTTGCCTTGTATTTCTCCAGAACCTTGAGGAACGAAACCTCCTCGAACGTCTCAATCGGAACGAGCAGACATTTGAATCCCTGGTTCAGGGACAGCAAGTTGACCAGTAATCCAGCGTTGCCAAATGGCCCGGCGATGTTCACTGACACTGGTTGGACGTCTCTGTCAGAGGATCTGCAAGTTCAAGGACATTTGAATCTCTGGTTCAGGGACAGCAAGTTGACCAGGGATCCAGCGTTGCCAAATGGCCCGGCGATGTTCACTGACACCGGCTGGACGTCTCTGTCAGAGGATCTGCAAGTTCAAGGACATTTGAATCCCTGGTTCAGGGACAGCAAGTTGACCAGGGATCCAGCGTTGCCAAATGGCCCGGCGATGTTCACTGACACCGGCTGGACTTCTCTGTCAGAGGATCTGCAAGTTCAAGGACATTTGAATCCCTGGTTCAGGGACAGCAAGTTGACCAGGGATCCAGCGTTGCCAAATGGCCCGGCGATGTTCACTGACACCGGCTGGACGTCTCTGTCAGAGGATCTGCAAGTTCTAGGACATTTGAATCCCTGGTTCAGGGACAGCAAGTTGACCAGGGATCCAGCGTTGCCAAATGGCCCGGCGATGTTCACTGACACTGACTGGACGTCTCTGTTAGAGGATCTGCAAGTTCAAGGACATTTGAATCCCTGGTTCAGGGACAGCAAGTTGACCAGGGATCCAGCGTTGCCAAATGGCCCGGCGATGTTCACTGACACCGGCTGGACGTCTCTGTCAGAGGATCTGCAAGTTCAAGGACATTTGAATCCCTGGTTCAGGGACAGCAAGTTGACCAGGGATCCAGCGTTGCCAAATGGCCCGGCGATGTTCACTGACACTGACTGGACGTCTCTGTCAGAGGATCTGCAAGTTCAAGGACATTTGTATCCCTGGTTCAGGGACAGCAAGTTGACCAGGGATCCAGCGTTGCCAAATGGCCCGGCGATGTTCACTGACACCGGCTGGACGTCTCTGTCAGAGGATCTGCAAGTTCAAGGACATTTGAATCCCTGGTTCAGGGACAGCAAGTTGACCAGGGATCCAGCGTTGCCAAATGGCCCGGCGATGTTCACTGACACCGGCTGGACGTCTCTGTCAGAGGATCTGCAAGTTCAAGGACATTTGAATCCCTGGTTCAGGGACAGCAAGTTGACCAGGGATCCAGCGTTGCCAAATGGCCCGGCGATGTTCACTGACACCGGCTGGACGTCTCTGTCAGAGGATCTGCAAGTACAAGGACATTTGAATCCCTGGTTCAGGGACATCAAGTTGACCAGGGATCCAGCGTTGCCAAATGGCCCGGCGATGTTCACCGACACTGGTTGGACGTCTTTGTCAGAGGATCTGCAAGTTCAATGACATTTGAATCCCTGGTTCAGGGACAGCAAGTTGACCAGGGATCCAGCGTTGCCAAATGGCCCGGCGATGTTCACTGACACTGGTTGGACGTCTCTGTCAGAGGATCTGCAAGTTCAAGGACATTTGAATCCCTGTTTCAGGGACATCAAGTTGACCAGGGATCCAGCGTTGCCAAATGGCCCGGCGATGTTCACTGACACCGGCTGGACGTCTCTGTCAGAGGATCTGCAAGTTCAAGGACATTTGAATCCCTGGTTCAGGGACAGCAAGTTGACCAGGGATCCAGCGTTGCCAAATGGCCCGGCGATGTTCACTGACACTGGGTGAACGTCTCTGTCAGAGGATCTGCAAGTTCAAGGACATTTGAATCTCTGGTTCAGGGACAGCAAGTTGACCAGGGATCCAGCGTTGCCAAATGGCCCGGCGATGTTCACTGACACCGGCTGGACGTCTCTGTCAGAGGATCTGCAAGTTCAAGGACATTTGAATCCCTGGTTCAGGGACAGCAAGTTGACCAGGGATCCAGCGTTGCCAAATGGCCCGGCGATGTTCACTGACACCGGCTGGACGTCTCTGTCAGAGGATCTGCAAGTTCTAGGACATTTGAATCCCTGGTTCAGGGACAGCAAGTTGACCAGGGATCCAGCGTTGCCAAATGGCCCGGCGATGTTCACTGACACTGACTGGACGTCTCTGTTAGAGGATCTGCAAGTTCAAGGACATTTGAATCCCTGGTTCAGGGACAGCAAGTTGACCAGGGATCCAGCGTTGCCAAATGGCCCGGCGATGTTCACTGACACCGGCTGGACGTCTCTGTCAGAGGATCTGCAAGTTCAAGGACATTTGAATCCCTGGTTCAGGGACAGCAAGTTGACCAGGGATCCAGCGTTGCCAAATGGCCCGGCGATGTTCACTGACACCGGCTGGACGTCTCTGTTAGAGGCTCTGCAAGTTCAAGGACATTTGAATCCCTGGTTCAGGGACAGCAAGTTGACCAGGGATCCAGCGTTGCCAAATGGCCCGGCGATGTTCACTGACACCGGCTGTACGTCTCTGTTAGAGGCTCTGCAAGTTCAAGGACATTTGAATCCCTGGTTCAGGGACAGCAAGTTGACCAGGGATCCAGCGTTGCCAAATGGCCCGGCGATGTTCACTGACACTGGTTGGACGTCTCTGTCAGAGGATCTGCAAGTTCAAGGACATTTGAATCCCTGTTTCAGGGACATCAAGTTGACCAGGGATCCAGCGTTGCCAAATGGCCCGGCGATGTTCACTGACACCGGCTGGACGTCTCTGTCAGAGGATCTGCAAGTTCAAGGACATTTGAATCCCTGGTTCAGGGACAGCAAGTTGACCAGGGATCCAGCGTTGCCAAATGGCCCGGCGATGTTCACTGACACTGGTTGGACGTCTCTGTCAGAGGATCTGCAAGTTCAAGGACATTTGAATCTCTGGTTCAGGGACAGCAAGTTGACCAGGGATCCAGCGTTGCCAAATGGCCCGGCGATGTTCACTGACACCGGCTGGACGTCTCTGTCAGAGGATCTGCAAGTTCAAGGACATTTAATCCCTGGTTCAGGGACAGCAAGTTGACCAGGGATCCAGCGTTGCCAAATGGCCCGGCGATGTTCACTGACACCGGCTGGACATCTCTGTTAGAGGCTCTGCAAGTTCAAGGAAATATTAATAACTTGGATAGGATGTTCACATGATCAGTCTGAATGTATATTAGCTGCACTTTTTAATTTTTGCTTCGTGCCTTGTTAATTTGGCGCCGGCTATTGAACAAAACCGCGCAAAACTATGAAATTTGCTATACGATTGGAGACCAACCCGTTAACCAATTGATATCAAATTTTAATCATGATTAGATGAAAGACAAACTTAGGGTTATAACTTGGCACATTTTAAAAATTAAATTTCATAAGGCACCCAGCAAGACAAGCTAAAAATTAAAAAAAAACACAAGTCTGTCTTTTATCTAATCATGATTTAAATATCAAATCATTGCGTCAACCCATTTCGTGTTCAATCGCGTCTTAAAAAGTTTCTGCTGCGATCATCAAACTCTCTCGCACTGGAGCTTAAAACCTGTTGCATTGAGACATGACCACTCACTTGAGATAGTCCAGGTCGAGCTGCCTCATGAGCGCCGTGTGGCTGATCTCCACACACTTGGGCTTGCCCGATGTGCCCGTGGTACAGAGGAGCGTCCACACATGCGTGTCGGGCTCCTCCACCTCGGCCAGGACGAAGTCGTCGACGTTGGGATGCGCGGCGATGTACGCGTCCACGTCGGATGTGGTCAGGAACACGACTGGGGCGGAGTAGTGAGCCAGGATCTGCTTGAGGACCGGCACGGCGTGGGCGTTGGACACGACGAGATGGGGTGCGATGGTGGTCAACAAGTGCAGCATGTCGCCTGTTGATTCAGATTAGTTGAGCGAGCGTCGTAACTGTACAAATGACGCGGACGGACGACGCGGACGGACGATGGAGACGGATACAATGTTAAAGTCGTCGTCCGTCCGCGTCCGATTGTGAACAGTCAGAGTGAATATGACGTCATACCTAAACATCGTATCCGTCTCCGTCGTCCATCCGCGTCGTCCGTCTGCGTCAATTGTGCATCGGCCTTAAGGCACTTTGTTGTCTGTTTTTTTCCAACAGTGCCCAGGTTTAATTGTTCAACCAATTAATATGAAATTTTGTACAAATACTAATGTAAAATAAATTAATAAGTCGTAACGTGTATAGGTTTTGAACAGGATCCTGTGATTTTTGGGAGTTTAATGGAACCGTTTGACGGATCAACTTAAAACTTTGCATGTTTTTCGGGACCAACATTTTCTGTCGAAAAACCTGTCGTTAACTTCAAAAGTTATTTGCATTTTACGGACATTTATGGGTGTATTGAAATATTTGTACATTTCTTCGCTCTTTCCATTTCTGTAGAGCGAAACTTGCAAAAGCATTATCAATTCGAATGTAATACGAAGGCTCACTCATCAACGCGTTAAGACAGCGTTTTTAGAGGATGTTAGTTTATCAACAAAAGCAATATTTTTTCTCACAATGCGATCTTCGATTGCTAGGGTTTAAATGAAATATAAACTGGGCCATAACGTTGATCCTTGTGGCACTCACTGAACTCGTAGAGCGGATTGACGGGGGCGATGGTGGCTGCGTTGAACAGCGCCCCCCAGATGATGGGCGCGTACTCCAACGTGTTCCCCGTGACGGACATGACAGTGTCACGTGACTTGAGTCCATGTTGCTTGAACAGCCCGGCGGCCGCCTTGCCCTTGTGCAGGATCTCGTCGAACCTCAGTGCTGGGAGAGAAACACAGCTGTTTACCCTTTCCCGGGAAAATTATTTAAGCTTATGGAAACCAGTGACAACAGCGAATTAGCGAATTAGATAACATTTAAAGCATGTGGATACTTCCTTTTTTTCTTTTTTAATTTTCACTTAAAAATTTTGTGGGATAAATACTTCCCACCGCCTATATAAGAAGAAAATGCGTTGTAAAAAAAAAATTGTAATTTTTTTTTAATATGATATATTTTTTAATCGAGATTTTGATTTTGTTAGAACTGCATATAATTTATGGGTAAAAGAAAAGAAAATATCCATGATTATCTAAAACATAACCTATCATTTTCGAATAAGAGAGACTATAGGTTGGGCAGTGGGAAGACTACTTCCCGTTTGTAAATGATTTCGTAATAAAAAAAAATCCAGCGGTCAAATGTTCATCAAATATTTATCTAATCTAGTGGAGCGGTCGCTCCACGCCAGCCAAGTCGTAAGGCGCGCGCACACTCTCATATAAAGGCTGGAGCAAACCCACTTTTACTGTAAGCATCAAAGTGGCATTTTCGGCCTACTGGATCTTAAAATTGAGAAATCTCACATTGTTGCGAAATATCTTAATTTCGAGCTATGGCCCACCCTACAACATATACCAAATTTGGGAACAATAGGTTACACCCTTTGCGCGCTAGAGGGCCGTGAAAACAGTGTTTTAGGGCGGTTTTCATAATCAGTAATCATAGTAGTAGGCTGGAGCTAAAATCCGGTAAACAGGCCACAGCCTAAACGGCTGAACCGATTGATCTCACATTTTTACCACGTGTGCACTTTTGGCGTCTGATTTAACCTTGTCCCCATGAATTTTTTGTGCCGCCATTTTGAAACCGGAAGTGACGTCATATCTCGTCAACGGTTGGACCGATCGGAACGAAATTTGCGCCAATCGTTTCAGACGGTCATCTATATGGATTATCAATATCAAAAGACTGAACATTATTTTAAATAAACCGGAAATGACGTCATGAAATTTAATATACATCGATTTGCATTTCAGCAACAACTGTTGATCCGATTGTCTTGATATTTATGTAACGTTTGTACTTTTGATATTTCATTTGACTTGTTATAAAACCAACCGGAAGCCGCCATTTTGAAACCGGAAGTGACATCATGTCTCAAAAACGGCTAAACAGATTAGAACAAAACCAGCGCTAAACGATTTAGACGGTCAACTTTATGTAATCAGTAATATTTGATGATTCAAATATCGAAACCGGAAATGACGTCACACATTTTATGACCTATACCGGAAATGACGTCATAAATATGCTAAATGACGCTAAATTCACCACTTTATACTTTAAAATAGATATAAGTAAACGTACTTTGTAAATAATTATAAATTCAAGGTTGCAGTGTTCTCGGCGGCCATTTTTAAAACCGGAAGTGACGTCATATATCGTAAACGGTTGTACCGATTGCAACCTAAGTTTGGAAATGTGTTGGACTAATAATTATGAATTCAAGACGACATTATTTTCGGCCGCCATTGTTAAAACCGGAAGTGACGTCAAATATCGAAAATGGCTGTGCCGATTGCAATCAAATTTTGGAAATGTGTTGTACTAATAATTATGAATTCAAGACGACATTATTTTCGGCCGCCATTGTTAAAACCGGAAGTGACGTCATATATCGAAAATGGCTGTACCGATTGCAACCAAATTTTGGAAATGTGTTGTACTAATAATTATGAATTCAAGACGACATTATTTTCGGCCGCCATTGTTAAAACCGGAAGTGACGTCATATATCAAAAACGGCTGTACCGATTGCAACCAAATTTTGGAAATGTGTAGGAGTAATAATTATGAATTCAAGACGACATTATTTTCGGCCGCCATTGCTAAAACCGGAAGTGACGTCATATATCGAAAACGGCTGGACCGATTGTAACGAAACTTAAAGCTATTCTTCTTGGATAATTATTTTAATCTTATATACCAAACGCAACTTTTCTAAGTATCCAAATCGGCATAGGCGTATTTTTTTAAAGAAATAAGTTCTTGCACGGACACAAGCTGTGCTACAAGCTGTATGAATAAACTAACAAAAGAAGTGATATCCCAGAAAAAAACACTCCGTGTAAAAAAGGCAGCCAAGTCTCTTTACTTTAAAAAAATTCAACACCGAAAAGGAGTGATATCAAAAAAGGAGCCAAGTCAATGACATTTCCAAATATTTAATCGTATCTTTGAAATAAAAGTATAAACACCGAGAAATACTTTACAAAAGGACTTGGCGCATCGTTTTTTTAAAGACATTTTTCTATTCATAAGCATGTGCCATTTATATACAACCGTCATTTTGAATGTTTAGAATAATAGGGAAACATCTTTCAATTAGGTACATATTATACATACCTTCTGTAAAATATTTTCTATATGAATATATACGCTATGAAACTTGTTGTCTATGCTTTCTATAAATATACACAATAGTTATCTTCGTAATATTGTTTCGTGGTGAATATAATTAAGTCTCATCATGCGTTATACCTTCACATCATGTAACAATTTCTATTAATACACATTTTATAAAAATACATTTCACAAAGAAGACAGTCATATTGAATTTCTATTAAAAAATTTAACTTTATACACTTGACACTTCAAAAATATATAATTGTGTTCCATTAGTTAGTAATTATTTGACAACGTTTCATGATTTCCTTCAGTCAAGATCAAATTATGAAAAGATACCAGTCTAATATCGCCATATTAACAGTACTGCAAGAATATGTATGAGCCCACTTCCAATTGATATGAAGGGATGTGTGTTGTGAAAAATATCCGACCGAACCGGGGCACGAACTTGGGACCTCTCACTTGCCGGGCGAGAGCTCTACCAACTGAGCTACCCGATCGGACGGGCGGACATTAGACACAACACACTGATGAGGATCCTGACTCCTGACTCCATGGAAGTTTTCCAAAGAAACCTACATTCTCACCACTTCCAATTGTTATGTAATTCTTTCACCCTTATATTACTTATATATTACAGCATAAAATCATGCTTCTATCGCCATTGACAAAACTATAAAATAGTCATTACTAAAAGTAGCTTGATTCATAGATTCTGGCTCTAATAGAAAGAGGAAAATGTACCTACTTGTAAATTTCTTTCCACTTTTAGGATAGAATGATGTCTTTAAAAAAACGATGCGCCAAGTCCTTTTGTAAAGTATTTCTCGGTGTTTATACTTTTATTTCAAAGATACGATTAAATATTTGGAAATGTCATTGACTTGGCTCCTTTTTTGATATCACTCCTTTTCGGTGTTGAATTTTTTTAAAGTAAAGAGACTTGGCTGCCTTTTTTACACGGATATTACTTACATGATACCTTACATCAAACATTTACACTTTAGGTTATCAATCCAAATTTACATATAGATATTGAGATATAAATCGATTTTTGACGAAATTTGGCGTACCGTGTGTCATCCGCTATTTGCCACGGCTTTCTTGATGGTCTAGAGATCAATTTTACCGACCAAATTTTTTTTTGAAGTTGTGTAATATGCACATAGATAGCGCCACATCAAAGACCCGGGAAATATATCACCCGTCGCCCATACAACGCATAGAAGTTACTGGGAAAACCGTTTCCCACCGCCCGGAAAAGGGTTAAAAGGGGACCATCAATTTGCATTTGATTCTAAGAAAGCGTGGAAATTCTAAGTCTCAACGCTATGAGTAAATTTTTTCAAAACTTGAGTTGATGGTGTCATTTTGCAGTGATTAGAATATTCAATCGCTTTTTATTTTAATATTTCTAAAAAATGTATAACCATAAAGAAATGACAAGCTGATATTTTTAAGCTGATTTCCAATTATATTTTTTGAACTACTCTATCATGTATCTATTAGTTCCAATATTTTATTCGAGCAGTTTGTAATGTACACGCTCCTGGATTACTGAGCTATGAAAGGTTTACTATTTCGACGTTTTTTTTCTTATCAAAAGTGCGGTTTTACATGTAAAATTTTGTTGTAATGGTAAAACGGTCTTTTACCATTTCACCGTATCATGTGACATTTTGGCATGAAACCGGCATTTGACAATAATCAGAAATGTGACGTTATTTCCAAGTCTCCTCAAGAATGGTGAATGAAAAACCCTACATTCTCATCATTCGAGCTAAAAAGCAACTCGTTCAGTCGAGTAAAAGAGGGTTGCGCACGCAAGTGCAATAAGACATGGTGACAGCATCGTCACCGGTGGTATGACAGTTCTTAGAAGCATTCTCTAACTTCATTCCATTCTCCTCGGAGATCTCTAACCCTCATCAGTGCCCTGTGTCTAATATCCGTCCGTCCGACCGGGTAGATCAGTCGGTAGAGCTCTCTCCCGGCAAGTGAGAGGATTCTGGTTTGAGCCTATGTTCACAACCCACATCCCTTCCTCACAAACAATGATTTTTTGTTACGGTGTACGATGTTGACATTTTACTATCTATGATTAATACGTATTTCGATTGGACGTCATTCTATCTGATTAATTGTTACGCAAGTGATTAAATCAGTTAAAATCAGTGTTCTCTAATCTTATCTTGTTCATCCGTTGACCTCTGTGATGGGTCATTACTCATAAGCTTATGATTGAACCTATTCACATCTTGCACGCTCGAACTTCTTTTGTTTTATCAGCAGCAAAATTAATGCATTTTCCACCTGAGGACGGACATTTGTTGGCACGTTGAGGGGTCAGATTTATAACTGTATTGAGGTAAATCGATGTATTATTGTAATGTGAGTGATTCCTCTTCGTACTAAAGATATCTCCGGAGCCTATACAATTTCCCAGGTAGCCATTTACTATAAAATATCGTTAAAAAAGCATAGAATCACAGCTATTCTGCGTGCCATCAAGATGGCGACGGCAACAATGAGATGACATCACGTGCAACCTATGAATATGATAAGTTGCATTGTCCAGGGAGGTCCGCAGGATAAACATTGAACATTAGCGCAATTCCAAGCATAATTATGTGCGTTTTGAACTTGATTTGCTATGAACTTTCGAAGCACGGAGAAGAAAGGCCTCAAAATCGTATTTTTCTTCCAATTTGAGACATAATTTCCTACCTTTTGTAGAATTATAAATCAACATTAGTTCTATTTTTTTGAAATAATTGTTGACAAAATTGTGTTGATTTTACCCTATTTTGATAATGTTTTTTTTTCGGAAGCACATTTTTAGTGCTTGCCATTTTTAGAACATACTTATCTGCTCCTTTTCCTCTGATCTTTTTATTGTGGTGCGTATTTTCCCATAGTATTAGCAGAGTTGATATCTTATCTTCAATACAATCTGTCTTGTAGATACCTACGTGACAGCTAACCTATTTCACCTATTCACTTATTGACCTTTGAGTGTTGCGAGATCAGGTATTCGGCTGTTGATCATTTTCAAACAATATTGTTACATTGTCACAAAGATAAGATGTTGATTGAGACGATAATGATGATGACGATGACGATGACGATGACGATGACGATGACGATGACGATGACGATGATGTTGATGATGACGATGACGATGGCGATGATGATGATGAGGAATAAGTAAGAATTGCTGGTGGGATGGAGGGTCGTGGACAATTAGTATCAGGGACGGTGCCAGGAATTTTTGATAGAGGAGCGAGAGGCGTACAATTATTTAGGGCGGGCACATAATTTTTCCACTGAAAATATATAGGAGTTAGGTGAAAATAAAGCCATGCCCCGCAGGCCTTTTTTTGGATTTTTAAATCACTTGAAACGAATTTGAGACGCCGAAAATACTACCTTTGGGGTGCCAGAGGGTGGCAGAGCGTGGCAGTGGACAATTTTGGGTGGGCGCGCGCCCACCTGCGCCGTCCCTGATTAGTCTGAACCTTCCTAATCAAAAACATAGACACTGTGAGAAATTAGAAGTGAATTAATTGATTTCTCATAAAAGTGTTTTTGAAAAATTTTAATGGTTAATACGTTACTAAGATTTTGGAGCCGATAACCTTGCTGTTGAGCGCCATAAACCATAATATCTATAATATCCATAATAACTACTAAATATTGAATTAATAGTATTTCTCTTTGATCGATGAAATGTTTCTAATAACTGACTCGCTCTTAGGGTGAATTTCCAGCGCCTTAGCATAGCCACACCGACCTTGTCGACATTGGACTCACCTCATATATCTGTGCAACTTTGGTCCCATGAGCCTCGAGTCTCTTGAGGTAGAACTCTCCCACAGATCGCGTGTTCTTCTGTAACTCAACAGTCGGCCCGCGCACATAGTTCACCTTATCAGCC
This sequence comes from Leuctra nigra, assembly GCA_934045905.1. Classification (NCBI taxonomy): domain Eukaryota; kingdom Metazoa; phylum Arthropoda; class Insecta; order Plecoptera; family Leuctridae; genus Leuctra; species Leuctra nigra. Next base: position 26,161,969 of record OW203772.1, on the reverse strand, counting down.
ATGTTGACAGACTGTAGTTCACGATGTAACTCCGCTTTTTACAGCTATTTGGTCCATGCGTCACGACTGCATTGCAATCAAACTACAAGATTAGTTACGTGTTATCACATAGTTTATATATTGCCTATTGCTATGTGAATTCAAATAAAAAGAAGTTAAAATTGTGTTAGGGAATATGCATGAATTTATTAAAAACAATGATAGGCAGGGTGCGAATTGATGGGGGGATGGGGGGGGGGGGGGATTTCCCCCTCTGGTTTCCTCATCCCCGGCTCTGTTTCCCAATAAAGCATCCCAAGGGGGGAAAGATTCTGTAAAATGATGACTTTTAATCTACGAATTCTGATTTCCCTTTAAATTAAAAGCAATTTCTCTTTTATAATGCCATTGTCGTGATCAAAAAAGGCTTCAAACAGTGTACAAATCGCTTAGAAATGCACAAATGCAATCTTGAATTTCAAAATTTCCCGGGCCTATGCGCCCCGGACCCGCATGGTACTGAGGGGCCCTCCCCCCAGACCCCCCATTGTGTTCGTGGGCAATCGTATTTTTTGCCTTTGCTACATTTCCCAACATTCTCTGAATTTGTATTTTTCTTATCCCCCCCTCTGAAAATTGAGCAATTCGCACCCTGATAATAGGGGAGTCTCCTTAAAATTAGATCTCAGAATAATATTTGTTTTATGAAAGTTGAGATGTTGCTGAACACAGATATGGTATTATTTTTTTGCGAGATGAATAGTTTTTAAGGAATTAATTCACAAAGATTGATATATTTCATACTATTTTAAAACAGGAAAATTGACAATGACATCACAATTCGCTATATTGCCTTAGCAACAAAGCAATCACCATAGGAACACATTGTTGGATACTTGGAAATGACATCACAGTTTTGATTCTCCATCAAAAGATTCTCCATTTGATATCCACATTTAAGTAAGTTATAACAATAATTCCTTCAAATAATATACGAAATCAACTTCTACTACGAAATAAAGATATTATTATAAAGACAATTGGTTCTAAGCTCTGTCATGTAGGATTATTGAATAATTCTAATTGAGATACATTATTATAGTTATTAGATTATGTTATTAGATTATATTATATTTTAAGCCTTATATGGGTTTGCTTAGGCAGTATTTGTGAACCCGTGGGGAATTCCCCATTGGGGGGGGGGGGGATTTTAGGTTTCCAGGGGAGGGAGGGGATTGTGTTTGGGGAGGGGGTGAGTATTATTAACAACAATTAATACATAAGTAATTTCGACTACTTCTCATAATTATGAAGAAATTCTCTCAATTAGCCAAATATCAAATCGATGAAAATTAAATTATTGTCTATAACGCATAGAAATTGTTTACAATTACTTTTTAAATTCAAAATTTTTCCGGACCTGTCCACTGGTTTTGTACTCAAACTTGGATTATGTTTCCCCCGGAATTTCGTTCTTTCAGGGCAAAATAAAGGTGTTCACATTTGAAAAGTACTTTGGAAGGGAAGAATAATTATAAAGTGGAGTGAATCAGAGGCTGAGTACCAGAAATAAGAACATACCAATCCTATTCCAGTGAATGAAAATATAAAAATGTTCTTACCTCATGAGCATGAGTTCCATGCCAGATTCCCTCACATCATTCTATATTTACACACTAGAGATAATATCTTTTTCCTTAATGTCGCTAGAACTGTTGTTCCCTTTAAAATATACAATTTTTGAAAAATAAATAGCATAGATTATTTTTTAGTCCATAATATAAGGGCCATCTTATAAAAGACAATGTGCCTAAAATGGCCTAAACGCGTGGAAAAGCTGAAAAATTGGGACTTTTCAGCTTTGATATGCGAGTTTGGGCACAAATTGTCTTATATTATGTTTATGTTATGACGATTGCGAATCAAAGAGAAACTAATTTGTACAAAAACAAAAACTTGTAAAATTACTGCCAAGCACATGAGATCTAAAAGGAGGGGCCAAGCAAAATATTATTAAAACAATTTCACACTGAAAATTCGTGAAATCATGTAGCTATTATTGATAGGATTATGAATTTTGTACACATATAAGAAAACATACCAAAATTTAATATGTGCAAGTTTCAAAAATATTACTATTTTGGGAAACAAGTTACAGCTGTTCAAATTTGGTTGTCAAAAAATTGATTATACGGAGGTCAAATAGCGCGCGTCGAGAAAACTTCCAATGGCTGTTTCTTCAAAACTACGTATGATCATGCTGAAAATTTCAAATTATAGTATTGAAAATATATTGAGATCGATTGTTAAGATCGGTAAGATTGATAGGGTACACACGTGAATATTAAACAATGAAAGTGAATGAAACGAAAATTATGGAATCTTAAAGTTTGTAAAATCTGAATATGTATATTTTTTCTAAACTTTTATTGTACACGTTATAAAAGTGAACTTTTCCCCCACTATTCTGTTTTCAAGCTCAACTTCAAGATTCAATAACTTTCGTTACATATATTGATATTGATTAAAATTTTTACACAATCGATCTTAATACATTTTCAATATAATTCGATATTTTCAGCTTGTTATCGTACGTTGTTGTGACGAAACAGCGTCCCGGCCATTGGAAGTTTTCTGGACGCGCGCTCTTTGAGCTTTGTATAATCAATTTTTTGAACACCAAATTTGAACAGCTTGAACTTTATTTCTACAGTAGTAATGTTTTTAAAATTTGCACGTATTAAATTTTGGTACGTTTTCTAAAATGTTTAAAAATTTCAGAATCCTATCTATAATAGTTTCGATATAGTGACCTCTCAATCAGGGGGATTTTTTTTGCGCCACCCGGTAATAAATCATTATAGAGTTAAAATGATGAGATCTCACAATTCGTCTAAAGACATCAATTAATCTTCCAAACTAATCATCAAGATTAAGATTAAGATTAAGAAGGTTATGTTCCCCAAATACTCTTTTCGGTGTCCAAATGAACTTTCATCACATCATCATTGCCACTGCCTGACGATGTACCGAGTTAAGAGTCTGCTCGTGCTGATGTTGGTGCTGACGTCACAGGCCAGGGAGATGACCAGATGCGAGGTGGCTGTGGAGCTGGTGGCTAACGGCATGCCCATGGACCTCATCAGCGACTGTGAGTACTACATTACTAGCTGACCCGGCGTTGCTCGTGCTGACGTCACAGGCCAGGGAGATGACCAGATGCGAGGTGGCTGTGGAGCTGGTGGCTAACGGCATGCCCATGGACCTCATCAGCGACTGTGAGTACTACATTACTAGCTGACCCGGCGTTGCTCGTGCTGGTGTCACAAGGCCAGGGAGATGACCAGATGCGAGGTGGCTGTGGAGCTGGTGGCTAACGGCATGCCCATGGACCTCATCAGCGACTGTGAGTACTACATTACTAGCTGACCCGGCGTTGCTCGTGCTGGTGTCACAAGGCCAGGGAGATGACCAGATGCGAGGTGGCTGTGGAGCTGGTGGCCAACGGCATGCCCATGGACCTAATCAGTGAGTACTGGTTGCTAGGTGACAGACATCAAGCTTGGTTGTTTTGTTGGGGGACAGGCCATAGAACAATTCAGAAAATGGCTCTGGATTTTAATGAATGTATTCTTGTTGTAACCCGATTGTTATAAAACACCAATAGATATCTGGAAAACCCAACTGCACGTGAGTTTATTTAGAAACCAGAGCCACTCAGATATTATCTGAATTGGTCTATTGTTCAATAGTTTTCCTTACGAAAAAATATTATACTTTCATTTTTTTGTCTGGGGCTTAACGTCGCACTGTTCTGCAGCGAGGCTAATGGCGACGGATGAATGATTATGATGATGATTGGGAGATTGTGGTGAAGAGAGAGTAGGTAAGGATGGAAGGTGGGACCGAGGCGGTCGTGGCCTATTAGTAGGGTACCTTCCCAGCATTTGCCTGTCGACTGAGGGAAAACCACGAAAAACCTCAGTCAGGAAAGCCGGACTCGGGAATCGAACCCGGGCCTCCGGAATACAAGTTCAGAGCGTTAACCACTCACCCAACCTGTTCCGTAATAATTATAATTGTATAATTGATGTATTGTTTTTGTACCATCTATAATGTATTATAATTAAATATACTATGATAATTTTTTTATTAATAACAATATTATAATAAAAGTTTAAATTTCAATACAAAGTACAAACTATAATTAATTATAATATTTATTATAATAAATATAATACATTATAATTAAATACTTTTCACAAATTACTTCATATTTGAGCTAGATTGAAAAATAATACCTTATATTAAAAATTGCAAACTATGATTTGTGAAACTTTACTTTTAAGTAAAATAATATTCAGACCCCGCCTCATCCAAATTACTAATGGATATAAATGGGATTTGTCTGCTTGAAACTTGATGTTGTTTCCACAGGGGTTTGCTTGGTGGAGTCGGAAAGCTCGCGCAACACTTCGGCAGTCGGCGGACCCAACTCCAACGGCAGCTTCGACTGGGGGCTTTTCCAGGTAATAGTCCAGTAATTCTAGTGAAAATATCAGCATAACCCACCACTAACTGCAACAGAAGCGTTTTTGGTGCCGTTCGATTCAGAAAAGTGTCCTCTACAACATATCCAAAATCGACAGAAATCGCTGTACGGAAAAAGGGTTTTAATGACTTTTTAAGTTAATTTCCCATGTTAATTCCATCTTTAAAAAAGACACATTTTTTCATGTAAATCCGATTTTGACGAAACTTGGCAGAATTGTTTAACATCCTAAATAAACACAAATAGCTCTCTGAGCATTTTCCTCTAAATCTCATCGTTTGGGAAATATGGACCTCGCAAAACGTCAAATTACACTCAAAGTGACCTAAATCGACGAAAACTGACTAAAATATGACTTTTCAATGGTCCATATTTCCCACACGATGAGATTAAGAGGAAAACGCTGAGAGAGCTATTTGTGTTTATTTAGGATTATGAACAATTCTGCCAAGTTTCGTCAAAATCGAGTAACATGAAAAAAAGTTTTTTTTTGCAAGATGGAATTAACATGGGAAATTAACTTAAAAAGTCATTCCTTTTTTCCGTACAGCGATTATGGGCGATTTTGGATATTTGTAGAGGGAATTTTTCTAAATCAATTCATGTATTGAAACCTTCTGTTGCAATTAGTGGTGGGTATAATCACACAATAACTGGACTATAAAACCCTCAAAAAGACGATAGAATACGATCAGGCCAAGAAATAATTGATCTCTGTAACGCGTTGAAAGCAACGAATTTAGGTGCGATTAATTTACTTTAATCGCTTGGTCAGTTTTGAGAAAACAACAAAATGGCGTACAAAATGGCGTGCTAAACAGTAGTGAAGTTTTAAACGGCCATTCCAGGATTTTGGTTGTTGCCATGGCAAAACAGTCCTAATTGACTGTTAAAAAGTTAACAAGGTATTAAAGACTGGCCCCTAATGTCAACAAGTCTAAAATATCTTATCCGATTTGCCTTAAAATGTATACCAAATTCAATGAGGGCAGGTACTAAAACATTTTGGTTTTATCTGCCTTTTTGACAGCCAGGTTTTTGACGGCCATAATTATTAATTATGTCTCTTAAATATTTTTTAGAACAATAAAAATGTTTATATACTTATCGAGATTAGAATATAATCTTATCTAATCTGTCTGATTAAAGATCAATGAAGGCTTCTGGTGCACATCATCTGGCCCACCTGGACTCGACTGTAACATCTCGTGCAGCAGTAAGTTTCATCATCCATCCCATCATCATCATCAGGCGCGTAGGAATCCCCCCCCCCCCCCCCCCCCCCCCCCCCGCCACCACTCGAGAAGACTAACCCACCATTCATCAGGTGGCTGGTTCGATCGATATATACAAACATATTTTTTTTTGAAATTACTAGGGAAACGCTCAGTGTAACGCGTTGATGAGCGAGCACGGGTACGTAGTACAAATTCTCAAACCGGAAATGCGTACAGAACGCACAGAAACATATTCATCCATATTGAATTGAAAAATTATCCACTCTGTCAACATAAATGTATCTACTTTTCATTGAAACGTGAAAATAGCATCAAACACTGTGGTTCCTAAAGCAAATCAGATCTATGTGGCAGAGGAAAAACAGTTATTTCGATACTTCATCTCTGACAGCTATTAAAAATGTCAATAAGTGCGTACGTTCTTAACTGATAGGGATGAAAATTTGTAAAATAAGAGACAATGTTGGTCTTAATGACCATGCAAAATATGAGTTTGATCAGAATTATCGAAGACCATTTTCATTTTTCAACCTATCAGGAGATATTTATTTAAATTTTAACCAATCAATGGATTTCAAAAAAAAATGGGGTCAGCAAACAGAAAAGGTTGTCTCTACATGTGTGCAAAATTTCAGATCGATCGGTGAAACGGTGCGACTTTCATTGCTCCAGTCAACAGCCAAAAAAAAAAAAAACAGAGGTCCGTGTCAAAAGAGTCAAAAGGAGACGCTCGCTTCGCTCGCTCAATAAGTTCAAAAAAAGTTTTCCAATCTTTCAACTATATTTTAGTATTAAGGATTGTTTTAATGTCCTGTAGTTTTCAACTCGCACCCAATAATGAGTTTTTCTTTTTATGTATTTTGAAAATAAACAAAACTTTGACATAGGAGGTATAGGAAAATCATTGCGACTTCATTATAGCTTAAAAATGTCTCGATTTTACTTGGCTGCCATAAGATAACATTGGGGAGAAAACTCAAATTATCTCAGAAAATAGACATGAGAAGAGTATAATTTTTTCAGGGATTGTGTATTGCATGATTATCAATAAGTACAAAATAAATTATGAAGATCTGAGAATATGCCTCGATCGATCCAGCCACCTTAAGTTTAGCATCCTTGAATCAGTTACTATAAATTGCTTAAATTCTATAAAAAAAAACTCCCTGCACGGCAATAATAGGAAGTTCTTTGCTGTAATTTGAGAAGATTAGCATAACAGTATCACTTCTAAATAGTTTATATTCGAAAAAGCGCCCTGTGGGGCAACAATTGGAGGGTTTGTGTGCTTCAGTTTGTGCATTAACCCCAGAAAAACTTTTAAATTGGTAAATTCTAAAAAAACACCCTGCGGGGATAAAACTGGAGGGTTTCGCACCTCAGACCCCCTTCCAGGTGTCGCAATCCCCCCCCACCCCCCATGATAAAACTGATTGCAGATCTGACTGACCCATCATGCGTTAATACTCAAAAATTTCGCTGTGCGGCAGTTTTCTTCTGGGGGTAATCCCCCAGACCCCTCTTGGTTTCGGCTATGACTGTTAATTCTTTGCATAATCACTTTGCCCCCCCTGGGAAGAAATGTCCGAATTTAACACTGCGGATTGCCATGATTCAGGATCTCATTGTCCTCGCATGCAACAATGCATCAGATAAGCGACTGCCATATTCTCTGTTCAGACCTGATCAATGACGACATCACTGACGACTGCGCGTGCGCGCACATCATCTACAACCGTCACGGCTTCCTGGCGTGGCATGGCTGGGAGGCGAAGTGCCAAGATGTCCTGCCAGATGTCAGCTCGTGCTTCAATACTACAACCACCCATCCCAACTACTACTGCTTAAAGTGGTCCGGCTTAGAATTGATTAAATAATACCTCAAACAACAGCATAAAACCATTTTATCTTACCTTATGCTCTAATTATATGTTTAATTGAAGTTCCAATTAATCTATCCCAAAATAATTCATATTTATATGCAACGTGGTCAGATTTATGGTAAATTTCTTGCATTATTCACATTTTCTTTCTTATTTGGTCTGTGACCCTATATTTTCAAACGACAGTCTTATTCTACAAATTATTATCTTTAATTTGAGACTATTTTCAATATTTTGTCATTTCTCTTGCGGTTTTAGGAGCAATTTAAGACCAATATTACGGAACAGGTTTGGCTGAATGCTAACGCTCTGAACTTGTATTCCGGAGGCCCGGGTTCGATTCCCGCGGCCGTCCTTCCTGACTGGTTCGTGGTATTTCCGCAGTCGACAGGCAAATGCTGGGAAGGTACCCTACTAGTAGGCCACGACCGCCTCCTTCCCACCATCCATCCTTACCTACACTTCGCCATCATCTCCCAATCATCATCGCAATCATTCATCCGTCGCCATTAGCCTCGCTGCAGAACAGTGCGACGTTAAGCCCCAGACAAAAAACTATCTACATGGCCGCCATAACGGATCATTATTCTTACAGTGAACGAACTTTACCTGATACACTCTTTCATTTCCCTATATTATTTTAATGTATGTACCTACCTACTTATATATATTTTTTTTAAATATTAATTGCGCTAATACAGGTAGGTTTCAAATCCTACTTGTGGAATATTTGTATTCTGTTGGTGATTTCTAATAAAGTGGGGGGGGGGGGGGGGGCACTGGCTTAGCCCCGGGAGGGTACTCGCCCCCTCTGGTATGCCTGGATCAACACTACCTACGTATCGTCCTCCTAGCTTTAATGTTGTGTAGTCGAGAGCCACAGCGTTTCGCTACTCCCTCAATTTCAGAGTTGTAATCAAGGTGGATGCAAGCGCCCGAGATTTTGTCTGCTTTTTGCATGCAGGTGTTTGGATACGATTGGAGACAAAACAGGGTTATAAAATGATTGAAATTTAATCATGTTTAGATAAAAGATGAACTTAGGGTTATCACTTGGTACATTTTTAATTATTGTCTCGTTAATTAGTTGATTTTTGGTAAAAAAATAAATAATTTTTGGTCTCACTGGGTGCCATTTAAAATTTATTTTAAAAAAGCCACTTAACAATCATAAGTTCATCCTTGAACAACATACTGGTAAAATTTGAGATCAATTGGTCAATGGTTTGGTTTTGTCATAGTTTTGTCATAGACTGACCGCGAAATGATTAATTGAAGACTTGAGATTTCATTTTCTTTTCTTCTTACCTTCGGCTGTTCCTCTTTCTTGACATCAGCAACTGTAGTCACCTTCAGAGCTAGAAACAGTGTTTTCAAAGAGTAACATCATTTGAATCTTGCATAATTCAAAAAGCGAGCGTCTCCACTTAAAACTTCTGGCTAGAATTTCCGATTTTTTGTTCGGTCTCTGCGTTTCTTCGTTTCTCTATACAGGGATTCTTGAGATTCACTTTTCGAAACCGTGTACGTTTTCACTGTCTAAAACGTAAATAAGTTGAAGGCAAAAGTTGTAAACTGTTTCAAGTTTTATACAATGCGAACGTGAACACGCAAGAATTTGCCTAGTTCTTACGAAGTAACGGATCAGGCAAAATCTCCACAAAAGGTTCGGCGTATCATGTTCAGTTACGTAATAATCTCTAGGACGATTGATCCCTTGATTTCACCGGAAGATTGATTTTTGTTTTGGCAGATGCAACGAAATCTTTTACGAAATGTTTGTAAACTCTCTCTATGGTATTATGCTAGTTGTACTATGTTTTCGTTATACTACAAATAAACCTGAGCACTTTAATTCTCTAAAGCCAAGAAGTAAACAATGGTTTCATCGCACACGCAGTTTTATTGGCCAGATAATGAAAATATTTCTAAGCAATTGATATTCTATGAAGCAATTTCTTCTCTCCTAGGTAATTATAAGGTTGAATTTAATACAATAAAACTATTTCTTTGGAACAAAGTCACAAACTTTACATATTTATTTAGCAATCTCATTATCTAGTGGAGCGGTCGCTCCACCCAGCCAAGTCGTACTATACACTCACAGTCACTCAACATACCGTAAATGCCTAATAAACTGAGGAGCAGACCAAACACTTTTACTGTAAGCAACAACATGGCATTTTCGGCCTACTGGATCTCAAAATTGGTAAATCTCACATTGTTGCGAAATATCTTAATTTCGAGCTATGGCCCACCCCACTACATATACCAAATTTGGGAACAATAGGTTATGCCATTTGCGCGCTAGAGAACCGAGAAAACAGTGAAATTACACCACTTTCTGATTCTGAAGATGATGATGATTCTGATGATATCACGAAACGTCGCTATCACCGCCACAGCCTAAACGGCTGAACCGATCGACCTGAAATTTTTACCACATGTGCACTTTTGGCGTCTGAGGTGCCTTTTTATAAAACCAACCGGAAGCCGCCATTTTGAAACCGGAAGTGACGTCATAACTCAAAAACGTCTGGACCGATTAGAACGAAATTAGCGCCATTCGATTTAGATGGTCATCTATATGAAGTATCAATAAAAAAAAAATTATTTTCTTATTTTCTAAACCGGAAGTGACGTCATAAATACGCAATATTTAACTTATTTCAACAAATTATACTTAAAATACGTACATAATTAACTTACATTGTAACATAGACATTACAATTTATATATTCAAGGTAGCAGTGTTCTCGGCCGCCATTCCTGAAACCGGAAGTGACGTCATATATCTAAAACGCCTGTACCGATTGCAACTGAACTAGCTCCTGCGTATTCATTCTGCTATTTATTTGAAAAATCAATTGTGAAAAATGAATAAATAAATTAATGGTACCGGAAATGGCGGCAGGAACCACTAAATGAAACCGGAAGTGACGTCATATATTACAAACGGCATGACCGATTTTACGGAAATATAGGGATTAGGAATTCAGATGGTCGTTCATGAAGGTATCAACTAGATAAAACTAGATTGTTTTCTTATTACCTATACCGGAATTCGGCCGCTATTTCAAAACCGGAAGTGACGTCATGTATCGAAAACGGCTGGATCGATTATAACGAAACTTAAGCTATTCTTCTTGGATAATCATTTTCATCTTATACCAAACGCAACTTTTCATAGTAACCAAATCGGTTGAGGCGTATTTTTTTAAAGAAATTAGTCCCTGCTCGGACATGTGCTACAAGCTGTATGAATAAACTAACAAAAGAAGTGATATCCCAGAAAAAACACTCCGTGTAAAAATACCAGCCAAGTCTCTTTAACTATAAAAAAAAATAGAAGAAATCTAAAAATTCAGCACTGAAAAGGAGTGATATCAAAAAAGGAGCCAAGTCAACGAATTTTCCAAATTTTAATCGTACCATTGAAATAAAAATATCAACCCCCGAGAAATACTTAAAAAAAGGACTTGGCGCATCGTTTTTTTAAAGACATTTTTCTATTCTTAAGCTTATGCCACTCACATACTACGTAGTTCAGAAATGCCTAGAAAAATTGGGACAAAACTTTCAAATTAAATATTGAACATTCTGTAAAATATTTTAAATTTAAATATAAGTACGCAAAGAAACATAGCATTGTCTTACAAGCAATAAATACAGAACAGTTGTGTTTGTGATTGGTAGGTACCTATAGTTTTGTGGGTACATCAACATACCTACTACAGCATTATACTTTGAACCTTCTCGCCGTGTAATTAATTGCTATTAATTAACATTTTATACCAAAAAAATTCATAAATTACATAACGTATTACTTTAGATAAAAATCTAGTCAGTAATTATTTGAGCAGCATGGCTCAGTGCACTAGTCACTTATACAAATCTCATTGACGGCCTTCTTGTAATGAGCGCTTTCGCTATTTCCCTCAGTCACGATATTGAGAAGTATGATTGATTAATATGACCCTAGAAATAGTGGCAATAACGAATAGACTAGGCCGCTTCCGTTTATTCGTTATTCGTTTATCCGTTTATTTCCTCTGAATATTGACAAAATACCAAAACTGCCAGTAGGTAAGAGTACTAGTTATATTAAAACGTAGTATGATTCGTCGATAATGAATGTGATATACTCAGGAAAATATACTTGTAGAGTTCTTCCTATACTTTTAGGATAGAAAAGTGTCTTTAAAAAAACGATGCGCCAAGTCCTTTTTTTAAGTATTTCTCGGGGGTTGATATTTTTATTTCAATGGTACGATTAAAATTTGGAAAATTCGTTGACTTGGCTCCTTTTTTGATATCACTCCTTTTCAGTGCTGAATTTTTAGATTTCTTCTATTTTTTTTTATAGTTAAAGAGACTTGGCTGGTATTTTTACACGGAGTGTTTTTTCTGGGATTTCAACTACGTAGGTGCGCTTTTCATGAGAAAACAGCAAAGACAAAAGTAAACAGAATGCAGAATACACGTCAAATTCCACTGTTACAAAACACATTAAGGAGGGATATCCGAATTCACTTTTCTATAGAGTACTAGAGTGCCACGCCCACTAGGTACTTCCGGAGTCTTTTTCAAAATCCTCTTATGGAAAATAACATGGGGACTTACTTTGATTGCTGGTCATTTGTAAACGAAACAGAGTTAAGAAAATCCCAATACACCACCATTAACTTCAATCTTTCATTTATAATATTATGTCGACACATCTCTACAAATATATACCATAGTTAATTTGTTTAAGTTATTAAACAGCTCCAAAGTGCGACGTTGCAATCTACATCAATAATAAATTGTAACACGGCGCAGCGCGATGTCCTGGGAAGCGAGTTGGCAACTGCGACTTTACAAAAATGAAAAACAAATGAAACAATTTTCAACAATGATGCCAGACCTTACACGTCAATTTTCGATTGTTGACGATAAGTAAACAAAACTGAAGTATTTCTGTGTTCCTCGAGTTTATACACTGAATCAAGTTCATATTATAGTTATTTTAATTTCAGGATACCATAAAACGAGATGTAATGAGCTGTTGAAATGTAGACTGACAGTTCATTGAATTTACATCTTGCAACGGTGTACACTTTCGTGACGTTATACCCTGTGTAGTGTGTTGTTTAACTTGTAACAGTTTATATTTTGTATATATTTGAAGAGATGTGTCGACATAATATTATAAATGAAAGATTGAAGTTAATGGTGGTGTATTGTGATTTTCTTAACTCTGTTTCGTTTACAAATGACCAGCAATCAAAGTAAGTCCCCATGTTATTTTCCATAAGAGGGTTTTGAAAAAGACTCCGGAAGTACCTAGTGGGCGTGGCACTCTAGTACTCTATAGAAATCGTTCAAATTTCGCATATAAATACATTTTTATGCTCTGCATCATAATAAGCCAAGAAAAAAAGTGGTATTTGTGAACTAATATTCGAGGTTTTTTTTCAGTTTAACATTGCGACCATACGGAAAAAGACATGCTGATATTTTTAAAAGCGTATTTGGCTGCTTTCCCATGTATAGAATTTTTTGTAAAACTACTATAGCGTGTATCAGGTGCAATATTTTATTATAACATTTTTAAATGAATACCTTCGTGGACGTTTTACCGAGCTATGAGGGTTTTAATGTTTATTTTTACGTTTTTTCATCTGAAAAGTACAGTTTTGTGAAACGGCCTTCTAGAAATTCGAAATTTATGCAAATTTGTATAAATTTGCAGAAGACCGTGATTATATCACTTGTTCCTCCTTTCTCAAAAGAAATTAAAAAACCATTGTTATAAATTCTTTCTAAATTACACATTACAAAAAATAAGGTATAAGATCCGACTTAGCAACCCTTCTCCCATCCAAAAAGTAAATATTGAAATTGTTCTAAAGAAATAGTTTTTTCTACCTGCTGCAATGCCCAAGCAGACGAGCAAAACTCCAAACTTGAAACCAGCCATGACCACTTGCTTGATGATTCTGAAGACAAAGAAGACGTCCCTTTAGTCCATCCTCTGTTCAAGATTATAAGTGAAATGAAAAATTACTATCAATGCAATTATTTTTCTAAGCGCATTTTCTTCGACTTTTGAGATATGAAAGCCATTTTCCTTGACTCTATTGACGACTATCTGTGAATGATGTACGTACTATAGTTATAAACTGTTCATTGCCATTATCAGTTATTTGTTGAGTTGAACGGCAAGACTGACATGCTGAATGAGTTGACGATTGACAAAGTTATAAATGACCGAATATTTATTTATTGACCTGAATGTTCTTACTTGAAGAGATTGTGTCAATGACAGTTTGAAGTGTTCAATGTCATTGTCTATCTGTCAGCAGCTATAACTATTATGTGACTGACACGCCTAAACGATGTCAAAGCAAATAATCACCAGCAGCTATAGTAGATATTGATAAGAAAACTCATAGAAAGTATCTAACAAACTTACCTAACATTCAAGAAATTGAAAGAAATTTGCGTCACCCAGTCATTTACAAAAGTCGGCGTCTCTAAGTTGAAGCAGCGATGGTTGAAGACGAGAAGAATCTTCATCTGGAAATCTCAATTTTCAGATTGTAACCGATAATGTAGCAGGGGCGGATCTAGCCTCTTGTCTTGGAGGGGGCGATTTTGGAAAATATGAAGGGGGTCTAGTGGTATCTCCAGCCACGGGCGTCCGCAGAATTTTTGCCAGGGGGTGGAGGTAATGCAAGGACAACAATTGTGCCACGGGCTAAGGGGGGTGTGGGGGGCGAGCCCCCCACCCTGCCCCGCAGGGCGTTTTTTGGTTTTTGGACACTTTGAATCAAATTTTGAGACGTTATGAGGTGTATTTGGTAGAACAATTCATTATTTTTTAAGCTTGGACACTTTGGGGTAGTGGCCCCCACCTTACCCCGCAAGGTATTTTTTGGTTTGTTGACACTTCGAAATTAATTTTCTGAGTTTTTTGTTTAGAAAATGAAACTATGCGTAAATAACACCACCAAATTTGTATGCTATCCTAACATCCTTTCCCCCCCCCAGTCACCCCTGTGGAAGCCCATGCTTTCATCCGCCAAAGGCCTATCGCCGAAGGCAATTTTGTTCGAAATATTGAAAAAACATTTAGTTTTAAGGCACTTTTAGAGAAAAGATTAAACCTTGCTAAAAAAACAAGCCATGATTACGATATTTTTGTAAATTTGACGAAATGAAAAATCAACCTGCTGAGCTTAATAGAAGGTGGATGAGGAATCATGGGGGGGGGGGGGGGGGGGGGGGGGGGGGGCGATCGCCCTTTCCGCCCCTGTAATGTAGAAATCTCTCTTTGCTTAGCATCTAATTGCAGCATAAAATCACATAAAAGATACAATAATCTTCGTTTTCCAACATGGTCTGAAAACAGTTTTTCAATACCCCGCTAAAATTTAAAAGGTTGATTAAGACTCGACTGCAATGGCAACATGTTCCAATGATATTACTAGAATCAACTAAGTATAACTGTTAAACTTAACTGCTGATTTTGCAGACCATTGAAAAACCAGACCCAGACTTACAACTAATTTTATTTAATTTTCTCCCTAATTTGAACTAACAAAAACGAATCAAATATTAATATAGCGTGCAAACCACATGGTATTAATACATTATAAGTTCATAGTGCATATGTAAATAATAACAATGTCAACAAAGCTCAGGGAACTCCTCAGTGGGTAGAATTATAATAATTAAAAGAACATACATGCGTTAGAAGAGCTTTTTGCAGAAAGAACTCAATAATAAATTAAAATATTTGAAAAAATTGGTAGTACATAGTGAACAACCACAAAAAAGGAAATACCTAACTGCATACTGTACAACAAACAATAATAATCTATAATAATAAACAAAAAATAGTTTACCAACTAATCCCCATTTTTGTTTCCAAAATTTCTTCAAAGCATATTTTCATTTCAATTCTCGAGATTCACTTTCGTGTTTAATTTTTTTTTACCACAGCAGTGGAATTTATGGGTAATATTTTAAAGAAATATATAAAAATATCTTCTGATTTTTCCTGAAATCTGAAATAACTATTTTTCGTTCCACAACACTTTATACCTACATTGCCTGTTTGATAATTTCCATCTTTCAACATCCATGTTTCAACACAACTGCTTAATCTTTGGATTTGAATTATTTAGTCTTGAAAATAAAAAAAAAACAGACAGCTGTAATAGACAACATCATAAATTATCTAGTTAGCTCTGCTTTTCAAAAATTTTCATATGCGGGTAAAAACATATCAACTCAACTGAAGAATTTTCATGTACCTCTTCGATTTACCTGAAATTTGGTAAGATGTTTAGTTATACCAAAGTAACATATACGTATTTTTTTATTTGCCCCTAACCATGCCCAATTTTGAGTAATGCCGTGTGAAAAATTTTCAAATTTTGCCTGTAGAGCTTTATTTAAACATATATATTGGAAAAAGTATACAACCTAGAGACTTGATTTTTTTTAGGAAATGTAGGTATTTACTTCCTCTATTCAATAAAATTTTGTTTATTTACAAAAAAAATAAAAAAGTAGGGGGGTCGACCAAATTTTGACTTTCGTCGGCCCCCCCTCAAAAAGTACCTTTTTTATTTTTTTCAAAAAAATTTGTTATCATCCTTATGGTATGTTCTCAATGTACAGCAAGTTTCAGAGTGGGCACGGAAATCGTCTGGGAGTTATGAGAAGAAGTGTTACGACGTTTTGAAAAATATGCATTCTTGGAGTGTATACTAATTAATCAGAAGTTTGGCGTGTAATAAATATATAACAAAATTACTGCAATAGAAAGTTATTTTGCCTATATTTCAAAGTAAATTATCACATTTTCAATACTATTTTCAAATTATTATTATATAATTTATATTATTATTATTCCTAAGTACTAGTTTTTATTGCTATTTAATAATAATTTAATTTTTTATGCTTTACACTTTTGATTTCAACTTTTAATGGTCTCAAATCACTTACTGAGCTAATTAATTTTCTTCTTATTATCCGCGCTCCTATGTAAAGACTATAACTTATTTCCATATAAAAGAAAATTTGGTTGACGTTTGTTTAAAGCCTCATAACCGATCGCCAAGGTCTCAACCATTGTGTGAGGACTTTTTTTTTATCGTGGAAAGGCTCAACCACCGGACATGTTAGGATTTCTGATTCTTATGAAATGGTCATTGATACAAGTTTAGAATGATCGGAAAATGAATAGATCTTAGTGGACAATGTGAAATCGGAAGATGGAATAACAGAATGAATCTTCTGAGTGCCAGGAATCGTTCTTGCTTTCTTGAAGCGCTCATCTAACAGCTTTTCTTGAGCCTCATGTTCGCTAAGAGTGCAGTATGCGAAGCTGATGGAAGGGATGCTCTGCTGTGCCCAAACATAAAGCTGATGCGGTGTCATGATCTGCGAATCATAAGGCCTCTGAAGACTTGCACGTGCAGCTAAACGCTTGACCGTTCCACCGACGCCATCGCAAGGTCCCTTTCCGTGAGATGTTGCGAAAAAATGCCACTCAGCTTGCATACCGAAATCCTCTTGGTGGTGATAGATGTTACTGAAATTTTTCTTATTTTTGTATTGCGATGCTGCACCATCGGAGAAGTAAATAAGCTTCTTTGGTGTTTTCCCGGAAGTGGTTGTCAAAAAGTCAATGAGTTTTTTCTGGAACAAGTGGACAGCAACAGTGTTGTGTTTAAGAGACTCAGAAACTATGACAAAACTCTTGTGGTGCTCCTCGCCATCCCTGATATAGTAGGCCACGAACGGATGTAATGTTACTGAAGAATTGTTCCAGTGGTAGCCTTGAGCCTCATCTTGCAAAACAAAAGCATAATTTTCAGCAAAATCGCACACTACCAAAAATTCTCCAGGCTGAAGCTTAGACTTGACTTCCTTCTGATACGCCGACTGCTGCGTTGCCAAGAATGAATGTCTCACAAGAACGCTGAGCGATTCACAGAAATTGTCTAGAAACTCTTCGACACCCGTCGTTACCATTTCTAAACTACATCTGTCGACAGACGTCCACTTCTTGAATGTCACTTCTTCGACAGCATTTTCATCCATGAGGAGGCAAGTTTCTCTCTAAAAGACGAAGTTCCGGGACAATATTTACACTCCCTCAAAAAACAAGACTCTTGGGGAGGGTTGCAAATAATCGCTGAAATACATTCACGATATGATTTTAGTTGAACGTCTTCTTCAGCGGTCAGGTCGGCAATCTTTGCTCCTAACATCATTAGCTTAACATTTTGATGGTAAGTGCACACACAAACACTGTGTGTACCACTTGCGCCAGGCAGCACACATTCTTTAGGGCGTAAGTCCGCGAATTTAGAAAATCCAATTCGGTGCTGAGGAAACGTACTTTTAAACAGTTTATAAATCTCCTTCAAATTACACAAAATAAGACGCTTCTGGAGGTGCACTCTCTTCCCATCCAACTTCACGGATTTGAAGTCTTTCGCTCCTGGCATTGCCCGACTGACATCATCATTGTTGTAGAATCTAACAACATCGTCAACAACTGTCTGAGCCAAGGGCTTCCCAGGTTTGGGATTAGGAGTTGACATTATTCCTCTCTCTTTAACTAATTGCTTGGCCCTCCTGACCATGTAATTAGAAGCCCCGAACTCATCTTGAATTTTTTGAATTGTCCAACTCCGAGGAAGAACGGTGAGAACTTGCACTTTTACACTTTTATTTGTTTCAGAGTCGAACTTTTCCTTCAGTTGTGTCAATATTTCACTTTCTGCTTGATCGATCTCTTGAGGCTCAGACGTATCGCTGGTGGATGGGCCACTAAAAATTGACTCTGAAATAGCTTTAAGTACTTTTTTACTTTTATCCTTGGCGTATTTTTTCTGGCACAACTTTTTTACAACAATTGGGGACTCGTCAATTAATTCTAAGCCCCGTTTAAATGCGGAAACGACCACCTCTTGCTCGAACGACGGTCCAGCTGCGTGCTGACCAAGTGGAGGCGACTTGCATTGGGACGTTCCCGGGTCACTTGAGCTGGACGATGTACTGACGCTAATCGTATCGGTGACCTCTTCCAATGCCGGCGCCAATGGCTTGTCTAGAGCTGTCAGTTTTCTTCTGCATCCTCGACATAGCTTGGCTCCCTCAGGAACGTGAGGTATCTTCAAGCGCAACACCGTGGAAACAGCTCGAAGATCAGAGTTTATTCTATGTTTGTTTATGCTAAAAGGATTACAACACCAAATTTTTAAACTTAGCGATTTCCGAGGCGATATCTTGATTTTCGGCATTTTGAAAAGCACTGAACTGCACACCTATCGGTTTACTCGTACAAAACTAGCTCGAATGCGTCTTCAATGTTTGAAAATCAAAACCACACTGAAGAATTGAGACGAACGCAGTGTTTCAATTTGGGGTAGAAAGCAATAAAGTAATAAAACCTAACCCTGGTCTATTGTGTACCTCCCTGAAGATGGGTTGAGGTGGCTGATGAATGCAGTCAAGTAAAATTAGTAAACACCAAACTGAAAACATTTACTTCAAAATTGGTTATACTGAAGTTACTTCTCTACGAATAATATTAAAAACTGCATTGTGCATGTGTTTGTTTCATGATCCGAATTTTGTCTTAATACATGGTGAGAGTATCTAGTGGAGCGGTCGCTCCACCCAGCCAAGTCGTACTATACACTCACAGTCACTCAACATACCGTAAATGCCTAATAAACTGAGGAGCAGACCAAACACTTTTACTGTAAGCAACAACATGGCATTTTCGGCCTACTGGATCTTAAAATTGGAAAATCTCACATTGTTGTGAAATGTCTTAATTTCGAGCTATGGCCCACCCCACCCCATATACCAAATTTAGGAACAACAGGTTTTGCCATTTGCGAGCTAGAGGGCCATGAAAACAGTGAAATTATATCCCTTCTTAAAGCTATCTGATGATGATGATGATGATGATGATGATGATGATTCAGATATCAGGAAACATTGTTGACAGGGCCACAGCCTAAACGGCTGAACCGATCGACCTGAAACTTTTACCACATATGCACTTTTGGCGTCTGATGATACCTTGCCTCTCGTGATTTTTTGTGCCGCCATTTTTAAACCGGAAGTGACGTCATAACTCAAAAACGTCTGGACCGATTAGAACGAAATTAGCGCCATTCGATTTAGATGGTCATCTATATGAAGTATCAATAAAAAAAATATTATTTTCTTATTTTCTAAACCGGAAGTGACGTCATAAATACGCAATATTTAACTTATTTCAACAAATTATAATTAAAATACATACATAATTAACTTACATTGTAACATAGACAATACAATTTATATATTCAAGGTAGAAGTGTTCTCGGCCGCCATTCCTGAAACCGGAAGTGACGTCATATATCTAAAACGCCTGTACCGATTGCAACTGAACTAGCTCCTGCGTATTCATTCTGCTATTTATTTGAAAAATCAATTGTGAAAAATGAATAAATAAATTAATGGTACCGGAAATGGCGGGAGGAACCACTAAATGAAACCGGAAGTGACGTCATATATTACAAACGGCATGACCGATTTTACGGAAATATAGGGATTAGGAATTCAGATGGTCGTTCATGAAGGTATCAACTAGATAAAACTAGATTGTTTTCTTATTACCTATACCGGAATTCGGCCGCTATTTCAAAACCGGAAGTGACGTCATGTATCGAAAACGGCTGGATCGATTATAACGAAACTTAAGCTATTCTTCTTGGATAATCATTTTCATCTTATACCAAACGCAACTTTTCATAGTAACCAAATCGGTTGAGGCGTATTTTTTTAAAGAAATTAGTCCCTGCTCGGACATGTGCTACAAGCTGTATGAATAAACTAACAAAAGAAGTGATATCCCAGAAAAAACACTCCGTGTAAAAAAGGCAGCCATATCTCTTTACTTTAAAAAAATTCAACACCGAAAAGGAGTGATATCAAAAAAGGAGCCAAGTCAATGACATTTCCAAATATTTAATCGTATTTTTGAAATAAAAGAATAAACACCGAGAAATACTTTACAAAAGGACTTACGCATCGTTTTTTTAAAGACATTTTTCTATTCATAAGAATAAGTCATTTATATACAACAGTCATTAAGAATTTTTAGAATAATAGGGAAACATCCTTCAATTACATATTATACATACCTACTG
This sequence comes from Leuctra nigra, assembly GCA_934045905.1. Taxonomy (NCBI): domain Eukaryota; kingdom Metazoa; phylum Arthropoda; class Insecta; order Plecoptera; family Leuctridae; genus Leuctra; species Leuctra nigra. The sequence continues at coordinate 26,141,103 of OW203772.1, read as the reverse complement.
TAAAATATTTTCTATTTGAATATATACGCGATGAAACTTGTTGTCTATGTTTTCTATAAATACACAATAGTTATCTTCGTAATATTGTTTCGTGGTCAACATAATTAAGTCTCATGCGTTATACCTTCTCATCATGAAATACATTTCAATTAATCCACATTTTATAACAATACATTTCACAAAGTACACAGTCACATTGTATTTCTATTAAAAAAAATATCTTTATACTTTAAAAATATATAATAGTTCCATAGATAGTTTGTAATTATTTGACAACGTTTCATGAATTCCTTCAGTTAAGATCAAATTATGAAAAGATACCCTTCTAATATCACCATATTAACAGTACTGCAAGAATATGTATGAGCCCACTTCCAATTGTTATTTAATTCTTCCATCCTTATATTACTTATCTATTACAGCATGAAATCTTTCTTCTCGCCATTGACAAAACTATAAAATAGCCATTACTAAAAGTAGCTTGATTCATAGATTCTAAATCTAATAGAAAGAGGAAAATGTACCTACTTGTAAATTTCTTTCCACTTTTAGGATAGAATTATGTCTTTAAAAAAACGATGCGCCAAGTCCTTTTGTAAAGTATTTCTCGGTGTTTATTCTTTTATTTCAAAAATAATAATAATAATGTAATTTATTGAGCACATAAAATAGGTACACAATTGGTCTGTATTCAACAATCGAGTCGTTGATCTTCCATACATCCATCTCTTCTCTTCAGCTGCTTCACCTCTTCACCGTTTACCTATTTCTTCTTAAGTTATTTCGATTAAATATTTGGAAATGTCATTGACTTGGCTCCTTTTTTGATATCACTCCTTTTCGGTGTTGAATTTTTTTAAAGTAAAGAGACTTGGCTGCCTTTTTTACACGGAGTGTTTTTTCTGGGTTAATTATACACTCCAAAAATGCACTATTTTTCAAAACGTCTTAACATTTCTTCTCATAACTCCCAGACGATTTCCGTGCCCACTCTGAAACTTGCTGTACATTGAGAACATACCATAAGGATGATAACAAATTTTTTTGAAAAAAATAAAAAAGGTACTTTTTGAGGGGGGGGGGGGGCGACGAAAGTCAAAATTTGGTCGACCCCCCACTTTTTTATTTTTTTTGTAAATACACAAAATTTTATTGAATAGAGGAAGTAAATACCTACATTTCTTAAAAAAAATCAAGTCTCTAGGTTGTATACTTTTTCCAATATAAATGTTTAAATAAAGCTCTACAGGCAAAATTTGAAAATTTTTGACACGGCATTACCCAAAATTGGGCAAGGTTAGGGGCAAACAAAAAAATATGTATGTGTTACTTTAGTATAACTAACAATCTTACCAAATTTCAGTTAAATCGAAGAGGTACATGAAAATTTTCACGTTTTTTCAGTTGAGTTGATATGTTTTTACTCATGCAGTACCGTGATCCAAGTATCTATTATGGTTATGATCCATTGTTGAAAAACCATAATAGATACTTGGATCACGGTACTGCATATGAAATTTTTTGAAAAGCAGAGCTAACTAGATAATTTATGATGTTGTCTATTATGGTATTAAAGGTTGCATTAAAATACAAAAAATTATACACACATCCGTTCAACTCAATTTTGAGATATTTTATTTTATTCAAATTAATTAACATTGTAGGCATATCAGATATTTTTTTATTGAAATATAAAATACTAAGGATACACTAATTTAAATTCAACATTGTATAAAATATACCTGAGCAAAAGGTAGCTTGAACCATTCTTCAAGGTCATCCGCAATACTCTGTTGGCAAACGAAAGACAGAAAGTTAGAGTTGACCATCCATATAGCAGAGAAACTCTTCTCGCACGATGGTCCTTTAAACGACGATCATAAGACAAGGTGAGAGCTACAAGTTGATGAAATAAAGATTAATTTACAACAGGGGTCGGCAACCTTTTTTGGTGAAGGAGCCAATTTTCAAAAAATTAATAAATTATATAACTAGTAAAACGCTCTGTGTAACGCGTTGATGAGCGAGCACCGACACGCGCAACATCGCCAATCGAGCACGATCTATCCAATCAAAGATTATACTAACTATACATCATTACTGATTTTCATTGCAACTTTCCATAAACGTTCTGAAAAATTGAATAACAGATCAATGTACTATGAATTTGATACTTCTCCATCAACCTCTGTGAACAGATATTCAAAATACTTAAAATAGCAATAAGTATGTAAATTCTTGACCGATTAGGCTGAAAATTTGTAAAATATGAGACGTTACATGTGCTATCTATAGTTGAAACGTTGCTTCTAACATAACTGTGAAACACGATCCATATTAAAAAAAAAACTATGTAGGTATACATACATAATACATCCCTTACACAATCAACAAGAATGTTTTTCATTGAAACTGAGAATAGTCATCTATACTCTTTGGTATGTGTACATAAAACAATCCAGAAAGCAGTGGAATTTCCCGATACCATCAATTCTGACAGTTTCAAACATTGAAAAATGTCATTAAGTGCATAAGTTATCTGATGAATGGGCTGAAAACTTGTAAAATAATCAAAAATGGTAGTCTTAATGTCCTTGCAAAATTTTAACTTAATCGGAGCATTTTGATTTTCGACCAATCGTGAGATATTTTCTTTTTTGAACCAATCGGAGGTCAGCTCCCAAAAACTATACACTATTATGTTAGAATGATATTAGTATGTGTGCAAAATTTCAGCTCGATCGGAAAAAAAATTGTGGCCTGTGGCGTCGGGCCAAACAAACACAAAAAATAACACAAAAAAAACAGAGAAAGTGTCCAAAAGTGCAGAATGGAGACGCTCGCTACGCTCGCTCAATAATGGGAGCTGTAGTAGATGCAATCAAATATAAAATACTAAAAATAATAAATTGCACGACTACCTAGGTAGTATATTTTGATTATTTTGTTTACTTTGATATATTTTAACTAGGGGTGTTCAACGATTATTTTATTTAAATCGATTATTAATTCGATTTTCGTAATTTAAATCGATTAATAATCGAATTAAATCGTATTGATATCATCATGTTCAGGGTGGTCATCATATCGTCTTTTACGGCAATATTAACCTCAACAATGAAATGTGTCCGGGAAGCCATTCATTTTTACTTCAAATACGCTGTAATGTGCCGTAATTCATTTAATCATCACTGATAAATGGTAATGCGAATTAGAAATAAACACTGAAACTTGGGAAAATACACACTAACATAAATTTATCACTATAATATTACGCACACAAAGAAAAATGTGGACAGAATGAAGGCAGCCATTTTAGATGTTGTAAAATGCAACCATTTTCAAGGCGGCAAATCCAAATTGATGTAATTCGATTATTTGTACTAACATCGATTAATCGTTTTGAATGTCATAATCGATTAATCGATTCGATTAAATCGTAATCGTGAACATCCCTAATTTTAACCCACAGTTGTTGTTGCCCCGCAGGGTGTTTTTAAGAGTTTCAACAATTTAAAAGTGATTCAGGGGCTCTAAAATTAACAAACTTATTTAAACATTCCAATTGTTGCCCTGCAGGGCGTATCTTTTGAGATATTGAATTTTTCGATTCCAAAAGCGATTCAGGGGTTTAAAATGAACAAACTGGATTAAACAACTTTCCAATGGGCTTCCACGCTGCCATTTGCTCTGACTACGGAGCGCTAGGGTGAATTGTTCCTTTTTCCTTCCACGCATGTGTCTGTACAAAATTACAGATAGATGACAGCTCACTTAAACTTCTTGTATTTGAAATAGAAAGCCAAACTGTTGTGTTCAGAGTGAAGGTAATTGTTTTAAAGTGGTCCCACTGCTCCAGCCAAGGTGCTTAGAATTCGCCGTAATTCATTCAAATCTCTGATGAAATAATACTCCAAACAACAGTATAAAACAATTATCTCTTACCGTGTGCTCCAATTATATGTTTTTAATTGAAGTTCCAATTAAACTAGACCAAAATAATTCATATTTGTAGTGCAATGTTGCCAGATTTATGGTAAATTTCACACATTGTACACGTTTTCTTTCTTATTTGGCCCGTGACCCCACATTTTTAAACGGCAGTCTTATTCTAAAAATTATTATCTTTAATTTGAGACTATTTTCAATAATTTGTCATTCCTTTTGCGGTTTTAGGAGCAATTTAAGGCCAATTTTCCGGGCTGATTTCATGTCTCTCTGTGTTATCTTATGGGGGAAAAGATCATCTTCAATCAAGAATATCTAATTATATGATACCGTAAGGGGCAAATATTTTTTGCTAGTTGTATGTAATGTGGTTTCATTAATCTTTGGTGTGAATTACAGCAAATTCTCATTCCTATGCCGTAACCTTGGAGCCCCCTTAAAATGTAATATATTACTTAAATGTAGACATAGTTTCAATTACTTACTTTTTATACTAGAAGATCAGTTTATGTTAACAACTTCTTTTGTTTTCAATTCAGACAAATCAACAAACATTTTACTGTTGCCATAGCAACCAGGTATGATCCCCCGTGGCGCGCTCTATTCTAGCTTGGAGTTTAGAAGCCCATTGTTGCCACTTGCCCCGCAGGGTGTTTTTTAAAAAATGTCTAATATTTCGATTCCAGATTATTTTTTAAAATTGTAAAGAGCCATTCAAGAACCACTAATAATACCCAGTTCAGACTGTAAAAGATGATCTTTGTTAAATATTAAATCTCCATTAAGTCAGCAATGTGAACGCATGTTAGTTAACTTTGATGGACGTTAAGACATACCTACCTAGAGTTTCAGGAACTCAATTATCTTTTAACAGAGATTAAGTTAAGGAAGATCAAATATCCTAGTGTGAATGGGGTATAAAGAGCCGCAGGTTGCCGACATCTTGATTCACAAGATAAATAATAAATATCGCGACTCTGCTTCCAACTATTGTCGGGTCAGGGTGTGGGATGATCCCACCAATGTTCTAGAGCACTTGTGTTCTCAGAGCCGACTTGCCAAGTCCGACACTCCACACTTCTTCAATCTCTTCTTCCAGTTCTTCAGCCTCCTCTCTTTCCACCAGCTCCCTCCATCTCTCTCTGTCTTCCCACCACTTCTCTGTTGTAATTACTCCCCAACACTCTCCTCTTTCTTCTGCAGCTGCCTCTATTCCGTTGATCCATTTGGTTCTAGGTCTTCCTGCCTTTCTTCTGACACCCATGGCTGCACGCTCTGCCTCTCTACATGGTATCCTCTCTTCTCCCATCCTCTTCATATGTCCGTACCATCTTAGCCTCTCTTTTCCAAGTTTAAATCTAAGAGACTCTCCACAAGATATCCTTTTTTTTTTTTTTTTTTTTTTTATTTATTTATTAAACACACATACAAAATAATATGTACTTTGCCCTGCTAAGCTATAAAATAAATTAAGCTTATCAGCAGGAGTACTACATATAAACAATAAACAACTTATAATAAAACTAAATTAAACTAAAACTTATGCTGAAAAGAAAAGAAATCAGTATAAACAATACACAAAATATCCTACAAAAAAAAGAAAACATATTGAAATACAAAAGAGAGATATGTTTTAGGTTATAAAAAAATCTTTAATGCCTAATTTAACATGACTAATTTTAGTGAAATTGTGCAAGGTCTCTGGCAAATTATTGAAAGTCATAGGTACTTTTACTGCTATTGTATTTCTTCCGTAATTGTTATTATATCGAGGAACTACATACTGGACCTTCCGAATATTGTATTTGTGAATTTTGGTAATCTTATTTTCTTTATTGAAATAATGTTTTAATATTAGGTGGTAATCATATAATTGCTGAAATGTGAACACTCCACAGAATGAGTATATACTATTGTTTTTAATTATTTCATTTTTTAAATGTTCCGGCAATAGATTCTTTAAGATTCTTGTTTGTAATTTGGAAATATTATTTATTAAATAATCTGATGCATGTCCCCATGTCAAGATACCATACCTCATAATACTTTCAACAAGAGCCAAGTACACAATCCGCAAAGTAAACTCATACAAGTGAACTAACATGAGCACAAAGATAAAAATAACATGCAATGAAATAACTCACCAACATGTATCATAATGGGGGGTGAAATCCAAGTGAAGGCGGGGATCAAGATCGTGCGGCAAACGAGACTTGTTGTTCTTGATCCTGGTACCTGTTGAATGATCAAGGTTTCAATCAACTCAAATATCTGTAAAGATAATCCTCTACAAACTGATTGAGGCACAAACCAACAAACCAATTAAAAACGGTATTTGAATGAATCGGACTGGTACATTGACAATGAATCATTGTTGTTATCAATGAAATCAGAGCTCACCTTTAGAGTAAGATGATGCGTTCTGATAATGCATCAAATCTTTTTCATTCAATCCTTTTCCTTCGAATACCATTTATTATTTGTTTGTTTGAGGTGTATAATATACCTTAAAGCCGCATTCACATAAAGCGCGGAAAGATTTTCCCTTTTTTCTCAGACTTGTGTTTAGTAAATAGTTTAATTTATTTTGTCTAGGGCTTAACGTCGCACTGTTCTGCAGCGAGTCTAATGGCGACGGATGAATGATTATGATGATGATTGGGAGATGATGGTGAAGAGTAGGTAAGGATGGAAGGCGAGAAGGAGGCGGTCGGTGCCTATTAGTAGGGTACCTTCCCAGCATTTGCCTGTCGACAGAGGGAAAACCCCGAAAAAACCCCAGTCAGGAAGGACGGCCGCGGGAATCGAACCCGGGCCTCCGGAATACAAGTTCAGAGCGTTAACCACTCACCCAACCTGTTCCGTAAATAGTAAATACATAAAAACGCTTTCCACTTTCTGCGCATGTGTAGCCTATGCGGCTTAAAGTCTTCCTTTCAAATGGTCACGTGACCAACAGCTAAGCCACACGCAAGTGCAATCTGATTGGCTCGCTGATTGAAGTTCGCCACTCTCATTGGCTTAGAGAAGAAATAAAATTAGAAAATCGAACATACCTTCAAATTTAATATGGTGAGGTATCAATATTATATTTTATTCGCAAAGCATAGAATTTTTTACACTGAAAAACATTTTTTCCAAAGAATTGTCATTAGAAGCACGCCCCTCAGAGCTAGTTAAACACCCACATTTCCATTCCAGACAGAAACTACCATTTTAAAAGTGATATATCTCGGAAAATAATGTGGATAGCCCATTGTTTTATGGTATATTTGGAATCACCTTATTTTTATCTGTATAATTATGAAGTTTCATCGAAATATCATTTACATGCAGTTTTGAAAGGAAGACTTTAAAGGATACTAGCTCTAGTTTCATAAGTGGGCTTATCTCATGACATTAGGATGATCATGATGACAGGTATTTTCAGCTCAAGTTCTTTTACAATATAATTCCCCCCCCCCCCCCCCCCACCCCTGCAAATTAGTTCCTACGCGCCTGTAGGTAGGTACGAGATTGTTAATCCATGATACTCGACAGTACGTTTCGCATGGAATTTGCAGCAGAGAAAAAAATAATTTCTGCTTGAAATTCCTATTTTACTTTTCTGGCACTACCTCCACCTCACCCTATTCGAACAAATAAGCGATACGTGATGGAGCCACTTCTGGCAGGAAACTTTTTAGATGCACTTTTTTATTATTATGTTTGTGTTTCCATAGGGCAGTGAAAAAGGAGAAACAAATGAAATTTAGATTATGTAACAAGTTTAATTTTTCAGCCATAACAAACAACTAAAGCAAATTTTATATCATTTATTTACATAAATAAACCCTTTATATCCTCCATTACGGATAGTACCAAAGAATCCACCAGAGGTCAGTCGTGTTTCTTATTTTCTCGTATAACAAATGAGGAGCAAAGAAAAACCTCATTTCTGAAGTGTATACAGCATTTTATTGGCGATTGTATTTAGACATTTGCCCTCAGGCGCTGAAAGGTCCTGTCCGAACGCACTGCAGGGTCATTCCAAAATAAATCACCCAAAATAAGAAAATGTTTGTTTCCGACTTTCTTTGATTTCCATAAAATAGAAATCATAGAAAGTCAGAAACAACATATTGGGTGGATTATTTTGGAATGACCCTCTACTAAATACCGCAACAATAAATACTCTACAAATGGCTCGATAGCCTACTATTAACTCACCTCGGACGAGAAGGGTCAGAGCAACTCCGTTGGTTCGCAGCTTCACAGAGGCGTTTACTGCGCAGACTGTTTCATAGGTCAAGTAGTAGTTTCTCCGGATGTCGAAACGCTCCAGCGACTCACACATTGCTACCAACCTGAAAACAAGACAATCCTTCTGTCAGATACTTGAACATTAAAACAGAGCAGAACACGGAAAGTGTCGATGTAAATTTACTCCATACGTTATGAAGTTAACGGAATTTTACAGTGATCCATCGGCCAATTTCATGTGAAATAGAGTCTCAAGAGACTCTATTAAACACCACCAGCCAGAAAAACCATCATCCCACTTCATACTGTGGTTAACTGCAATTTTAAAAATGACATATCTCAAAAATTAAGGTGGAAAACCTAATTTTTTAGGGTTTAGTATTTGGAATTAGTGTAAGTTCATCTCTATAATTATGAAGTTCCATCAAAATATCGTTAACATAGGGTTTCGTTAGAGCAATTTTGTTTTTGTTTTTGCGTTATGGCGTTCAGAACTAGCAGTCCTACTGCCGCCTCAACAACTCTACTCCTTTATACGATGCGCCATTATAGGATGTGAAGTTGGTTGAGGATTCGTAATAGTGATTTTAAGCGAGGGAGTAGTTAGCTCCCTGCGCTCTGCTGGTTTTAACGTCCCATCCCAAGGACGGTGTAACGCCCGTCGAGAGACTGATAACAGGTGGAGGGAGGTCGTCACACTAACCCCCAAACACCCCAGTCTCTCTGGCCCAACGGCAGCAACTGTCAAGCCAGAGTTGAATGGTCACCCATCCAACCTCTGACCGCGCTCAATGTTGCTTAACCTCGGTGATTTAACAAGAACCGAGGTATCCAATATACCAGCCGTTTGGTTAAAGCAATTTAGATTTAAGAGCAATTTTAAATTGAGTAGGAAAACGCTCGGTGTAATGCGCTGATAAGCGAGCACAGGTATTTGCAGCATATCTAACCATAATCTAACCGAAATTCCGTAAATAATCCATACATAAAAATACTTACAGGAGCACAGAAGAGTTGAACATTTTTTCAGAGACTGGCAAGATTGCTACAAAACCTTACCTATACATTCAATAATACAAGATAAGCAAAGACTTTCCCGTTACTCCGGGGATCAACTTACATTTACTAAAAACTTTCAAGAGACCATCGCCAAACCGAAATAATAATCACTGATAGAATATCAAAATAGTTTAACAACTCCTGTCAATGTCAATTGACACGACAGGAGTCACAGGAGACAGGACAGGAGGAGGAGGGACAGGAGTTCGGCAAGCTATCCAAGACGGACACATAATATCATGGTACTTAGAATTAGATTGGATAATATGTAAGTGAATTAATCAAGGAAGAAGAGATATTTTTGTTTGTTTGTTCATATTGACATTGACACGGATTATGATTGTTTTGAAATATAAACTCATGAAATTCATTACAGGTTTGTCTGAGAGTGTCAAAATATACTTATAATAATGCAGGTCCCAATGACCATACAAAATGTTATGATGATCGATAAAAAGATTCCAGTCAATTTACACACGGAGTTTCTTTCATCCCTGGCAAAAGTGTAGCCATCGCTAACCTTGAACTCCTTTACCGACATTGTCGGCATGGCGGCAAGTTTGAAAATACATTAATTTCAGTTTACTTCCGCCCGGGAAGGGAAAGGGAGAAAAATTAGGCGTTTGATTATTTCGAATATTATTTTATAATTTATAATATTGGGGGGCAAGTCTCCCACACCACACCCCTCTTAAATCCGGGGCAATAAGTTTTACTTGCTTTGCACTTCCACCCTTGCAGAAATACTGACGCATCCATGATACAACTACTTTTTCAACTCTTTCTGGATTAGACAATCAATCACCAAACTTCACAATCACGGAAATGGCTTATTTTAACAATACAAATAATAAATCACAGTTCAAACACAGCCAAACTTCCTGTAACATTATGTATAATTGCAAAATAATAACTTCATCATGTATTTTGAACTTTTTTCGCCCACCGCCTACTTGACGCCTTCTTGAAGGCCGTGACCATTTTTATGTCGCAAATCGGTATAGTAGTTCAAAACTGGCCGGACGAATAGACACTCCGTTCTACCATTATGCCATTTATAGTTAAGCTATAGGTTTTAATGCTACATAGGTTCATTTTGACATTGACATTGTACTGATTATGATTCTTTTGAACTTTCGAAGTAGGTACTTATAATACAGGTTTGTCTGAGAGAGTCAAAAATATAAAACCCAATTACCACGCAAAATTTGGTGATGATCGGTCAAACGATTGCAGTTTCAGTGTGAACGCAGAGATTCTTTCATATTGCCAAGCTCTCTAGCCAAGATATGTACAATCTACAATCCAGTTTCCGATGAAACCAATAGATTGATTTTGCTGGAAATCAATAGCCTTCTGCAATGGATAGTAATGAATCTTTTGTGAAAAATTGGCCAGATCCTTTACTTCGTTTAAAATTTAATGCGAAAAGCACAATACACAAAAAAAATAGAGATTTGTGCCATAAGTTTCAAGTGGAGACACTCGCTCCGCTCGCTTGATTAATACTAGGGATGGAAATTGACTGGTCAAATACTTTTTGGGTCAATTGACGTCAAATGACCGGTCAAATAGAAAAATTAGTACCTAGGTACTTTCTTTGATTCCAAGTATCCACATTATTATTGAAATATTATTGATTTCATGTATACCTATCAAGCTGAGTAAATTTAAAACTAGGAAAACGCTCCGTGAAACGCGTTGATAAGCGAGCACCGGACACGTGCGCTAATATAGAACCGAAGATGCGTTAAAATAAAGAAACATTAATAAACGTTTTAACGTTATTAAACCTATTAAACCATATTAAACGTTAAACAGTTTCTGACAGCTATTAAAAATTTCAATAAGTTCATACATTCTTAACCGATTGGGCTGAAAAATTGGAAAATAAGAGACAATGTTGGTCTTAATTACCATGCAAAATATGAGTTTGATAAGATTTATCGAAGACCATTTTCATTTTTTAACCTATCAGGAGATATTTATTTTATCAATGAACCAATGAATGTATTTCAAAAAAAAATTAATCAGCAAACAGAGAAGGTTGTATCTACATATGTGCAAAATTTCAGATCGATCGGTGAAACGGTGTGACTTCTTTTGCTCCAGGTAGCAGCCAAAAAATCAAAAAAAAAAAAAAAGAAAAAAAAGAGGTCCGTGTAAAAAGACTAAAGAGTCAGAAGGAGTCGCTCGCTTCACTCGCTCAATGATTAGAAAATAATTTTTGAATTACCTATGTTACATTGTAAGTAAGGTATATACGACATTATAAGATCTAACAAGATTTTCATAATATCCAGGAATGCAGATAAATGTTAATTGATAAAATTGACAACCAAATACTACGGGATAGATAAGTGAACATTTAGACTCGGGTCAACGGTTGTCATCAAACGCGCCGCGTATCGACCCTGGTATCGATTCGATATCTCGAAAATCGCAACCGCTCACGCTCGAGTTGAGCCAAGATGGCGTCTGTCCGACAGGAAATCCTCGATTAAGCGAGCGGCTGGATTTAGTGGGTGTTTTTCTTTGCCGACGAGACAATTATTGTTAGTGATCAAATTGAAGATGACAATAATGTTAATGAAAGCATTTTCAGTCGAGTCAGTGGTTTTACTAGCGTACAGAAACAAGTTACCTCGATACCATAGGCTTCATTAAAGGTTAGTGTAGCTGACAGGCTGATGATTTGTTAGTCACTGAAGCAGGCTCACACTTTAAGTCATACTACTTTTAACCAAAGACACAAAAATAATTGAACTTGTGATCAGTAAATTCTTCCATGTCGTACGAATAGACCAATATGAATAGTATGTCATTTACTGGACAAATGTAACGGAAATAAGCTGAAATACCAAGACCAAATTTGACAACCTGGAAGCAATGCTGCAATTGATACGTCACTGACCCAAAGTATTTGACCGGTCAATTGACCTCGTACATTCCTAATGAATACTGATTGTTTCGAGCATGAAATTGATTTTTAAAATTTACCTTGAGCAGCCAAAATCGGTAAGGCTTCTGCATTCTCGGATCTCCAGCTTCTTGAGTCTTCCTTCCTCTGCCAGCGACAGTAACGCACGGTCGGTGGGATGATCCATGTTGCACATCTTGAAGTCGACGAGCTTGGGCATCCGGGCCACGTACGCGATGCCGGCATCCGTGACGCCTTCCATACCTCTGTCACTATCCGCGCTGTACGCTGTAACAATGCAGGCAGACATAAGTCGGAGCCGTAGAAGAGACGACATAATATATACGGCTTCTGCACTTACTATACTATTATTTTATCCGATTAGCCAAGTATTTTTTGGTACTAGGTAGGTATGTCAATTTTTGCAAGTTGAAGATACCACTTGGCTATTGTATAGCCAAGGTATAGTTGGCTGGTATAGTGTTTTTTATGGGGATAGGTACATGTTGATGTACTAGTTTATTAATAATCACCGTATTTTAGCAGTGTAAATAAAGTAAATATCTTAGGGAGCGCGCTTATTAATGCCAGTAAGTTGAAGTAATACCTGATATATCGAGGCTTTCTATCTTCTTACAGTTCTCGGAAATTGCTCGCAGAGCTTCTTCGTTAACGGCTTCGTTACCAAACAATGACAATGACACCAACCCAGGGAGATGTGAAAAAGATTTAAACTGATACCCATAATCGTAATCCTCTGCCAATAAGCGACGGTAATGTTGGTTCAAGCACAACGTTTCCAACTGCGTTAGGTTCTTGAAGATGTCGTTGAGACGAACACTCTGCAGAATCTCAAGATTCATACCGTTCATGCTCAGCCTTTTCAAACATTTGAATCTTGAAATGTTCTCGGCTATCGATGAGTGATAAATACCGTCACTATCTATTGCCAGTTCCTCGATGTTGGAGTTAAGTTTGGACAAGCTGCTAGTTGTGAGCTTGTCATTTTCTTCCAGAGACACAGAAGTCAACGCCGGACAAAGCGGGAAGAAGTCATTAAGTTCTTCGTCGGTCAATTTACAGTCTTCGAAGATTATGCGCTGAAGTTGATTTGCAATACCATAGAGGCAGTTTAACTTGTTATGGAGATTGAAGCTACTGGCATTTAGACATCGGAGGTTCGGACATTTTCCAGCTGAAGTCAAAAACAAATTAATATCTTAAAAAAACATGTACTTAATCAGTAGCTAATCACGATTCAAGAATAGAAATCATGTACACTCAAGCAAATAATAAACGGTAGCTACTCGAAAGAAAATGAATAGGCTGATTAAAGTTTGATCATTGATGGCATCATCCGATGAAAAAACTAACCCATTTTCTAACTCTTGTGAGCTTTGATTTCATTGATAATAACAAGGATTTATTGTCAAGGACCCTGACCAGCAGCCAATCCGTTTTGCGCAAAGTACCGTTTTTTATACACAAACACAATATAAACACAAGTTATATACAATTATATATAGTTATATAGTTAAAGTTATAGTTATATATAGTTATATAGTTATATATAAGTTATATATATTTTTATATAAACACAATTTTATAAAAAAAAAAATCATCTAGTGAATTGCAAAATTTTTTAACACCCGTTTTAACTACTTTACTAGACGCTTTTGCATATTTCCATGTTTTGGCATTTAATATATTAAACTTGTTTATCCTCAATGGGGAAGTGAAGTGAAGTTTAGATTTTAGAATAATAAATATTTTATGAAATATAATATATAATAATATACCTAATAGAAAAGAATTGGGTGTTGAGAGATTGAACTTCAAAATTGGAATAGCGAGGCTGCAATGGTTCGAACAGTTAAGCAAAATGGATAAGGACAGAATACCTAAGAAAGCATATGATAAGGAGCATTTGAAAAGGAGGGTGGGTAGACCAAGGCAAAGATGGAAAGAGCAGATAGGATTAGATGTTGAAGAGAGGGGGCAGAAATATGATATGGTTGAGCATGAAAGATGGTGGGAGGATGAAGAAAGATGGCAGTGTTTGGTAAATAGTAAAGAAGAAGATGATGACGAAGAAGAAGCTATTCCCCATTATCAATCACGTTCACTTATCACAATACCTACTTCCATATGATATTACTAGAACACAAAAACATACCCACGAGTTGGAGCGCGGTCTCCTCCAGTCCATACATCATAAAGCTAATGTCTATACTCTGGAGGTTCGGGCCGCAACGATCGGTAAGATGGTGTAGAAGGTCCGTGGTGAGCTTTGATTCACTATCACTTCCCAACCAGCGGAAGTCCAGATGTTTCGTGCAGCGCCACATTTGCATGCTGCATTCCTGCCAGCGCTTGCAAACTGTTGACAAACATTCGGGAAGAATCAGTTCACTGCTACATAAAATTTAATATTTAAAATAATTCTACAAATCACATTGTTTAATAATGTATAAGGGGTTAATCTTATACTCAAGGATGTAAATCTGTCCATGTTACTCCATTTGTGCGGACTTAGCAAAGCTTGTGGTAAAATTGTACTAAGCTTACCTACCTGCCTCCAGATGCTGGATTTCTTGAATGATTGTTTTAATTTGATTAATAAAATACAGTAGGTAGTCAGCCAACAATGATATTCATATTAGGTACCTACCTATGTTTTGTGTATATTTGAAGGGCTCGGGGGTAAATAATGGTAAGTGACATATTTGAAATTTTCCAGGAGAGCAAATTGAAATTTCAAAAGGCTCCATAAATACTGAAAAATTATGTATGATGAATAAGGATAATCTAGGACGATTCTTTTATGTTTAATGTGTATATTAATGCAATATCAATGACAAAAATAATTTTATTTAACCACAGAAAAAATTAAAATTGACAGTCTAATTTGTAGTTACCATTATTTACACCAATTTAGCATATCAATTTCGGCACATTTGCTAAATAATACTTTCGTTTTGAAGTATTTTAAGTAATTTACTGCCCTAATTATAAATCTCAATTAGATTTTTAAATATTGAATTGAAAAACATGAAAATTATAATGTAAGAGAAAAAGTTAGGTTAGGATACAACTGTAGTTACCATGTTTTACATGAACTGCAATGATTTCTATTAGCAATTTTCATACCTCATCTGTTGATTTAACATCACGATTTTCATCACTTTGAAGACTTTCAGCATAATCAGAATCTTCTACAGAATCATCTAAGTCATCAACATCTTCCTCTTCAAGTATATTTTCAATAAAATCATCAGATATATAGTGGCATCTCCGAATTGGAGACGTTTGCGAGCAGCCATTTTGAATGCACTTACCATTATTTACATCAACCGAGTTGAAAACTGTAAAACTACAAGGGTGCATAGTGGCGACACCTATTGCGGGAAAGTTGAATTTGTGTGTTATATGCATGGGCGCTGTACTTGCCATTATTTACATGATAAAATATGTATTTCTCAAAATATGTCACTTACCATTATTTACCCCCGAGCCCTTCATTTATTGAACAGGAATTATGTTACTTTTCAATTAGAATTTTAAAAATTAATTTTTCCAAATTTTTCAACGCTTTTATAAAAAAATTGAAAAAACATTGATTTTTTTTTCCAATCTTCTGGAAAATTTGGTACCTTTTACATCCCTAGTAAAAAGGCAGCAAATTTGGTCCTGAAATTCAAAAAATATCCTGGGGTTGTGCGCCCCGGACCCAGATTGCATTGGGTGGGCCCTCCCCCCAACCTCCCCAAAGCAATATGTTTCCCCTGACATCGCCGAGCGTCCATCCACTTATTATTTTACAAATTAACCACTGGGTAGTAGGTAGGTAGTTTTTATAATGTACCTATCAAACTTTTCCTAATTATAGGTACAATCTTTAGTATGAGAAGAGAGCAAAATGTTAAATTTAATTTTAAGTTGATTTTCCTTGGAACTCGAGATAACTTCTGAATGGCACTAGCACAATTTGTAACATTTCAGTGCTTAAGGTTGGTAGGTCGGTGTATTTATTTTGTATTTATTTTTTGTATTTATTTATTACTCTCTGCTTTGGAATTGTAAAATTACCGGTGGCCGAGGCTCAAATTACAGAGTTTGAATAGGATGGGCAGCTCAGGCAAATTACACACACACACACAAATCCAAATACTATGTGGTGATGCAATTTTACAGCAAGTACCTATATTGAAAAGGTAAAACCTAATATTGGACACAATAGAATTAAATCCATCTGAGTGGCTCTGGTTTCTGAAATAATTCACAGCAGTTTGATTTCCAGATACCCTTTGTAGTGACGTGTAACTCATTGTTGCCTGCCACCATCTTGATGGTACGCAGAATAGCTGTGATTCTATACATCTTTGACGATTTCATAGAAAATGGCCTATTACCTGGGAATTGCAGGCCCCGAAGATATCTTTAGTATGAAGAGGAATCACTCACATTACAAAAATACATCGATTCACCTCAATAAAGTGATAAATCTGACCGTCAACGTGCCAATAAAATGTCCGTCCTCAGGTGGAAAAATTAATAATTTAGCATTGCTGCTGATAAAACAAAAGAAGATCGTGCAAACTATGAATAGGCAGGCGTGAAGGAAGTTAGGAACTACTTTTTTCATGGGGGGGGGGGGATTGTAAGACCCGGAATGGGGGTCTAGGCGGCACAGCCCCCCAGTTTTAGCCCCGCAGCGCGTTTTTTAGGATATAAAAGTGATTCTGAGGCTATAAAATGCACAACCTGAAGCAAAAATCCCTCCAATTGTTGCCCCGCAGGTAATTTTTTGAATATCAACATTTTAAAACCGATTCTGGGATGCTCAATTACACAAATATAACTCCCTATTTTTGACCCAGGGCGTTATTTTTAGAATTTAAACAATTTTTAAGAAATTCTTGGACACTAAACTTAATTTTAAAAATTTGTATACATGGTGGTCGGGTCAGCTTGCTCGAGTGGGGAGGATAATCCCCCCCACCCCCCTCTTCCTATGCGCCTGACATTAGGTAGGTGGAAATCAAAGGCAGCTGAAATTTTCTTAGAAACCAGAACCTCTCAGATATCTACTTTATGGAATAGACAACATCACAAACCTACTTCGCATGCGCGGAAACCATAATATGGCGGTGCATTTGGGGCGTGACTAACCTACAGTCTTCAGCTCTAGAGCAGAATGCTCGCCTCTCATTGGCTGAGGAGCGTCATTCGAAAGAAAATTCACCATTATCTCATTAATTGACGTGGAAATGTTCCGATATTATATTTTATTCGTAATTACTGGATTTGTTTACACCTAAGAACAAGTTGTTCAAATAGTTTTCATTTATTCAATGTCGTACAGACTTGAATTTATACCTAATCATATGAGATGTATACAGACTACGCGTAGAGACTGCAGTTGGATTGAACCAGGTACCCGATAGGCAATGCGCGCCGATATTTCTCCCGCCAGAGGGCTCTGATAGTTTATGATGTTGTCTATTGTCTATTGAACTCTTAGTTAAAAAATTACTCATCATTAATTAATTAACCATTAATTAATTTGCATTAATTCTAATAAAAAGTCTGGTTATTACGTTTAGATTATTACATAGTAGGTAATCAGCTAATCGCTGTGCAGAATGTCCTTATTTGTAACATAAATTTGACTTAAACAAACCTCTTTCAATCACGATGCGCTCCTTCTTCGTTAGGAATGAGAAGATGTGAATGAGACAATCATCATTTAGAACACGTATATCAAACAAAGATCCATCTGTATCCACAAGCGGCTCTGCTGTCATTTGCCTTGCTGAACGTTTATGATGACTTGATGCATTCAACTTTTCTTCAGACTTCCTCTTCGCAATCTTCTTCCTGAGTGATTTTCCACCGTCCATGCCTCAAGGAACTCTGAAAACATACAGAAAATAAGTTCCGTACATTGTTAACTATTGAAATGAGTTTGTAAACCTGTATAATGTGCTTGAATTGTAATGACCATAGCTGCAGACGCTAAATCAACTGCATGGGGATGTGAGCTGCAGTCCTCAGACCAAAACTACATTTAAATATCTTGGGCCCACACAACCAGACAGTAACTCTACACTCACGATAATATGTTTAGTCAACAGAATTTCTGCAGAATTAATAATATAAATAATATACCTAGGTAACTTCCAGTCACTTCTGAACTTTTTAGGTTATGTTTCTCAGCTGAATTTCACTAAAACACTGCTGCGAAGTTTAACCTCTCACACACCTAGATGTACGTACGCCAGATAGAAAGAAAACGTTGTTCATCATTTTGCCTAGTGCCTACCTTTGCTCGAAGAAAATACACCGAAAAATAATGAATCAGGAACGATCAGGAATCTCGCGTTAAGGTTAGGTTAGGGTTGAGAACGTGACAGACGTCAGACAATGCAACCAACATAACGGATAAAAAAATACAATTTTTAAATATTAATATGTTGGTACGCTGTCGACAACCGATGACCCGCGAAGTATTTGAATTGTACACGTTTGACATGATTTTTGTTGCACTTTTCACCCGAAAGTATTAACATTTTCATTTGATATTTTAACTAAATCATTGAAATTTCATGTGCCATCTTGGCGGGAAAATCCATGACGTGTTACGTACTTGTGCCGGTGATGTAATTTCTCCACAACAACATTTTATTGGTTTTACCAAATACTTTGTTGCCATGGCAATGTTGTGCCCCATGACGTCAATGCAGATAATTACTGTATCCCACAATAATAATGTTTTGTTTGTCTACATCTTAATCCATTCTACAATTAGAAGAGTTCCCTTATCATAGGAATCAACAGGTAGGTAGAGAAGAGGTTACATTTGTCTGACAAACAAATACACACACCACTAATGCACACAAAATATGAGCTTTCAAAATATGCGGTCCAGTAAATCATGAAACATTTTAAGGGAGGAATATACCAAAAATCAGTTAAATTAATTTATTGTTCGATTTTTTTCTGGCTTAAAAATGTTGCTAAGAAAAACATTCTCATAATAATATTGTATAGCTATAAATTACAAATGTTGAAAATTTTAAAATAAGGAAGACAAACAGGTGAAATGTATGAAAAATTATATTTTTCATTTACGTAACCCCCCTTTCAGCAAATTTTATTCACAAATACATCTGATAATCTGATTACTTTCTTACCAAAAATAAACTTCAGTGATCGAAATGCTTCACGACTTAAATTTTTAAAATTAGGAAGAGAAACTGCTTTATTTAAATCTTTATGCTTTAAACACAAAATTAAGGAATGCCAAAGATGTTATAAATATTAAAGTATATTGTAATGTTATTTTGAAGAATACATTTTTTAAAATCCGTTTTGTAAAAAATGTATTTTTTATATAAGGAATGTAAGAATCACTGAGGTTCCCTTGAATAAAACTCTGTAATAATTCAGTTTTAAATGCAATTTATATTGTTATTTTAATTCCAGTGCAGCAAACAATACAACTGTGCTGTGCAAAACCAATACACTCATTGTATAAATGTCTACCTAGATGATCGTGAAATTGGCAATTGCATGGTTAATAACGCATTACTTCAAAGGAAAGGCATCCCCTATCAACAAGACTTTAATAATTAATTGACAATAATAAATTCCCATGGACTTAGGTAAAAACTTCAATAATCGTCAAAGTAAAAAAAAAGAAATTCGATCGGGACAGCCCTTTTGGGGGGGAGGGGGGGGGGGGTCTAATTTTGTATCTCGACAAATGGTGTCTACAGAGGGGGGCAAATCTCACTGTGTTTATAATTATAAAGTTTAGGGAATGTATACGATTTTTTTTAATGCGAGTACAATGTTTCAAATTAACAACATAAGTGCTGGTAAAACACACTATTTTCACACTCAAAAGTATAAATTTTCATTCGTAAATATAAATTTAAATTCAGTTAACATTTTGGCGGGAAAACAATATTCCTGACATTAATATTTTATTGTAACCATGACAACATCATTGTTGGTTGATAAAAATGACATCACTCGCTAGGCAATGGCAGAAATACAGTTTTTCCGCCAAAATGTCCACCGAATTTATGAATGCAAATTTACATATTTGAGTGTGAATATAATGTGTTTTACCAATATTATATTATATTATTGATAGTCTTCAATAAATGTGTGCAATCTATAGGGGGTTACTGAAGTGGTCAGAGAGATGGGGGGAAGGAACTATCATTAGGGGATCCAGGGGCGGATTAAACTGTTTGGCGCCCCTAGGCTAATTCACATGTGCCCTCCCCCCCCCCCCCCCCCCCACCAAAGGAAACAATTGCACCCTGTCTATTTCTGTTCTCTTTTCTCTAAAAATCATTGAAATCACAGAAATTTAAAATCGGATGTCTAACCCACGAGAATGAAGAAAAAGTTAGACGCCCCGCAGGGCTTTTTTTTAGAATTTATACACTTTTGGGTTGAATCTGGGGCGAGGAAATAGCGTATTTTTCTATCTACATCATAGTAATAAACCTCAAGTTAGGTACCCTACACCTGTGGGGGAAAATCTCCATATCCCCCCATTCTATTAAAAATACTAAACAGTAATTATTGTCTTGACACAAGTTATATACCACATTTTCATAACAATTCGTGTTGATAGATTGCTTATGATTTCATATATTTATCATTAGGCATTTATTTGACGCCGCGGCGCCCAATAGGTAATCCGCCCCTGGGGATGCCAACCCTGCAAATACTCTATCCGAAGACATAGCGAAGACATCCGAACGCTTCGTTCTTGCTCGTATACGTCACTTCGAATCTCCAGTCCTTCTGGGGACGCGTCGTATCGTTGAAGATATACATGATGTCCACTGGAGAATCTTTCTTCAGCCGGTATGTAGTGTTCTGCAGAGAGAAGAAGTTGGCATCAGAAACCAAAAGTCTCGTAGTTTTTTTGTCTGTGGATTAAGAGGCGAACGGAAGCGAACGCGAATCGCACGGTTCGTCAGACCGTTTTTTTGAAATTGTGTCTTCCCACTTGATAATTTTAAAAAATCAGAGAGTAACGACCCATAACAGCCCAATAGACTAAATAATGCCGAACACTGGAGTTCATTATTACCTCTGATGCGACCTCAAAGTGTTAAATACGATATTTTTAATAAAATAATCGAAAATAATCGTATTTAACACTTTGAGGTCGCATCAGAGGTCATAATGAGCTCCAGTGTGCGGCATTATTTAGTCTATTAGGCTGTTATGGGTCGTTACTATCTGATTTTTTAAAATTATATAGTGGGAAGACACAATTTCAAAAACGCTCTGACGAACCGTGCGATTCCCGTTCGCTTCCGTTTGCCTCTTAACATCGCACTGTTCTGCAGCGAGGCTAATGTCGACGGATGAATGATTATGATGATGATTGGGAGATGATGGTGAAGAGTAGGTAAGGATGGAAGGTGGGAAGGAGGCGGTCGTGGCCTATTAGTAGGGTACCTTCCCAGCATTTGCCTGTCGACTGAGGAAATACCACGAAAAAAAACCTAGTCAGGAAGGACGGCTGCGGGAATCGAAGCCGGGCGCTTATTTACCTTTGCAATACGGATTCGGCACCCTTTGCTGTGATTGGCTCATTCTGACTCCTCCCATTAGCCGCCAATATTTAAAAATTGAAATGAGATTTAATAAATCTAGCTTGTAGTTAGTTATTTATGAATAGGTAATTTATAAATGATTAAATTTAGTTGAAAAGTCAAATGGTTTTTTAATTAAACATTTTCCAAATAAGTAGGTATACATAATTTTAAGTGTTACTGGCTACGTTCTACCCTCTACATTTACTTATTCCAAAACAAGCATTAAGTTAACTGTCAATAACTCTTGCATTTCTTGACAAATTTGAATAAAATGTGTCAAACATTTCTAAAATGTTGGTCTCAATGACGATCCAAAGTTTGAAGTTTATCCGACAAACTGTTCAACTTTAATGAAATACGCACATTTAAATCTTCAAAATTTTATTAGAATGGCCTGAGGTGACACATACATAATATTTTTTAAATATTAGAAAACAAATTTGCATTAGGGTTGTATTATTCAGTAAGAATACCCTCGAAAGATAATTAATACCAAATCAAATGAATCATGAAAATACTTACTTTTTATGACTTCCCCAAAAAATATTGAATATTTCCTTGCAATTACAAATTGCAATTGCAAATTACTGCCAATTTTAAGAAGTCTCTGTTTATTCTGCATACACTTAAAACATCTAATTTTGGTATTTATTTGTAGCAAGGCAGTGGTGACGGCTTGTTTTCATCGGAACAAGCCGTCACACTGCCTTGCTATCACTTGATGGTTCCGAAAGCGTCCACGACATCATTTATTTGTAACTTCTACCAATAACTGTAACATAAATAAAATTACATTCCCAGTGACCACGCAAAATTTCAACTCTATGAAGCTATCAGCCCTTGAATCAGTCAATCAATGAAATTGGAAATTAAATACATTGTGAGTTGATATGATTCATACTTTGATTACAGTAACCTACGCACTATAGTTTTGTTCGTTTTTATTATTATGTTTTTGGATAATTTTCTGGTAACCTTACAAAAATCATGGATCAGAGGTCAGCGGTGGATTTTTAATTTCTTGTTGAATCAGAATAAATAACTTTTGCTCAGCACTCTGTTCATATTTTTCAACCCTCAGTAACCTTGTACGTATTCTATAGCTTTAGGTATGTATTTGAAATGCGTACGTACAAGATAACAAGTGTTGTGTCAGGGAAATACCTAGACGCTGATTTCGTTTTAATAAGAAAAAATAAAACAAAAACCAGCTGTCATCTTTATAGGCCCCATTTAGGTTGACACATGAGGTTTAATATTGCGTATATTGGAGATAATTTTTCTTAATCAATAGTCGTAACATAATTCAAGAATGAAGAACCCACCTGACAGGCGATTTCGTGCTAAGTCTTTCAATATTCCACTTGGTGCATGTTA
This sequence comes from Leuctra nigra, assembly GCA_934045905.1. Classification (NCBI taxonomy): domain Eukaryota; kingdom Metazoa; phylum Arthropoda; class Insecta; order Plecoptera; family Leuctridae; genus Leuctra; species Leuctra nigra. The sequence continues at coordinate 26,117,922 of OW203772.1, read as the reverse complement.
TTTTGCCCACTGCTCGAATAACCTCCTTGCAGTTTTCCAAACAAGACAAATTAGCACTAATGATTCTCCGCACATTATTACTACCTGCATCTTCTTGGCACTGAAATCCTTCACGCTGAAGGCGCTTAATTAGTGATTTCGTTATGAAAGACAGCGTAGTGTGCACATGACGGCGGAGAAAAAACTTCGAGGTAAGCAGTCAGCAGTATATAGTCAGTGCAGCGCGCATCTCTTCCGCGCATTATTAGTAAACAGCCAATCACAGAAGAGAAAAAAGCACGGGTGCCGAATCCGTTGCAAAGGTAAATAAGCAACCCGGGCCTCCGGAATACAAGTTCAGAGCGAATTACCACTTAGCCCACCTGTTCCGCCAAACGTCTGGTGTATTGTCCATGATGGTGTATTGTAAAAAAAATAATGCTCTAATTAGTTAATGGTGGGAAGAGGGGTTTGGGGGAGGGCAAACGAGCTTGAATCTTATCAAGGCTCTCAGCACCATGCGGGTCTGGGGCGCACAGTCCCGGAAATTTGTTTAATTTCAGAAATGAATTTGGTGCATTTCTACGCGATGTTTACGCTTTTTAAGCCTTTTTTTTTAAACTAATAGCGTCTAGACATGGGCGTTTGCAGGATTCTTACCAGGTGGAAGCAAGGCAAGGAAAACAATATTCTGTGGGTTAAGGGGGTGTGGGGGTTGCCCCCACCCTGCCCCGCAGGGCATTTTTTTTTTTTTTGACACTTTGAAATAAATTTTCTTCAGTTTTTACTTTTTTGGTTAAAAAATTTAACTATACGTAAAACCCCAGAAAATGTGTATGTTTTCCTGACATCCAAGGGGGGGGGGGGGGGGGGGAAGGGCCCCTGTGTCCCTGTGGACGCCCATGCGTCTAGAGGCTGAAATTGACAAATTCTCTGGAAATGGTATTATTTTGAAGTAAATAGTGCTGTTTTTAAATCTTGTGAAGTGGACAAATTAAAAAAGTTAGTTGAGGTTAGTTGAGTTGGGTAGGTTAGTTGAGTCATGGGGGGAGGGATCTTCAATATATTCCCCTACGGTTCTCGGCAGGTTAGTTGAGGTAAGTATTAGATAGAAGACATTAGATTAGGGTAGTATCAGCGGATGCGGTTAGTTGAGCGAGCGGCCATTTGTTTGTTTTCCGTTTTTTTCTTTTACTGAAGCTTATAATAGCTCACATGTTTTCTTCAATCAAGCTGAAATTTTGCAGACATGTGCGGACCATCTCTGGGGTTTGCAGAATATTTTTGAAATCTGTTTATTGGTTCAAATTAAAAAAACGACTGGAAGGTCCGATCAATTTAAAATTTTGCCAAGCCATTGCAAATAATATTGTCTCAAATCTTACATAAGTTACAACCAAATCCTCCTAATGGGGTAAATTTAAAAAAAAATCTTCGAATTGGTCGAAAATCAAAATGTATGGTGATCACTATGGGCATGGTGATCTTCCTGAACACAGTCAGGAAGGACGGTCACGGGAATCGAACCCCGGACCTTCGGAATTCAAGTTCAGAGCGTTACCTCTGAGCCAAACCAGGTCCGTTTCGTAACAATAAGCAGTAAAATAAATAACCTAAGGGGCTGTACATAAAGGACGTCACGCTAAAAATGGGATATTTTGACACGCCCCCCCCCCCCCCCCCCGCCCCCTGTCACGCTGTGTCACACTTTTCGACCCCCCCCCCTAAAAAAGATGTCACAAATCTATCTCTGCCCCCCCCCCCTTTAAATAGAATATTTTTTAATGTGAAATTTATCAAAATTTTTCGTTTTTATCAACATTTTTGGTCCCGACATATCAACTGAAATTTAAAATGCTTGAAAATATCTATATCAAAACGTGACGTCCTACTGCCTCCAGTCCCTCCCCCCCCCCTGTCACACTGTGTCCATACTGGTGGACCCCCCCCCTCCCCCCTGAAGCGTGACGTCCCTAAACATTTCTAAAAACGAAGGAAGAATACTTACAGCTTTGATTGGACAAGCGTCTCCTAGAATGTCCGACCCGTTATTCTTGTCGTCCCTGAAGTTCTGGGTCCAATGCGACCAGACTTGTTTATCAGCTTTCAAATTATCGCAGAAACCGGGATATTCGCTCATAACGAGGTCTTCTTCACACTCAAGTTTGTCTCCTGATTTCTTACATTTCTCCATCCTACCTGTTACCTGAAATAAACACATCAAACTTTTTCAAAAGTAATTATATTTGTGAAATTTGTTGCTCTAGTCATAGTCTCAGATCTTCATATTTTTTTGTGTACTTTACACAATCCCTAAAAAAATTATACACTTCTCGTATCTAGTTTCTGAGATAATTTGAGTTTCCTTTTATGCCAGCCAAGTAATTTTTTTTGTAGATACCAAGAGATTTGAACAAAAACTTTTTTTCTTGTAGATACTCTACGTACTATCCGTACTACGATATACGAACGATATACGTACGTATACGTACGATATACGTATACTATCAGGAAAAAATTTAAAACAATACCAACGTGTGCTATTTTAAAAGTTAGAAACCAAATTCCTAATAACATAACATTGAAACCTCACTTTTGGACTGGAGTTGCAAACTAAAAGACTTTAAAATAATCTTTTACACTTAAATAATAGTTGAAATATTGGAAAACGCTTCTCTTGTACATGCACGACTTACCTTCACGTCCGCCCACTCTTTGTCCAGCTTGAGAGTTCCCATCATCGTCGCTTTTCCATCGCTGGATTTAATCTTGACATTGCCTCTGAAGTCGTTCCCCTTGATGGGAGTTTCACTCGGATATGGTCCTGTACATTGCCCTCCGCTCACGACTTGCACCTGCAAACAGACCAGACTCTTACAAGTGTGTCACAGAAGAACAATGTTAATCGGTAATCGAATAGGGCAGGGGTCGGCAACCTGCGGCTCCTTGGTGGTTCTTAAATGGCTCTTTATAATTTAAATAAAGATCTGGAATCGATAAATTTGAACATTCTGAAAAAAACGCCCTGCGGGGCAACAATCGGAAGGTTATTTGATTCAGTTTCTTCATTTTAGAGTCCCAAAATAACTTTTAAATTATTGACATTCTTAAAAACGCCCTGCGGGGCAACAACTGGGGGCTTCGTCACGATATCAAAATAAACTAGTATTTCAATGTATTATTTTCGGTGTATTATATTTGATTGCCTCTACTGCGGCTCCCATTATTATATTATTTATTATTTTTTGCGAAATTGGCTCCTATGACCAAAAAAAGGTTGCCCATACCCCTGGAATAGAGCACTCAACTGACAGCTACTGCGAAATTTATGAATATTGAATCCGGGCAGACGTCTTATGGTCCATGGATAGTAAATTTGAGCTAATGATAATAAGTGAATAAATAAGTATACGTGCACATTTTTTAAAGTGGGTAACGTACCCCATCACAGCTTCAAAATCAAATTAGTTTTTAAAATCTTATAACATGCTTATTTTCATTTTCAGTTGCTTTCTTAAAACTGCTTCGAAAGTGAAAAATTAGTAATTGCTCATAAATAGCATTTATTTACCGGATATAAATTATAACTGAAAATAATCAGAGAAATTTAAATTATTGATTAAAACATATATTATAACTTCATCAATAATAATTTATATTATCTAGTTCAAATAAGTAACTGTTTTACCAGAAAATAAAATAAATTTACTAAGGCCCGGAATAACCAAAGTTAAATTGTGCTGGATTAACTAACTTTTGGATTAAATTCAATTGTTTCACTCATTTTGAGGTATCTGATTTGCTGTGCCGCCAATTTAGTCCAATATTTAGTTAATCCGGTTCAGATTAACTTTGGTTATACCGGCCCTAATTAAGCTCACGGACAGATATTTACAATGCAAATTTCAAGATAAAATGAATTTCATATATTTTTGAGCTTATGTGCTTTCTTGGATAACTTACCTCGTCTTCGGCACTTCCAAATGAAATCACCGAAACGGCTGAAATCATAGTTTCAACAGTGATTATCAATGATCATTTCCTCATACATTTCATAACTTTTTTTGTCTGGCGCTAACGTCGCACTGTACTGCAGCGAGGCTAATGGCGACGGATGAATGATTATGAGGATGATTGGGAGATGATGGTGAAGAGTAGGTAAGGATGGAAGGTGGGAAGGAGGTGGTCGTGCCTGTCGACTGAGGGAAAACCACGAAAAAACCTAGTCAGGAAGGACGGCCGCGGGAATCGAACCCGGGCCTCCGGAATATAAGTTCAGAGCGTTCTCACCCAACCTGTTCCGTACATTTCATACTCGCATTATTTACATAAGAATAATAATAATTCCATTAATAATTTAAGTTTACATTAAAATATACAAATTTTTCTTTGTACTTTGAACAAGCTTTTACTAGTAAAGGTATATTCGATAAAACTTGCATTTTTACGTACTTACAAGTCGTAGGGCCAGTTTTTCAATTTACCTTGCTAACTTTTAATCAGTCAATTAGGACTATTGCCATAGCAACAACCAATGGCAATGCTCGAATGATCGTTTAAATCTTAATTAATGGTTTAGCAGATTATTAAAAAGTTTATTTTTAACATTGATTAAAATCAAATTCAAAACGTCCAAGATAAAAATATTGTATCGAAGATAATATTTTGTGAAGATTATGGCCACTATATGCACCATTGTACCTTGAATTATATCTGAATTATAAAAAAATAATATGGACGTTCATTGACTTTTTGTCGCCATTTCTCATATTGTGACCGTCTTATTATATGGTTCAGTTTCAACGTTAAAGTTGTAGTAAATGATCTGCTTTTTGAAAGACATCAGCCATATTCATAAAACATCTCACTAGGTACCTACAAGTTAAGATTAGTTTTATTTTCCAATGTGTCACATATTTTGATGAATTTAAATTCTAGAAAAATTCTGAATATATGTAGATAATCTACGCACACAATATGTAGACCTATGTATGTAAAACAATGTAAATTGTAATTGACAATTAAATAAATAAATGAAATGAAATTAGGTGATGAAACTTTAAAAGGAAAAGTGACAACGATTATCAAAATCTTTGAATTTTTTAAAATTTCTTTCAACTGGACGACCACAATTGGAAAACGGCCTCTTCTGGTGTGAATAGCTTAGTTTATTTTCCGGTTGTACAATGTCCCGATATGTAAGATAAAGTTTACTTTATTAGCTCATAGCCTAAAGTGGACTCCAGCGGTCTATGGTCGGTGACAGGCAAAGATAAACCCGCGCTAACATGGACCGCCCTACGCCTGGCAATGCTAAAATACAATAATTATCAAATTTAAACAGCAGAGTACTAAATAACTTTATATTAATTAATGCAATTGACATTAATTTTAAAAACACTTCTTTTACATTTAATTTTTATCTGATAGTGCATTAAATTAAAACATTTTACACTGCATAGAAATTAGAATACATTATTGGCAACTAAGTCTGTCAGGCAAAGTATATTTTAGTTTCGACAGATGTCACTTATTACCTGCCACGACGACGACTATGCAGAGTCCAAGTGTTCCGGCGGCCATGACACTTGCTTGTTGATTCTTGCTGAAGACAAAGACGACCCTGCGACTCCACGCCATTTATACCTCAACTCCAAGGCCATGAATTGCAGTGGAAAACCATCGCATGCAACTAGATGTATAATTATACTTTTATATGCGCATTTGCTTCGACTTTTGAGATATGAAAGACATTTTCTGGACGTAAATGTCGATACTGTATCCGAAGGGGGAGATAACTTGACATTCACTCAGTATCTGGCAGTGTTGAGTGTTATTAATATCAAGCTGTGTGCACGCTATTGACATACAGAGATATGAATAATTGCTTTTGAAATGAGACCGCGAGACGATATAAACCGATTCCGGTTTTGAAGCATTCGTTTACCAGGGGCCCAATTCTAGAACGTTTTCCCGATGCCATTCTGATGGAATCCGGTCCAGGCCATAAGGATTAACATTACATGTATTCAATTCCAGTGGAATTGGGAATATAATGAGTTCTAGGGTCCCGGATGAATCTACTATTAGTTCCTGACTTTCAAGTGTTACTCTGACCATACCCTGCGGAACAGGTTGGCAGAGTGGCAACGCTCTGAACTTGTATTCCGGAGGCCGGGTTCGATTCCCGCGGCCGTCCTTCCTGACTGGGTTTTTTCGTGGTTTTCCCTCAGTCGACAGGCAAATGCTGGGAAGGTACCCTACTAATAGGCCACGACCGCCTCCTTCCCACCTTCCATCCTTACTACTCTTCACCATCATCTCCCAATCATCATCATCATCATTCATCCGTCAACATTAGCCTCGCTGCAGAACAGTGCGACGTTAAACCCTAGATAAAAAAAACAATCTTCTTTAAGAAAACACAAGAAATAAGTGTTTTGGGAATCTCCTTTTTAGTTGTTTACGGACATTTAGAGAGAACAGATCGGTTCTTAGGCGTCCACGGGAGGGGGGGGGGGGGGGGGGGGCAAGGGGGGGCGCTTGGCCTCCCAATGTCAGGAAAACATATTTTTTGTGGTGTTTGACGTATAGTTTCATTTGTACACAAAAAAAACTAACTTCAAAATGTCAAAAACCAAAAGATGCCCTGCGCGGCAGCCGAATCACCTTGCCACCACCACCTAAAGTGTAAAATTTTAAAAAATATTGTATATCAACAAAATACACCTCATAACGTCTCAAAACTAATTTCAAAGCGTCAAAAAAAATGAAGAATAACTGACGAAATGCAAATCACAAACATAATATCAATCATGATTACACAAGAATATACAAAATAAATAAATATTATGTCTGCAACTCAGAGGTAGAACGGATCACATTTGATCGATTTTGCGTCGCACACTTTTGGAATGATATAATCATACTCTTTGACTGCGGTTTCTCAATGACTGACGTCACCATTGCAAATATGATTGGACGGTTTTGACCTCACCTCAAGAATCATTGAAATGAATATCCTGGCCATTTACCTCCGTTGTTACGTCATAGAAATAAAAGTTCTGAAGCCATTTCTAAGTGACTTCTGAACGCCCGATACATTATTGATTTGCTGGGTAAAAGTTATAGAAACAAAATGTGTGTTTGTTGAAGTGCATTTTAATTAATTATCGCAGCATATTATGACACAAATCAGAAAAATAATGATAAAATAATCAATAAACTCTCAATCATTCTTATAGTTATAAGAAAACGGAACAGGTTGGGTGAGTGGTTATAAGTTATAACGCTCTGAACTTGTATTCCGGAGGCCCGGGTTCGATTCCCGCGGCCGTCCTTCCTGACTGTTTTTTTTCGTGGTATACCCTCAGTCGACATGCAAATGCTGGGAAGGTACCCTACTAATAGGCCACGACCGCCTCCTTCCTACCTTCCATCCTTACCTACTCTTCACCATCATCTCCCAATCATCATCATCATAATCATTCATCCGTCGCCATTAGCCTCGCTGCAGAACAGTGCGACGTTAAGCCCCAGACAAAAAAATATAGATTTGCTGGGTAAAAGTTATAGAAACAAAATGTGTGTTTGTTGAAGTGCATTTTAATTTATCACAGCATAATATGATACAAATAGAAAAATAATAATTAAATAATCAATAAAATCTCAATCCTTCTTATTATCAATTATAAGTTCCTGCTCACGTGTCCTTTCATTTCAACTACAGAAAAGTTCGCTGTACTTTCGCATAAGACCAATGAATAACTAAGTACTTGGAAAACGCTCTGTGTAACGCGTTGATAAGCGAGCCTGCGTATTGCATGCGATTTGATAAGCGTGTGCAAGCCTCTGCTCTACTCGCACAATCAAGATCAGCTCTGCACTCTAGTGGTGGAGATGTGGTACTAGAGGAAAGGGTTCAACATTCAATTCTCCATAAGGAACCTGTAGAGTTTGGATACCTCTACATCATACACTATTAAACATAGAACCATAAAAATTGTAAGTAGTATAGAAAAGATTATGCTTATTCGATCTGTCACCTCAGAAATGCATTTATTGTGTCTAAATAATTATAAAATAACTTTCCGTATGAAGCTAATACGGCTTATACTGTAGCCTGATTGGTCTGTTGAACCATTTCCTGTACTCTGATTGGCTGCTGCATTTCATGTTTGCATGATTATTACGCTGCAATTTAACCTCGGAGAAAAATTCTGAGGTGACAGATCGATAAAGCATAATCTTTTCTATACTCGTTACTTTTTTCAGGGTTCTATGTTTAATAGTGTATGAAGTAGAGGTATCCAAACTCTACAGGTTCCTTATGGAGAATTGAATGTTGAACCCTTTCCTCTAGTACCACATCTCCACCACTAGAGTGCAGAGCTGATCTTGATTGTGCGAATCAAGAAGGCACTGATATAGGTAATAATTGAAATTATTATTATTATTATTATTATTATTATTATTATTATTATTATTATTATTATTATTATTATTATTATTATTATTATTATTATTATTATTATTATTAATCCTTTATTTGTAACGGGCAAGCCCACAAGTACAAATATAATAAAAACACATATTACATACAAAATTGCACATAGTCATAGGAATACATAAAAAGAACATAGGGTATATCACAGGGTATAGAGGGTATAGAATACATTTGCAAATATTTCAAGATTATAAAACAAAATGTTCTTAAAATGACTACATCTTTTGAAGATAACGACAGATTAGTCTGAAAATTGGCAGATATACCGGTTGGTCCCAATCATGCAAAGTTTTAAGCTGATCGGTCAAACGGTTTTAGTTGAAATTTTAAAAATCACAAGATTTTTTTTTTTTAATTTAACCAATGGGAGGATTTGGCTGAAACTTTGTAAGAAGTATGTCAATACCAGCAGTGCGATTGTATAACTTCTTAGCCGAGATAATGGATCGTTATCTATACCAATTGATGAAAGGTAAAGCAATTCAAGTCGACTTCCTGAGATAAATAATGTGATTGTATTTCATACCTCGTAGCTTTTGCACAATTCAAATGGCTAACAATGATTTTAATAGTTTACTTTCATCAATTGGTATAGATAACGATCCATTATCTCGGCTAAAAGTTATACAATCGCCCTGCAGAGCTTCCAATGCCCTCCTGATTAAATGTAATGCACGAGGCACGTCGCTTGTTTGCAAGTGATATTGACATTGACGTACGAAGATTGCCATTATGCGTCAAGTACTCGATTGCACCATTTTACCAGCTCAGTAAATAACATGAAAACTTAGTTTGAAAGTGATGAAACTTCAACCCTTATTTTGCCATTAAGGGGACATTAACATCCCTATCTCCCCCATGTTAAATTTACCATCTATTGGTACATTTTCTGGCTAAAGTTAGCAACATAGAATTTTGAAACTTTGGAAACATATGGCTCATACCTTGGTACAATCACTGACAGAATTTAAAAAAAAATAAAAAAAAAGGAAACATTTAAATTAGATTTTACAGCAATGGCCCCCCAAAAATTTTTTGGGGTTTATTGTTGTAAAATCTAATTTAAATGTTTAAATTTTTTTTAAATATAAAATCCTGTCAGTGATTGTATCAAGGTATGAGTCATATGTTCCCAAAGTTTCAAAATTCTATGTTGCTTACTTTTGCCAGAAAATGTACCAATAGATGGTAAATTTAACATGGGGGAGATAGGGGTGTTAATGTCCCCTTAAGGGTCTGATTAGCAACAGCCAGTGACTATTCCTGAATGACCGTTTAAACATAAATAGGACTTGGTTTTAGCAGAGTAATTGAAAAACTTGCCCTAAAGGATTCAGTGCATGTTGAAAGTGTGGACTTTGGAAACAAGTGCAGGGTTCGGCAACCTTTTTTGGTGAAGGAGCCAATTTTCCCAAAAAATTTTAAATTAGATCTAATTTGTATTTTTTGGGGAAAATTGGCTGCACTTGTTTAACTAGTAATTCAGTTTATTATTTTCGGTATATTATATTTGATTGCCAATACTGTGGCACCCCTAGGTACTGAAAATAATATATTGAATTACTATTTTTTTTTGTCTGGGGCTTAACGTCGCACTGTTCTGCAGCGAGGCTAATCGCGACGGATGGATAATTATGATGATGATTGGGAGATGATGGTGAAGAGTAGGTAGTTGTTGCCCTGCAGGGCGTTTTTTTTAGAATGTCAATAATTTAAAAGTGATTATGTGACTCGATAATGAACAATTTGAATAAAATAATCTTCCAATTGTTGCCCAGCAGGGCGTATTTTTTTCGAATGTTTCAATTTTTCAATTATTCCAGATTCCAGATTTGTATTTAAACTAGGAAAACGCTCGGTGTAACGCGTTGATGAGCGAGCACCGACACGCACGACATCGCCAATCATAGCACGATCCATTCAATCAAAGATAACTAACTATACATTATTTATTACCAATTTTCCTTGCAACTTCCCCACCGATGGCTGCCACCTTATCACGGTGGTGGGGTTTGCGTTGGCCAATGATCCATTGCAGCTACGCCCGCGAGCATATGCTCATGTGTAAGGGTTACCCATGCCGGACAGGTCAGTGGTGAGGTCCAGACAAAGAGCAGCCAGGGTTGGCCTAACCATGTCCTCCCTTGAATTTGCGGTCCCCTCCCCTCCCCTCGGGCCGGCCTTGCCCCTCGAGATGGTGATCCCCCTGAAATCGGGTTCCGCCGGCCCGAATCCTCACACCCCCCGGTCCGTCCCCATTCCGGCCTGGCCTCCCCACCAGTGTTGGACTCCCCCGGATCGGGCCCGTTAGGTCGACCCCTCCCCATATCCACCACTTATATCAACAAAGTTAAATGCAAAAATGCAAAAATTAATGTGCGCAATATAACCTCGTCGTTGACGCGCCGTTAAATCACAATAATCTAAATCTAATCTAATCTTGCAACTTTTCATAAACAGTCTGGATCAATTAAATAACAGATTATTGTACTGATATTTTTCCATCAATCTCTTTGGACAGACTTTTCAAACACTTAAAACAGCAATAAGTCTGTAAATTCTTGACCGATTGGGCTGGAAATGTGTAAAATATGATGCTATCTAGTCAAAACGTTGTTTTCATAACTGTGAAACACAATCCATATCGTAAAATAAATTATTTTAGATGAGGTTTACCTATACCTATGTATATGAAATACCTACATTACATTTTGACTACATTATGTATTGCAATATGATCCACTAAGAAAAGAATCTGTCTTACATTGATATTGATAATAGCCCATCTATAAACTTTGCTTTGCTACATAGAGCAACCCAGAATGCAGTGGAATTTTTGTTTTGAAATGTCATTTCTGACAGTTATTAAAACTGTCAATAAGTGCATCTATGTTCTTGACTGATAGGGCTGAAAATTTGTAAAATAAGAGACAATGTTGGTCTGAACGACCATGCAAAATATGAGTTTGATTGATATGATTAATCGAAGACCATTTGATAGGTCAAATGGTGGTGTGGCTATAGGCCGTTTTAAATTAAGTATATAAATGTCAGTTAAATGTCTATTACTCTTGAAGCTCATTACAGATTTGTAAAAAATCACTTATAATGCTGGTACACATGACCTTGCAAAATTTGTTGATGATCGGTCAAACTAGTTTCCTTCATCACCATTGCCAAGCTAACTATAACTACACATCAAGTTTCCGAAGCAACCAATGGAGCGAACTTGCTGAAAATCATTTTGACCATAACGAGAATAGTAATTTAAGTTGTGTGAAAAAATTAGCCTGATCCATTACTTCGTTTGGCAGGAGACGCCAAATGCACAAATACACACAAAAACAGAGATTCGAGCCATAAGTTTCAAGTGGAGACGCTCACTACGCTCGCTTGATTATAAAGAGCCATTCAAGAACCACCAAAGGATCCGCAGGTTCTTTACAACTTCATGATATTTGAAAGTTAATATAAATGTTAAAATACGATGGGGGAGGAATAGGTTGCTTCTTGGCCTCATATCAAAAGTAATTTATGGCCTCTGTTCAACATCAATTAACCTTATATATCTATTTAAGTCAATGGTGTTCACAATTATGCAGCAATTAGTGAAGAATGGGGCCACATAATCCCGAGTGCAATGACAGATAAGTAAAGTAAACTCGCTTCGTATACTTGTATCGAAATCTAGGACAAGAAAATTACTTTCATATCTCAAAAGTCAAACAAATGCGCATATAAATTTATAATAATACATCTAGTTGCATGCGATGGTTTTCAACGTGACGTAAAACGACGTATATTTGACGTATATATCGTGGAGTCGCAGGGTCGTCCTCATTGTCTTCAGCAAGAATCAACAAGCAAGTGTCATGGCCGCCGGAACACTTGGACTTTGCATCGTCGTCGTCGTGGCAGGTAAATTAGAAAATTAAAAGTATGTATCTACTTCTGGGCTGAATAATAGTTCTCTTTACTCACACTAGAGCAGCACTGTCCATATAGTGGGAGAAAGAGCCAATCAAATGTGTGGGGGAAAGACAGTTGAAGTTCAAAATGAATCCATTTTGCTGTACTGTCACAGCCTTCTTGACGGTCACGGCTCACATCCTTCTGTCATCTGTTTTATTCGTGACGTCACATAGCAAGATAATGACTATGACTTATAGTCATAGTATGACCTATGAAGATAATGACTTATCATTTAGTTATACAATGCTGATTTATCATCTGAGCCATCATTATCATAATATTAAAAATATATAGTGTAAATATAGGGTATATATATAGGGTATAGGGTAAATATAGGGTATACATATAGGGTATATAGGGTAGGGTTTTCCCAACAATGTGTGATTCTACATCATTACACATGCGCGCTGATGAGCAGGGAACTTTGGTTCTTGTCGAGAGCCACTGCTTTTGCGACTCCCTGAATGTCAGTTGAGAAATCACTGAAGCCACTCTGTTCATCCTTGAACATTTTGAAACTTTTAAGGATATATTTACTGAATATTTAAACATCATTTGCTCAATATTCTGTAGAGCATGCACCATCAATAACATGTAATAAATGTTAATAACAATACAAGTACAAGTAAGTGTTTCGTCAACCCCAGAACCCCAGAACTACCCATTCAGGCGGTTTCCATTTCCATATTTCCTTTTCCAATTTTTAAGTAATTTTTTTTAGAAAAAATTAGCCAGGATGGTGTCACACTTTTTTGGACGTCCACTTCTCTGACGCGTTTCGTTCTTCCCGTTCACCTTTCAAATAATTCACATGTAACAAACAAGATTTTTTTTTTATCAAATCATGTTTAAAATTTCAATTTATTTTGTGCAACGAGTGTACCTTAATGTGCTTTGAATCTAGTATCACATTGAACCCCCGGATCTGAGGGCTTGAAAGCCCTCAGGCGCTGAAAGGTCCTTGTAAAACAGTTGTAGAAAAGAACAAGCAATGTTCGCCTGTGACATCGGCAACTAATGTAGCTTCGGTGTACTGCGAGTTGCCTACTTCTCAGATATCAATCACCTGTTGCTTTGCTTCCTGTTGGAATGAATCCGCCAACGGATCTTCCAACTAAGCATCTTGTTAGCTCACGAAGTTAGGTACTTAGGTCACTGTAATTAGATTTTTATTATGTTTTTTGCATTACATTTCCTATTACGCCTTCCATCATCACTTATTATGCGTTTTATGCGTTTTAATGAGTTTAAATGACAAATTTAAGTATTAATATCCTTTGGTATTCTGTTGTACTCTCAAATATCTTTAAACATGTAAATTACAGTGTCCTAGGTGCATAATATCATTAAAACAGTGTACAAGAGTACAAAACAGAACTTTGGTATGAGATCGTTCAAGACAAACCCGACGTCAAAACTGAACCGTATAGTGAATGGCTTTTGTTTCTACCTCACAAACACGTTAACAACATTCTGAAATCAGTTTCCTAAGCTGAGTGAGCGACTGGAGAACCAACACTGTGTCGTCGTCACACTGATCTGCAACTAAGATGACGTTGCAGGCCAGTCCGACTGAGGACAACTCCGAGGACTGAGGAGACTGAGGAGAGTCAAGCAAAACTCAACGTACTGACGTAAAGACTTTTCGTTCTCTCAAATGTTATCGTGGCCCTGAAAAGGGCCGTTGTGTTGTAGGAATGGAAGGGTCAGGTTTACGCTTTCTCTCGGTCTTCTTGGGCTGGAGAACGGCCTGGATGTTGGGCAGAACACCTCCTTGGGCGATCGTCACGCCGGAGAGCAGTTTGTTGAGCTCCTCGTCGTTCCTGATGGCGAGCTGCAAGTGACGCGGGATGATGCGCGTCTTCTTGTTGTCGCGAGCAGCGTTGCCGGCCAACTCCAACACCTCGGCGGCCAAGTACTCCATGACGGCGGCCAGGTAGACGGGGGCTCCGGCGCCGACGCGCTCGGCGTAGTTGCCCTTGCGCAGATGACGGTGGATACGACCGACGGGGAACTGAAGTCCGGCACGAGACGAGCGGGACTTTGCCTTTCCCTTCACCTTGCCTCCTTTTCGCACAACCAAGATCAGTTCTGCACTCTAGTGGTAGAGATGTGGTACTAGAGGAAAGGGTTCAACATTCAATTATCCATAAGGAACCTGTAGAGTTTGGATACCTCTACATCATACACTATTAAACATAGAACCATAAAAATTGTAAGTAGTATTCGCACAATCAAGATCAGCTCTGCACTCTAGTGGTGGAGATGTGGTACTAGAGGAAAGGGTTCAACATTCAATTCTCCATAAGGAACCTGTAGAGTTTGGATACCTCTACTTCATACACTATTAAACATAGAACCCTGAAAAAAGTAACGAGTATAGAAAAGATTATGCTTTATCGATCTGTCACCTCAGAATTTTTCTCCGAGGTTAAATTGCAGCGTAATAATCATGCAAACATGAAATGCAGCAGCCAATCAGAGTACAGGAAATGGTTCAACAGACCAATCAGGCTACAGTATAAGCCGTATTTGCTTCATACGGAAAGTTATTTTATAATTATTTAGACACAATAAATGCATTTCTGAGGTGACAGATCGAATAAGCATAATCTTTTCTATACTACTTACAATTTTTATGGTTCTATGTTTAATTGTGTATGCTGTAGAGGTATCCAAACTCTACAGGTTCCTTATGGATAATTGAATGTTGAACCCTTTCCTCTAGTACCACATCTCTACCACTAGAGTGCAGAACTGATCTTGGTTGTGCGAATAGAAAAGATTATGCTCTAGTTGCCTCTAGTTAACTTGAAAAGATCAAGTTGCCTCTCTATTTACGCTTTTTGGAACTTTGTAAGTTCCCGCCAATCAGGGACGTTAGATTCAGCCGCTGCGCGAATCATTATTCTATGGAATTAATGTTTTCAACATTTTATCATAACAATGTTTATTTCAAAAATACGCTGAGAAGCGGAAAAATACAATTGAACTAACATTAGAATAGCGTAAAAATAATTATATAGTTTGGTTTACAAATCCATTGCTTTATACATTAATTTTGATTTTCTAACTTCTGAGCAATCGTTGTCCTTTAAGGGCTCCATGGGCGTGGCTTAAGGGCAGGTGCGAACCAGGTGAGAAAAACACACCTGCTTTGGAACAGCTGTTTCACGCACATATTCAAATATACAAACACCTTAGACCAAAGATTCTTCTTTCAAACAACAATCAATCAATCAATCACATAAAGCGAGAAAAAATAAAATGAAAATGTGGGGAAGCCACAATTCCCTTGTTACAAGAGGCCTTTTGGCCTTTATTTTACACGGAGTGTTTTTTATGGGTTATGCTTACATTACATAATCATAATGTTTTGTTTGTATCATTATGTCCCTCGTAGGAAGGGGGGGGGGGGTAATGGGGGGGGGGATGATTCAATTCCCCTCCCTATACATTTATATGTCAAGAAAAAAATTATCTTAAAAAGTGTTAAAATCGCATAGAAATGCACCAAATTGATGTCTAAAATTCCAAAAAAAATCCGGGGCTGTGCGCCCCGGACCCACATTTTGCTGGGGGGCCTCCCCTCAGACCCCCCATTGTCGGCTCAAGTTATTTTACAATATTATTCTCCCCCCCCCTTGCAAATTTTGTTCCTACGCGCCTCTTAGAGCCGAAAAAAGAGAATGTAAATATGTTGCATACCACTCTGCTTCAAAACAGAATGTGTTTGTAGTGTTAATGTTTGATCAGTAATGTTATCAGTAGAGATATGAAGGGTGCAGGGAAAGAACGCTTTGATCCATTTGTGATAAAATGAGTTAAAGGTTTAATATTGCAGTGATTTTTATGAGCTTTCGGAATATATCCTCAGTTTCTAGAAAATATTGCTATACAAAGTCTTGAAAAACCTCGATTAGCAATGAAGATAGATACAAGTTTGAACATAAAACTTCGTTTATCTCAGTTTCATCCGAATGTGACTCAAAGCGTTCTTCCCCTGTAGCCTTCATATCGCACCTGACTCTCTGCTATCTGTTCTCTTCCTTCACATTATTCTCAGACATCGTGAACGTAGATGTGATCTCAACAACAGACTGGAGTTTCAACACAACATGGAGAGTGAGTACTTTCATCTGTTACTGTTCATCTGTTATTTGATCCTTAGCAACAGGGACGACGCTAACCCAGCCCCTAGCATCGTCTCTGGACAAATACTGAATTTAACTTTATTCATGTTAAAGTTGCTGGAAATATTTTAAGACAATCAAAACAAATGCGTTAAAGAGGCAGAGCTAATTCTTTGACATTTATTTGAACAAATTTGACAAATAATTCAAAACATAAATTCGTATAAAATACTACTTAAGTTCTACTGTTCTACTGACTTGACTGATTTGTCAGAAATTGATAAAAAAAAAACACACTGTTTCCTCATGGTCCCAATTACCATGGAAAATTGTGAATATTTCATTATGACAGAATCTCGTTCAAAAGCATCCAAGACATTAGAGTGTTTGAAATTTTTTTGGGCATTTGCCAACAAAAAATAACAAGCAAAAGGTACCGTATGCTCGCTCAAAATGTACAGTTATTTATTGATTTGATAACATTGTAAAAGAACTTAGATTAAGAGTATTGGGGGACGAAAGCTTGATTATCACCCTTTTGCACTACTTTTCAATCTTTCAGAGAAGAATGGTTTTACACAAAGATTTTTTAAAGATATCTTTGTTCCTGATTTGCAGATGATAAAGAAAAAGAGAACAAGAACAAACGGAAGAGGAATATTAGAGAAGTGGAGAGGTAAGTCACGTGATTAGACCTAGACAGAACCTCTTCAACCAGTGGCGCTGACTATACGTGGGTGCTTTGGGGCGGATACTGTGTTAGGCCGTGAAAGATGACAGGCGCGTAGGAAGGGGGGGATGTGGGGGCGATTATCCCCCCCCCCCACTCGAGCTGGCTGACCGCCCATTCACCATACAAAATTAAGTTTAGTGTCCAAGAATCACTTAAAAAAAATTAAATTCTAAAAAAACGCCTTTCGGGGCAAAAATAGGGAGTTGTTTGTTGTAATTTGAGCAGTTTTGCATCCCAGAATCGATTTTAAAATGTTTATATTCGATTAAATGCCCTGCGGGGCAACAATTGGAGGGTTTTTGCTTCGGTTTGTGCATTTTAAAGCCCCAGAATCACTTTTAACTGGTTTAAATTTAAAAAAACGCCCTGCGGGGCTAAAACTGGGAGGCTTTGCCCCCCAGACCCCCTTCCAGGTTTCGCAATCCCCCCCATGATGAAAGTTCTTCCTACGCGCCAGAAAGATGACATTTCGTTTTAACACTGTAATTTACATTTTTAAAGAATAGTACAACAGAATACCAAAGGATAATAATACTTCAATTGGTAATTTAAACTCATTAAAACTAGTTTAAAGACTGTAATGAGTTACATTTCTATGTGACATGTAGTCAAAGTTTAAAACGGAGAATAAGTGATGTATTTGTGAATATTGAAGGTGATGGAATGTGTAATAATAACTGTAATGTATTTTAGTGTAAAACGAAATGTCATCTTTCTCGGCCCCACTTCACATTACTTTGGGGCTCAAACACCCATTGAAATAATTTAAAGAAATCAAATCATCAAATTAAATTATGTATTTCCCACTTAATATACCTGCTTAATTAATGAATCGATTTATTAAAAATCTTTAGAATTCAGAGAGAATATACATTTTCTCTATACTTGTCCCTCTTTTTGATATATTTAATTTGGGTATTGTTTTTAAATGTTGAAATATTGACTAATGTTTTAATTTGAAAATGATATTTATTGATAACATTGTTGAAACTGCACTCAAAACGCATAAAACCATACTAGAAGAAGTGATGATGCAAAGAGAAACAGGGCTGTACGCCCCGGACCTGCCTGCATGTCATCTTCCTCCCTTCAGTCCCACAAAATTAGTTGTTATACATCATTTGTCGGGCAATAGGTTCGTGCACTCAAGCAGTAGGTATGTCCACATTAGAAAATTGAAGTTCAGCGTCCCAGAATCACTTCTAACTTCTAAAAAACGCCCTGCGGGGCATCAGCTGGAGAGTTGATTGATTCAGTTTGTGCATTAGTGCAGAGTCCCAGAAACACTTCTAATTTCATTATAAAAAAAACGCCCTGCGGGGATAGAACTGGGCATCCATGACCATCATCCGGATATAGCAATCCCCCCCCCCCCCCCAACCCATGATTATGATGGAGTTCTAACCGTTCCTTCGCACCTGTCGGGCACCCATAGGATTTTAAAAAAGTCGGCGCCTCTGTCTTTAACACCATTAGATCAATGTCTAAAGTATTTTTAAAGAGTGGTAGTTTTGAATATTTAATCCTTATTAAATATTCAAAGATGGTAGGTTTGTGCCAAAAGATCAAAAGCTTTGAATATTTAATCCTTACGAGTATTCAAAGGCAAAAGGAAGCCTCGCTTAGCTTGCTTATTCCAAAAGTTAAGCCCTAAATAATAATTATTAATTATATGCAAACTATAATTAATTATTATCCAAATGATTTTTTTTAATCATAATTTGTTTACAACTCCATTTGACACCTTTAGCTTCACCACTATAACTACTCTAAGCCTTTTGGACCGGTTTTCTCATGCTCTGCAAAATTTTAAACAGTTGATTAGGAATATATTGCCCTAGAAAACAACGAATGACTTTCATTGCATGATCACAAACTAACTGTTAAATTTAACTACTGATTAAGAGCTTTGAAAACCAGGTCCTTAGTCCTCATGAGTTTGAGGATCACAGTTTGAGTCAGAATCACTTCTAACTTCTAAAAAACGCCCTGCGGGGCATCAGCTGGAGAGTTGATTGATTCAGTTTGTGCATTAGTGCAGAGTCCCAGAAACACTTCTAATTTCATTATAAAAAAAACGCCCTGCGGGGATAGAACTGGGCATCCATGACCATCATCCGGATATAGCAATCCCCCCCCCCCCCCCCCCCAACCGATGATTATGATGGAGTTCTAACCGTTCCTTCGCACCTGTCGGGCACCCATAGGATTTTAAAAAAGTCGGCGCCTCTGTCTTTAACACCATTAGATCAATGTCTAAAGTATTTTTAAAGAGTGGTAGTTTTGAATATTTAATCCTTATTAAATATTCAAAGATGGTAGGTTTGTGCCAAAAGATCAAAAGCTTTGAATATTTAATCCTTACGAGTATTCAAAGGCAAAAGGAAGCCTCGCTTAGCTTGCTTATTCCAAAAGTTAAGCCCTAAATAATAATTATTAATTATATGCAAACTATAATTAATTATTATCCAAATGATTTTTTTTAATCATAATTTGTTTACAACTCCATTTGACACCTTTAGCTTCACCACTATAACTACTCTAAGCCTTTTGGACCGGTTTTCTCATGCTCTGCAAAATTTTAAACAGTTGATTAGGAATATATTGCCCTAGAAAACAACGAATGACTTTCATTGCATGATCACAAACTAACTGTTAAATTTAACTACTGATTAAGAGCTTTGAAAACCAGGTCCTTAGTCCTCATGAGTTTGATTGATTATGTATTCTTTTGAAGGAACCAAGCAGTGGGATTGAAATACAAGAAGATTGCTGGCGGCATCGACTTGGCAGGGCCGAGGTATGAATTCAAGATGGCGGCGCTGTTGTTTATTCGCGGTGTCAATCACACGGACGGATTCTACTTGGGGACCAACGTGGACGGCGCAGGCGCGTTCGATGACGTCATCTTCAAGTACAAGCCCAGGGGTGAGCGAGAGTTCAGAACATGCTTCTTACAGCTAAAGCACAAGCTAAATATTAAAAAAGAAATATTACTCAAAGATCTAGCTAGCTCAAGGAAAGGGGACTTCAGTATTTTTAAATATTTCAACTCTCTAAGTGAGGTAGAAAGAAGTTTAAGAGATCACAATGATCAGAAAAGTGTATTGTTTGATGATAGTATTCACAAGTGCGATTTTGTTATCTACACGAACGCCACCATAACACCTGTTGATAGTTTCGAAACAAATCCATCAGTTCTGGCGAGAGCAAAGATATTCGCCACGGGAAAGTACAGCGAGACGCAACCGACGATCCTGAAGGAGTCCGCATTGAATGCATTGAAAGAAGAAATGGATCAACAGAGACAAACTAAGAAGAGTGAGAAAGTCAAAGGATTGGAGCAGTTTTCCGATGCCATCGACAGTGGTCATCAGTTCTTCAGAAACCTGCAGTGGTTCACTCAACAAGCCAAGGAGGATGAACTGGACGCGCTGATTCAAGATGAGATCAAGATGGCTTTGGAAACAAATGAAGAGGATACAATCAAGATGGCGAAGCTGTTTGTGAACAAGATGCAGGGTTGGTGGGAGGAGAAAGGACAATCAGAGTTGCTTACTGAGACTGCGAAGTTGTGGAGTGACGTCATTGTCTCGCATCTTGACTTGATGAATGAAGCGAAGAGAAAGGAGATGGAAGCGTTGAACATTAGCTTCACTGACCAAGAGATCGACGCCTTCAACCATTCACTGTCCAGCAATGTGATTAACGTGACGTCACCACATGTCAGGTTAACTGGCCTGAAAATCAGCCAGGTGTTGGAAAAACATCATTCCAAGCGCTACATTTTCGTAGATTCGTTTCCCTGGAAACCCGAGGTTGTGCGTGCGTGGCAGAGTGTGTGGTGTGACGTGCTGGTGATAGAGTGCAGCACTGATGCCACTAGGTCACTTGTTGATGAGATAACCAGAGTCTCGCCAGACAAGACGCTGATCCTACTCTCAGAGTCTGCGTTGCCAGGTTACCAGCAACTCCAGGACAGCTTCAGCTGGAACCAGCTGGAGGCGACGTCACAGCAGCATCTTCTGGAGATGTCAGTAGATTTCCAGGGACATGAAGTTAGCCTCGGGTCTGTGGTGGGGGAACACTGCACGCATGCGCTGACTGGTGATGATGTAACTAATTTACTCTCTCAAGGTTTTAAGCTTACATTAGGCAAGAAGATCCCCGACAATATCTCGTATTACATCCCTCGCAGCTTGGAGAGGTGCGATTACGTCTCTAACGAAATCTTCAGTCCAAACTATCCGGAAGATTGGTTTGTCATCAGCAACGTTCAAGAACAAGTTGTAGCCCGCTTGGAGGATTCTTACAAAGTGCGGCTCAAGAAGTTTGAAGAAATCCAAGAAGAAGACCAACATCGATTCCTCTGGACTGATGGTTCGTTCACTGCAGACACATTTACAAGATTCTGTCAGAAGATTCCCGACAAGAATGTGCATTGGTTGTCAGTGGACCAGAGCAACCAGTTGTATTGGAAACAATCATTCAATAATACGGATGTTGTGAAGCAAAACACTGATAGTGAGAATAGAACAATCAAACCCGAATACTTGAAAGACGTGAATGAGCGAGTTGTTCTCGTGGCTGCTGAACCTGGCATGGGGAAAACCACCTACCTAAATAACGTGGCCCAGGCAGCTAAGGCACAAGACAACTCGCTCTGGGTTATACAAATTGCTTTGAATGATATTACAAGAAATCTGGACGAAAACGCTGAGCTGTATTTCACAAACCTTGAAAACGTCACAAATTTCTTATTGAATTTGATGGAAAATTCTGAAATTGAAAGTAACATTCTCCGATCACGCCTGACACAAACGGGAAATGTCAATGTGTATTTAGATGGATATGATGAGATAAGTCCGTTTTACAACGACAAAGTCACCAATATGATCAAGAGCATGATGAAACTGAAAGTTGGACAGATTTGGCTTACATCTAGAATTGTAATGCGACATCACTTGCAAAGCGAGCTTGCTTCAATCTGGTACTCCATGAAGCCATTTACTCATCAAGAACAAATTAGTTTTCTTGTTAAGATTTGGAACGCGAAACATTCAATAATCCAAATCAATGACAAATCAAAAGAATTTGCTAACAAACTTCTGAAAAAATCTTCCAAAACATTTAGGGACAAAGACAGAGAGTTTACGGGTATTCCCCTGCAATGCATGATGCTGGGTGAGGTGTTTGCTGAAGATGTTAAACAAGGGGCATTTAATCTTCCACAGCGTCTGGATTTACTGCAGCTTTTTGAAAAATTCATATCAGAGAAATTAAACATTTTAAAAACTGGAAAAGATCATATCGAAGCCTCGAATCCAAGACAAATTTCTATAAGAAAAAAAGAGCTAACAATAATGAAGGAGAATCACTCTAAAGCAGCAATATTATTGTTACTTTCAGATGCAGAAATAGAGTCGTTAAAAGTCATCAAGAAAAGCAAAATATCATCCGAAGTTTCGGAGAGATTATTAGAAGGCGAAGAATGGACAGGATTGATAGATGGCATGACAGAAGGCAAACCAAGTTTCACCCATCGATGTTTCGCTGAGTACTTCCTGGCTTGGTGGCTGTCAGAGAACATCTTATCGAGCACTGATTTCATCAAACAGTATTTCTTTCAGCCTCGCTTTGTAATCGTCCGCCAGTTCTTTGACCGACTCCTTGCGAGAGATTGCCCGTTGCACAACGCAGTGTTGAGCGCTGAAAGAGAACAAGTTGAAGCCCTGCTGACATCTGGTGCTGACGTGAACCAGATTGACAAGGGTGGCAGATCAGCGCTCCATCTGGTTGCATCTTATCCTGAAAAAGACCCTATCCACGACTCTTATATTGACCCAGATGACCCTGTCAGTGTTCTTGGTATTAACCTCGACACAGCTGGAGCTAGCATCATGCAGCTGCTTCTAACTTATAAATCTGACGTCTGTCTGACAGATAGAATAATGCAGGGAACTCCTCTTCGGTATGCAGACATAATCAAGTTGTGGGGCAAAGTGGAACTTCTCCTGAAGAACAAAGCAAACCCTGATGATTTGGTGGAGCTGAGAGAACTGATAAACACAGTGAATGAAAGAGGTCCTTATAAAGAGGAAGATGTACGCATTGCTCGTGAAACTTTTTATTCAGTTGTTAAGTTTGGTTGCTTTCATATTCTGCAGTTTGCTGTGGAAGAATGTGCGTTAGACGTTAGAACAAAACTGTTATCAATCTACATGTTTTGCGGTAGGATTAGAAGTAGCCTCCTGCACGCCGCTGCTGAGAGTGGTCGTGAGGACTCTGTGATGTTCTTGCTGGACAGAGGAGCTGACATGATGCAAGAAGATGAGAATGGGGATCTTCCCATACACGCAGCATCATCAGCAGGCCATCACAACATAATACCACTTCTCATCGGGTCCGGGATCGATGTCGCGGGCCAATGGGGCTACAATCCCTTACATTGCGCAGCTGTGTCAGGGCATTTCAGCACTGTCGAGTGGCTAGTTGGCGGAGGGGCTGACCTAGACGCAATAACTTGTGACATGCGGACGCCTTTGATTCTTGCTGTGAGAAATAATTATGTAGAAATTGCTAAGTGTTTGATCGACGCTAGAGCTGATGTTAATATCAGAAGCCACTCGAACTTTACGGCCTTGCATAATGCAGCAGAATCAGGGCAACTCGGTAGTGTCATGGAGTTGGTAGTTGCAGGGGCTGAAGTCAACTCTAAAACGGACGACAATGAGACTCCATTGCTTCTTGCTGTGAAGAAAAATGATTTTTTTGGTGCGAAGAACAACGAACAAAGACAAAGGCCATAGAAGTCGCCAAGTGTCTGATCGAGGCTGAAGCGGACCTTTACTCTGCAGATAAAAAAGGAAAAACCCCCGCAAATCAAGCCATAGAATTAGGACCTGAGTTCATCGAGTGGCTCTCCTTAACGAATAAGAAATAAAATAAAAATAGTAGATAAAATAATGAAGTGATTTGATACGGAGTTCAAATATAATAAGGAAAGATATTGAAATCGAGACTCATAAATTTAAAACTAGGAAATGATAAATTGAGATGGTTGGGATAAGAAAAGAATTGGGAGGGAGATCGAGCAACAATTGGAGATGAAAGAAAGTTTGGGAGGCCAAGAACGAGTAGATGATGGAAAGGTGGTGGCTGTAAAAGAAAGAGGAGCCTTCGCAAAAATAAGAGACGAAAAGTGTTGGGATGACAGTGGCAGATGGAAAGAGATTCCGTCATTAACGGAGGCGGAAGGAGAAAAAGAATATGCATTAAGGAGAATAAGACGGGGAACGTTGGACTTGGCAAGTCGGTTCCCGAGTCAAAATGCCCTAGATAGATTAACACCACGTCATGACCCGATAATTGCAATATTGCTACGATAAAATAAAATATTAAAAAGATAGTAATAATAATTACACAATTTAATATAAACGTAATAGAATATAGAGTGATTTACATGTCAAGCTGCGCATAATTTTATTTTTATTTATCTGATTTTTTGTAGGTTCTTTAATTGGGCTCTTTGAAGCCAAACAAGATACTACTTTAGAGGTAGATCAAGGGTAACATATTTTTATAATAAAAGATCTCTGTAATTAATTATATTATAATTATTTATATCAATAAGACAGCAAGAAAACAAACAAGGAAACAAACTCTAGAAAATTAATTCAAAATATAATAAAACCAAAGTTACAGCTGGCGTAACGAAGATTGTTGTGTATAGTTTAAGTACACCCAACAAATCATAAAACGGTATCTGAGCAAAAAGGATTGGCTGCTGGTCAGGTTCCTTGACAATCAATCCTTGATATTATCAATGAAATCAGAGCTCACCTACTGACAAGTGACAAGTTAGCATTCATCGGATGATGCCATCAAATCATTTTCAGCTAAACCATTTCTTTGAAATACCGTTTTGTCATTTGTTGAGTGTACATACAGCTGATCTGCAGTTAGTCACCAACTCACATTTCGTTGCTATGATGTTACTGAGGTACAACGAACCTACGAAGTTTGAAAAATATATTTATCTGAATTATAATTTATCAATAAGAAGTGAGCACTGCCTCAGAGAAAAGAGAGAAAATCACTACAAATTTACTTTGTTAGTGCTTCCTAGTGTAAATTTTACATTTCAACTTTCTGCTTTATAATTACCCAAACCTATTATGGAAGTTAGCGCTTTTATTATTTTATATAATATTATATTATACTTTGATGTACTTTTTCTCATTAGTGACTTTCGTGTAGCCAGGCAGACGTTTACGTTAATTGTTGATTGGTCTGAGATAAATATTAAATACCCCAGTGTTGCTTAGGAAAATTATAGGTATGGCTAAGGAAGAGTAAGGACTAGGTTCTGAGTGTTAGAGAATTTTAATGACTGTAAAATATCTTATGTTAATAAATTGTTTAAAGAAACTATTGTTTTATCTCTGTTTATTGTATGTTGTCTACACCACTGATTGTCATCTCTCTCTTTTGGAGCGCAGCTGCAGATGATGAGACCATAATATTATGTGGATTCGATGTGGGCATGATAAACCTACCTATACATAAACTTAGAAATTAATTATTGCAAATTCGGAAATATAATACCCAACTTAGATGAACAATATTTGATGAATGTTTGATTAGATGAACAATGAATGAACATACAATTCATGAAAAAAATACTAAATTCAACTCAATCTATTAAAAGCGTTTGGAAGGCAAACTAACTAACGAAATGTACTGTATAGGGGAATAATGACATATGTAATGACTATGCATGCCTATACATTAACACTAACAAACAGTCCATGTTGAAATGTTTATTTAAAGTAGCTGTATCGTATCAATATTTCCCATAAGCCAAGAGAACACTCTGAAAGATTAGGTAACACATTTATCTCGTGGTCTCCACAAATGAACTTGTATCATTCTGTGCCAACTATTCGAATAAAATTTTATAATACAAATTGAAATTTTGATACACTCCCAAAGCATTTTTTAGGTTGTGACATTTGTGACATTGAGTGTGTCAAGAATGGAGCGACTTGCACCTCTGAGACCAGAAAGTGTTTTATGCACTCAATGTTATCAGATATAGTCCAGTCAAATCAGGCTTACAAATTTTCAAACCCAGAACAAATTGTAACATTGTTTTTTTGGTGTCATTCTCTTCAGAACATTATGCAAAATCCGCCAAAATCCGAGCACCGGAACTATGGACCTCGCAAAACGTCGAATTACATTGAGTGTAATTCGACGTTTTGCGCAGTCCATAGTTCATTTTTTCATATTTCTTAGTTGACTCGAAAACTGACTAAAATATGGCTTTTCGATGGGCCATATTTCCCAAACGATAATATTTAGAGAAAAACGCTCAGAGAGCTATTTGTGTCAATGCTAATTGACAGTTACAACAATTTTATGCATCCACCATTTTAATGGCCATGGATGACACATTTATACAATCATTTGAGTTAATTTTATTATATTACTCCAAGTTCAACTCCATAAGTTAACGAGTATTATAACATAAAATTTCATTTGTCCTTTTCGGGATTTTGTGGTCCTTTTTTAATAGTTTTAAGGTACTATTTGCATGCCTTTTTGAACGTTTCATAGGACCTAAACATCCTAGCCAGTAAACACACCGCACACGGGGGGGGGGGGGGGGACCTTGGCCCCCCCCCCCTAATAGGTCAGCCTCAACTAAAAAATTATAAAATGTGGTCCTCATAGTGTCAAAATTTTGCTTTAAATGGGTTTAAACAAAAAAATCTCCCTGCGGGGCAGACTGGAGTTGCTCAAATCACTGGAATCATATACTAGGTTGATCACAAAAATTTTGGAAAACAATGCCTATAAAGACCCTTCCAAAAACACGATTTTTCATGAATTTCTAGGTTTTTCCCATAAACATTTCTTTTTAATATGCCTCAAAATTGCTCTAATATGATGTATGACCTCCAGAGAATATTTTCTCGGGGGCATCGCCCTCGAACACCCTTTCATATCAACTTGTATTTTTATGTCGTGAAAAAATTAAGTTTTGGGAACAAAATGCACCTTAAAACGGCTCAAATTCATTTTGAAGTGCCCAAAATACTATAACGCTCTGCCGGACCAGGTTTTGGGGCATGCCCCCTCACCTTATTGTAGTGAAAAGGTGTGTAAAATTTAAAAAAATTTAAAGAAAATGCTCCTCAGGATGTCTCAAAATTGATTTCAAAGTGTCAAAAAACCAAAAAACGCCCTGCGGGGCAAGGTGGGGGGCGCGCCCAATTTTTTTCCTTGGACTTTACCCCCTTGTCTTTAATCCTGCCGGCGCCCCGAATGATTTCTCCTACGCGCGTGTGATATCTCGAGAGATTTACCTAAAACAAATTGCAACATTTGGTTTTTTGGTGTCAATCTCTTCAAAAAAAATGCCCTCTACAACATATTCAAAATCCGCCAAAATCCGCGCACCGGAAGTTCTTTTTAATCTCTGTTTCCTTTTATTTCCCATGTTAATTTCATCTAGCAAAAAAAAAATCCATGTAACTCCGATTTTGACGAAACTTGGCAGAATTGTTCACCATCCTAAAAGAACACAAAAAGCTCTCTGAACGTTTTTCTCTAAATCTTTTCGTTTGGGAAATATGGCCCATCGAAAAGTCATATTTTAGTCAGTTTTCGACGATTTCGGCACTTTGAGTGTAATTTGACGTTTTGCGAGGTCCATATTTCCCAAACGATAAGATTTAGAGAAAAACGCTAAGAGAGTTATTTGTTTCATTTAGGATGGTGAACAATTCTGCCAAGTTTCGTTAAAATCGGAGTTACATGAAAAAAAGTTTTTTTTGCAAGATGAAATTAACATGGGAAATTAAATTAAACAGTGATTAAAAAGTACTTCCGGTGCGCGGATTTTGGCGGATTTTGGATATGTTGTAGAGGGCATTTTCCTGAAGTGAATGACACCAAAAAACCAAATGTTGCAATTTGTTTTGGGTTTGGAAATTTTTAAGCTTGATTTGACTGGACTACTAGTCCCATCACTGACTCTTGTCACATCAACGTCACGGACGTGCGGAGACGTGACTCAACAAGGACGGTAAGTGTTGACGCCTCAATTAATAAGAGATAATGAACAAAATGCGATTTGTCAGTTTGATTGTTGTGTCATAATACAAAAGTTTAATTCCTGTGCTGTTGGCTTCCAAAATTTAGGCTTACAGGAAATAATCCGATAAAATGTTATCGAAATTCGATAACTTTCAAAACAGATTAGGTATATATTTAAAGTAATTTGGTGTCTTTTGACACATTTGAAATTTCAATAATTTTTTACAGCTGTAAAGAAACATAGGCGTAGGTAGGAACAATAATTTTTAGCACTTACTAATTCAAAATGTATGAAATAAAGAGGTTTCCACCAAAACCCCAGCAAACTGAAAAAATTTTGGAGGAAATTCTTACGTGCAACAGAAGAACTGGGCATTAATTAACGTGCTTAAATGAAAGATTTGATGATGCGGTCAAAAATTGTCCTGAAGTGTGAGTAATCTTACAATAACTGATCGTTTTTTTTATTATTTGAATTTATTTAATCATAAACATGGATAAACATAAACATGGATTAATCATGGATGAAGAAAGTACACGACAACTCTGAGGAGAATGTAAGAGCTTATAAAGCGGCTAAGATCCTGGTGAAGTCAATTGTTGAAGAGGAGAAGAGAAAGACGATGGAGGTTCTTGCAGACAAGCTGGAAAGAGATTATGATGGTAGTAAGAAAATGTTGTACAACATGGTTGGGATGGGACGACGGGACAATGAAGTGCAGTCGGTGATGAAGTTGGAAGATGGAACAGTGACAAATAAGCCGGAGGAGTTAAAGAACATATGGAGGGACTACTTTAAAAACCTGTTGAAGGGTGACGAGGAGAGGGAGGATACAGACGCAGATGTGAGGGAAGTGGATGCTCAACTAATAGGAGTGAATGACCGCTATGTAAAAGAGGCACCAAGTAGAGTCGAGGTGAAGAACGTGATAAAGAGAATGAAAAATGGAAAGGCTACTGGAATAGACGAAATAAATGTTGAGATGTTAAAGGCAGCTGGCGATGAGGGGGCGGAATGGCTTCGTAGAGTAATCCATGCAGCTTGGATGGAATGTAAAATACCTGAAGATTGGGGTAGAGGTATAATTACTCCAATCTTCAAGAAAGGGGATAGAAAACTGGCTGGCAACTACAGAGGCATAACAATCATATCGCAGGCAGCCAAAATATACGAGAAGATACTAGAGAGAAGGCTCATGCTATACTTGGAGGAGAAGATAAGGGAGGAGCAGTATGGTTTTAGGCGGGGGCGGTCGACCATTGACCTAGTATTTGCACTGCGGCAGCTGATGGAAAGCAGATGGGAAGAGGGATCCATTACAAGGATGGTTTTTTTGGACCTCGAGAAAGCTTACGACAGGCTACCTAGAGAGATGGTGTGGAAGTGTTTGAAGAGGAAAGAAGTGTGTGGAGAACTAATAAAGAAGATAAAGAGTACGTATAAGAACAGCTGGAGTTGTGTGCAGTGCAGTGTAGGGAGGACAGAATGGTTCCAAGTAAATGAAGGCTTAAAGCAAGGTAGTGTGTTGTCACCGACTCTGTTTGGTGTTGTAATGGATGAGATGGTACGGGAAGTGGAGAATGACGAAGTGGAAGGAAGGGATTCAAAAACATTTATATATGCAGATGACATTATGATATGGAGTGAGTCGGAAGATGAGATACAGTTGAAGGTGGATAAATGGAATTGTGTGACAGAAAAGTATGGCCTACATATTAGCAGAGAAAAGAGTGAAACATTGTGTATGGACAGAGGAAAGAAGGCGAGGTGCAAGATTGGAATCCAGGGAGCAATGCTGCAAGAACGGGAGGAGTTTAAATATTTAGGAAGTGTTGTGACAAGGGATGGTAAGGTGGAGCGCGAGATAAAGAAGAGACGAGCAGCGGCGGAGAGCTTTTACCAATGTGTTCGGAAGCTGTTATGGAAGGAGGGTATACCAATGAGGTGCAAACTACTGATATACAAACTGTACTATATTCCAATCCTGACATATGGGGCGGTAACATGGCCAATGGGCAGAAGAGAAATAGCAGAAATCCAGGCATCACAGATGAAGTTTTTGAGAGGGGTGGCGGGAGTGACCAAGTTGGATAAAATCAGGAGTAAGAAGATAAGACAAGACTTGGGAGTGGAGAAGTTAAGTTTGAAGATAAGTCGAGAGAGGTTGAGATGGTTCGGGTACATGAAAAGAATGGGAGAGGAGAGAATTCCTAGAAGAGAATTTGAGAAGGGAAGACAAGTGAAGAAAAAGAAGGCTGGGCGTCCGAGGACCAAGTGGATGGACAGCATTGAAGAGGATGTGGCGGAGAGAGGCGAAGATTGGAGGAGAGTGGAAGGAGAGAAGTGGTGGGAAGATGTAGAAAGATGGAATGAGTTGGTGGAGCGGCAGGTGGAGGAATCAGAGGAGAGCGAAGACGATGAGGAAGAAGACGACGGGGAAGAAGTTGGAATGGCCGGCCGACTTCGGCATCCCAGGAGGCCCTAGAAGAAGGTGGAGCTACCTCCACCCCCCAACCCGACTTTAGTTGGATGGGGTATAATTAATTGTTAATTAATTGATATAATAAAAAAAAAAAAAAAAAACAATTACGAACATAGAATTTTACTTTAATTCTTCGTGTCCCGCTCATAAATTTGGCTTTTTAATCAATACATGTCAATGTACATGTACAAGTTTAATCAATACAATCAAAACCTCTGTGTTGAGCGCCATGCATAAACGTTTCACTCCATGGTTTTACAAACTTCATTACTATCTATTAATAATAATTCAATAATAATAAAAGTTTGTGAAACTTTCTACGTAATTTAATATTAATTATTGGTCGAATTGTATTTTTTTTCTTCAAATTATTAAGAAATGAAGGTAAAGTTTTAGGGCAGTTCTTCATCTGCTTTAGCTTATTCATCATGAAACAAAAAGCTCGTGTGGACGTTCGCACATAAAAGTGCAAGCTTTGACTTCAGCTGCGACACATTCATATTATTCAAATTAATTACCCAGATTCATATTTGTACGAAAATTTTGGATTTGAAAAAGTGTTGTAAAATAAAACGAATATTTATCCTTCCTACTTTATGCTGAAAGTCAAGTGATATCGCTTGAATAACTAGAGCAGGAACAAAGAGTTTGCAAGGACATCGCCTGCTGGAGGTCTGGGTTCGATTGCCGCGGCCGTCCTTCTTGACTGAGGATATGAGCTTTCTTTTCCGCAGTCGAGACGCAAAGCTGGGCCGGTCCTTTTAATATACCCCAGCAGCTTCCTTCCCACCATTTACAGCCAGGTTGTTGAGAGATGCCGAAGTTTAACCAGATCCCAACTTTCTGAGCAAGAGATCCATCACGAAATGTCATAACACTAACAGTGGCTAACTTTGTTCTTTTTAAGGTTTTGGTGGCCCTGAAAAGGGCCGTTGTTTTTAGGGAAGGGATGGGAAAGGGTTTACTTCTTCTTGGGCGCCGCTTTCTTCGCTGCCTTGGGCTTGGCTACAGCCTTCTTCGGCTTCGGCGACTTGGGCTTCTTGGTCGGCACTTTCTTTGCTTTCTTCACCTTGGGCGCTGCTGCTTTCTTCGGCTTAGCGACCTTAGCAGCCTTGGGCGCAGCTGCGGCAGCGGGGGCCTTCTTGGCGGCGACGGCTTTCTTCTTCTGTGAAGTTTTCTTCTTGGGCGACTTGGCTGCGGCTTTCTTCGCAGCTGGCTTCTTCGCCTTCGGAGTCGCATCAGATTTCACGGCCAGCTTGAACGAACCAGATGCCCCCTTGCCTTTGGTCTGAACAAGACTGCCTGACGTCACTGCAGACTTCAAGTACTTCTTGATGAACGGCGACAACTTGGCGGCGTCGACCTTGTAGTTGGCGGAGATGTACTTCTTGATCGCCTGCAGAGACGAGCCTCCGCGCTCCTTCAGCGACTTGATCGCGGCGTTGACCATCTCGGATGTTGCCGGATGGG
This sequence comes from Leuctra nigra, assembly GCA_934045905.1. Taxonomy (NCBI): domain Eukaryota; kingdom Metazoa; phylum Arthropoda; class Insecta; order Plecoptera; family Leuctridae; genus Leuctra; species Leuctra nigra. The sequence continues at coordinate 26,085,540 of OW203772.1, read as the reverse complement.
CGGGCTTCTTCGCCGCCTTCGTCGCCTTCTTCGCCTTCGCCGGGGTCGCTGCCGGTGCCGCGGGTGCTGCTGCTGTGTCTGCCATTTCGTCGGGTGGTTTCGAGATTCTGTGTAAGGATCTGTGTAAAGTTTGCAGGGAGCCGTGGTGTTTAAATGTACCTGTGCGACCCCAACAGAAAACACTCTCAACTACGAACTCATTTTCTTCGTGTTTCTCAGCTTCAATTGAAAAAACATTTATGACATAATTATTAGCTAGATATTTTAAATATTGTTTGCAAATTGAAGAGAAAACTTCAAATTTTTCAGAAATACCATCATCAATATCGAGGATGTATAACTAATAAGTGAAAATGTGGTTTAAACTTGGGGTATTATTTTTCATGATTGATGGGGTCAAACTTTTCCTAATTTATTAGCCCTTGCGCCTAATTTTAGACTAAAATAGATAAATAATTATATATTCAGGTTTCTTTGGCGATTAATTTAAGACTAATTGGACATTTTTAGGAGTCGTATAAAGGCGTGAAGACGTCTCAAACATGACCCATCTCGAACACATTCCGTGTTGATCAACAGCAAAGTTTCTGCAGTAAAGGACAAAGCAATCCCAATCAACATCAACGAGAAATCAACATCAACAGAATCCTATTTCATAAAATAATACACATTTACATCAACAACATTTACAAAAGAAAAATCGGAAAAAAATCCGAGAAAGAATGGACAAGCAGGCTATACTTCGAGTTAAGAAATAAGTTGTTAAATTATGCGTGGTTATGCCTCTAGGATATTATATTTTATTGGATACTTTTGTTGTAATTGTCTTTTATGTAAATTTGGAAAAATCGAAACAGTAGACAAAATAATAAATAATTTTATAAAAACATGACGAAATATCCCAAAACTTTTAATTGCTATAATATATAATATTTTCCCATAATTAGATTGGTCATGCATGATATTCATAATATTCATAATATATTCATAATACGTTCATAATAATTATACAACCTTTCACCTGGCTTGCCAAGCTTCTTCAGGTAGAATTAATAATTAATAATCATTAATCATTAATTTTATTATATTTGCACTGGTGGATTCAGTTCTGTATGCAAATAAATACTTAATAATGTAATAATCACAGCGAAATTTGCTATAAAATATTGAAACTTGGGCAAGTTGATTGAGAGTTCATTGAGTTCAGTAGAGTTGAGTTGAGTTGAATTCAATATTTTGTATCATCTTTTGCTACTGAGCCAGGTGATTTCTCTTTTTTGTAGCAATGAACCATGTGAACAATAAACCGTAGAACCATGAAAATGATAATGATAGCACTGCAACAGCCAACAATCAAGCTAGGTGTTTAGGTGTCTTAAAAAAATTCCAAAACACTAAATGAAAAACGAATGAGCATTGAAGTGTTCATGCATTTTAATCATGCACTGTAAAAATGAATAAGACACAATTTTTTCTTTCTCCTTGATACTTTCCAAATCCAAGTTTTTCAGTTTTTACAGTGCATAGAGCATTACCCAAAAATCAATAATAATAAAATCGTAAAAGTGTTTGGGTTGTGTTCGCAAAAAGTCCGTCAGTAAAGCATTTAATGAGAGCGTTTAATGAGAGAAAAAACCTATGCAAAACTCTTTAAAACCTTATGCTACCTTATGCTACTTATGCTACGCATACATAGATAATTTTATTTTTATCTAGATAAAGATAAAGATAACCTGCTAAAAATGTATCTAGATAAGATAATAAATACATTTTCAAGAAATTATCAAGATAATAGATAAAGATAAAAATATATGTCTAGTGTTATAGATTATAGATAATTCTTTTACCAAACTACTGTTCCCTATAATTATTTTCGAATCCTAAATTCGGAACTCGAGTTTATAAAAATTGGGTCGTCAAAACAAGCCAACTAATGCGACTAAACGGAGATGACTTTCCTTTTTCATATCATCTTACATTTTGAGGTTCGTGCATGTTCATACACACAATGCATATTTAATTTTATATTTTTTTATCTAGATGATTGCAAACGCTAAAATTTTTTTTATCTAAAGATAACTACCTAGATAACCTAGAAGACTAAAGATAAAGATAACAAATTATTTAATTATCTAGATAATTATCTAGGGTACTATCTGTGGTTAGACAAAAAAATCTACAGTTTTAGTCCAATGCTATAATGATTATTTTTATTTTAAAAGATGGCAATCTAATTAGAACATTTTTTTACATTGATGCAAAAATGCAACACTGCTCAAAACAGGTATAATTTCTAAACACGATAACAATGAAAGGGAAAGTCCAAATGGAATGTTATTTTTTGTGAACTAGGAAGTTTGGGATATTAGGAAAATTACAATTTTCACACAGTTTTTCTTCAAGATGCAAATTTTTTACAAAATTGTATTGCACTTCAATATTATTAATAAATATTAGGCAAAATAAAATAATCCTAGTTTAGACGAATCTTATAAGAAATACAAACAAACTAAAAATGAAGTTGATAGCTTGTATGACTTTTCATGATTTTATTTTTTTTGGAAACATTGAGAAATATCCATTTAAAGTTGGCTTAATTTCAACTTGCCCATTCAGATAGGAATACACTTTTTTAAATATATGAGATGTAATAGAAAGCTGACTACTTAAGATAAAACAAGAGATTCCAATGACTAATAAGTAATAATATACCAAAAAATAAAAAATAAAAATTTGTCAAAACTAACCATAGATGGTACCTTAAAACCAAAACTGTCTTCTCCTACTTCAGTTACAAAAAAATTGCTTAATACAGGTACACGTTTTAAGTAGGGACCCGAACCGGAACCTAGAACCGGTATGAACCTTTATAATTTCGGAACCAGAACCGGAACCAGAACCGGAACCGGAACCGTTATACTTTTTCCCCAAAGAACCGGAACCGGAACCCGAACCTTTATAATCAATTAGGTTCTTAAAGGTTCTTAAAGGTTCTTTAAGGTTCCTTCTTAATTAATAAAAAATTATGTATATCACTTTGATATAATGTTATTCACAAAGTTGTATAACATTTATTTTTTGATAAAATTTCCAAAATGTATTTTTTGTAGAAATTTTTAATTCTAGATAAAAAATAATAATTCTTCATTATGCAAACGCTGCTCGAGTTATCAATTTTTGAATCTGAGTACTGCGATGAGAACTGCATTGCCGACAATTTGAATATGATAGCTCAGGAAAAATGAATGTTTACGTTGTCTTATGGAGAAAATTGCAGCCACATTACTGTCTCCTCTGATATTTACTCTGCGCACCATCCTGTGAATTTTATACAGACACTGCCTACACCAGTGCTTGCGTTCATAGGAAAATCCAAATCCAATAATTCCATTAAATTTTGACATAGGTAATACTGAAGTTTTATAATATAGTTTGATTTAAAATTTGAGAACCGGAACCAGAACCCAGAACCTTTATGCAGGAACCGGAACCGGAACCGAACCTTTAAGAATATTTGTTTAAGAACCGGAACCGGAACCCGAACCTTTATTAATAAAGGTTCGGGTCCCTGGTTTTAAGAAGCATAAATAAATAAATAAAGACTCTTTCAAAACTTTTCGAATCTACATGCATTTTTTACCAATTTTAATTTCGTGCGGGGCTTATCCTTAATAAGTTTGCCGAGGATTGAGGTGCGTGACCTCAACACCACATTTTGGGAACTTTGAATTTCGAAACGGTAATCGATTGGCAAGTCCTTCAGCCCCTAATTTTAAAATCAAATGTTTAAAAATCGTAGATCAGAAAAGGGTTGATTGGGTTTGGCGCAAACAAAAAATTTACTCAACAAACCAGCACAAACGATTGCCGTTGTCGGAATTCCAAATTTCCAAAAAGAGTAATTTAATTATTAAAGTGAAACCTGAACGTGACTTTAGTGCTAACTTTGACTACTTTATGTCAAAACACATTTTCCTCAATTGCTGAATTTTAATAATATTTACAATATTTTCTTCGCAGTGGCGTGCGGAAAAAGTCCAAAAAGGCAGGCAAATAGTACCTTAAAACTATTAAAAAAGGACCACAAAATCCTGGTATGTAATATTTGTCATCATATTATTTGATTTATCAGTTTAGGAGTTGGACTTGGAGAAATATTAAAATTAACTAATTTTAATATTTCTCCAAGTCCAACTCCTAAACTGACATTTTATGAATTGTGGTCTAGACCAAAATTCATAAAATTGTTGTAACTTGCAACAAGCATTTCATATTATTTTCCCATAATTTAAAAATGGACAAGAAAAGGACTGAATTCATAAAAAAATTAGAAAAACGCATTTTCAGGCAAAATGAAACTCATATTTTGTAAATCAGGAACACAAGAAACTTACAGGAGAAACTTACAGCAAAAACATCTGGTGTTTCAATATTCAATATAACTATAGAGTTATAATCCTAGTTTTAAGTGAACACAATTTTTAATTCTTAAAAATTCCCCCCAATTTTTTTTTTAAATTTTCCCCAATTTTCTTAATTTTGTAGAGGGGGAACTTACAGAAAAAAATCTTGTATAATCCTAGTTTTAAGTGAACACAATTTTCCATTCTTAAAAATTCCCAACAATGTATTTTTTTTTAAATTTCCCAATTTTCTTAATTTGTAGAGGGAGAACTTACAGAAAAAAAATCTTGTGTTTCAATATTCAATATACTAGAGTTATAATCCTAGTTTTAAGTGAACACAATTTTCAATTCTTAAAAATTCCCCCCAAATTTATATTTTAAATTTTCCCCAATTTTCTTAATTTTGTAGAGGGGGAACTTCCAGAAAAAAAATCTTGTGTTTCAATATTTCCAAAAAAATTGTCAAGTGTAAAGTACCATTGTACCTACCTTAGTTGAGGGTAATTTCCTTCAGTCGCTGTCATACTTAGGTAGGTATCTATACAATCATTAGTTCAAGATTGTATAAAGCAATAATTGTGTTGAGGTCTACAATTAGCAAAGTTATGATAATCATACCTGCAACACTCCAAAGAAACACTTAGAATTTACATTTTAGAATTGTATTGGATTTAATATTCAGTAAAATATTCAAAATAACAGCCAATTATAACTGCTAAAAAAGAAATTTGAAGTAGTAGTTATATCAACAACTTTTAAAATATTCTTGAAATGTTAAACTTTTATTAAGTACCATATGAACTTGAACCAAAAAGTGAAAGATCCTCCCAACACTTTCTCATAGGAAAATATGTTTTCGTAACAACATCTTTTTGGTTTTTCATTAGATCTACAAAAATATCTTCATTCCAGAATAAATAAAAAATCTCGAAAACAATACTTTTCCAACCATTATAAATCATGGCAGTATGAAAGGTTGACATAATTTTATTGCCAATAAATTTGAACAAACTACAAACAGAGTCACTAGGTCAGATATTTTGACTGACACTGTTTTATACAAAATGTTGAGGAGGCTGAAATCAGGATAGGTACCTATGGAAAAACATGAGAGTTGACCAAATACATCTCAATAATTCTGTTATAGTATTTTATTTTAGATTAAACTCAACTGAAACCTATTTACTATGATGCAATAAATAATGATACAAAATAATTATACAAGCTCTTAGGCAAGTCCATGTTAATAAGAAATAAGAAGTGCATTCAACAGAAACCAATGAAAACAACATATTAAATTAAACTTGATAACTACCTACAGAGTATATACAAGTTCATTGGGATATAACACTGATTTTATTTCAAACTTAATTAATATTGTCTCAAGTTTTAAAGTTTCTTCAGTTCATACCGGCACTCTAGTGACAGAAATCGGCAAAGTTAATGGGAGGAGATCTTCAATTGTTTTAAATTGGCCGTGACCCAGCACCGATCAGGTGTCAATAACGTATCTCAAAACAGCTTGGAATTGTTATGCGAAGAGCACTATTATTATTTCTTATATGTACTAGGAAAACGCTCAGTGTAACGCGTTGATGAGCGAGCACGGGTACGCTCAAATTCTCGAACCGGAATGCGTACAGAACGCACAGAAAACAAATACATCCATATTGAATTGAAAAATGATCCACTCAGTCGTTATAAATGTATCTGCTTTTCATTGAAACGTGAAAATAGCATCTAAACACTGTGGTTCCTAAAGCAAATCAGATCCATGTGGCAGTGGAAAAACAGTTATTTTGATACTTCATCCAGAGCGAATGGAAATCACAGCCTTGTATACCTAAGATGAATAGTGTATCCACTGAGCACAAAAACGTGTAACATTTTTTGAGAATAAAATATGACCTTGAACTGTCTCGAGAACGACGCGATCCTAGCGGCATATGGGGGAACTACATAGTGTTAAGATTTTATTATCTTATTTACCCTTTGTTATTGCATTTATTAAACCAAAGTTGTTTTATTTAAATAATAATATAATAATAATTCAAAATATGTTCCTAAAATGGCATTTTGAATGAGAAATTATATTAAAATTTCATAGTTGAATCTTTGACCGCAGCGCAGACTAGCGCTGCGATCGAGAGACAATCAAACTCGCCGCCCAAAATCATCTACATTCGGCCCAATGTTAAATACGTTCAGTGGATACACTATTCATCTTAGGTATACAAGGCTGTGTTTACCATTCACTCTGCTTCATCTCTGACAGCTAAAGAGACATTGTTGGTCTAAATGACCATGCAAAATATGAGTTTGATCACATTTATCGTAGACCAGTTTCATTTTACAACCTATCAGGAGATGTTTATTTAAATTTTAACCAAATAATGGATTTCAAAAAAATTAGGATCTACAAACAGAAAAGGTTGTCTCTACATGTGTGCAAAATTTCAGCTCGATCGAAGAAAAACTCTGACCTGTATAGCCAAAATATGAGTTTGATCAGATTTATCGAAGACCATTTTCATTTTTCAACCTATCAGGAGATAATAATAATCATCTTTCCGCTGGTTCCAATTCAATGGGTCAGGGGGTGGGTGTTCCCACCAACACTAGGGCCGCAGGACTACTGGAGACCGGCTGGCCACGCCTGGCGTCTCCTCCTCATCTTCTTTTTCTTCCTCCACTTCCAATTGTTCCACAAACTGCCTCCACATTGTTCTGTCCTCACACTGTCTCTCAGCCTCCAACTCACTCCAACTTCCTCCTCTCTCCAGCACATCATCCTTGATCAGTCCAATCCACCTGTCTCTTGGTCGCCCCACTCTCCGTGTTCCCACTGTAGCCGCTTCAAACACCCGCCTTGGCACTCTGTCGGTTCCCATCCTCTTCATGTGGCCAAACCACCGAAGCCTCTCTCTGCCCAGCTTGAACCCCAATCTTTCAACCCTCAGCTCTCTTCTTATCTTCATACTTCGAACCCTATCCATTCTTGTCACCCCATTCACGCTCCTCAAAAACTTCATCTCTGCTGCCTGAAGCTGATCCACTTCCTTTCCTCCAGCTGACCATGTCACTGCCCCGTATGTGAGAATTGGCAGGAAATGTTTATTTAAATTTTAACCAATGAATGGATTTCAAAACCATTAGGGCCTGCAACGCCCAGAAATGGTCCGTGAATGTGTGCAAAATTTCAGCTCGATCGAAGAAAAACTCTGACCTGTATATCGTCAGGTAACAGAGAAAGAAAAAAAAACAGAGGTCTGTGCCAAATGAGCCAAAAGGAGACGCTCGCTCAAAAATACAGTGAATGGTGTACACTTCATTACAATTTTTATAGGGAAATAACTTTTGGCAAGTGTCCGAGCTTTTTTGAGCGAGCGTAGCGAGAGTCTCCACTTGAAACTTATGGCTCGAATCTGTTTTTTTTTGTGTGTTTATTTGTGCATTTGGCGTCTCCTGCCAAACGAAGTAATGGATCAGGCCAATTTTTTCACAAAACTTATATTACTATTCTCGTTATGGTCAAAATGATTTTCAGAAAGATTGATCCATTAGTTGCATCGGAAACTTGATGTGTACTTGATGCTGTGCTTGGCAATGGGGATGAAAGAAACTCTGTGTGTCAATATAATTGCAATCGTTTGACCAATCATCACCAAAATTTGCATTGTCATTGGTACCAGCATTTTAAGTACCTATTTTTTGACAAATCTGTAAAATCTATCATGAACTTCAAGAGTACCTAATAGACATTTTAATGACATTTGTAAAGCTTAATTTATAATGGCTTGTAGCCACACAACCCTTTTTATGGTCTGATATATCTGATCAAACTCATATTTTGCATGGTCGTCAGGACCAACATTGCCTCTTATTTTACAAATTTTCATTCCAATCAGTTAAGAACGTATGAACTTATTGACATTTTTAATAGCTGTCAGATATGAAGTATCGAAATGAATGTTTTCCAGCGCCACTTGAATTGAATCTGAATTGAATCTGAATTGGTACCAGGGGGGTTACCTAATATCGCGAAATGTTGGTGCTACGATGGTGCTGGGTTCAAGGTCGGTGATACTACGGGTTATTTAGATAGGTAGCACCGTGCTAGGTAGCACCGTCCTACCATTTCGCGATATTAGGTAACCCCCCAGGGTGCTTAAATGCTATTTTCAAGTTTCGAATAAAAGCATACTTTTATGTTGATGGAGTGATCATATTTCAATTAAATATGGATGTATATGTTTTCTTTGCTGTGTGTACGCATTTCCGGTTCGAGAATTTGCACGTACCCGTGCTCGCTCATCAACGCGTTACACTTAGCGTTTTCCTAGTAAAGTTAATTTTGTCCAGAAGAAGATTTATTAATATGAAATAAAACCAAGTAAAATCCCAAATACTGCTAAATTTTTTCATTAAATCCTGAATGTCTAGAAATTAATATTGATTAATGTCAAAATCTGACATTTGAGTAATTTTTTTTAACAAATCATGACACTAACAAATGTATTGTCATTTCTATGTTTTAAAGTATGGAAGTACCAACATTTAGTTTTAAAATGACTACAGCTGTATGAAATGCAAAATATCGGTAGCTAAACGTAACATCATGTATGGTAGATCATTATTCGAACAGCCAACTGGTAAATGACAACAAAGTGATAATTTCAAGTTAAAGTGGCTCGTAAAAGAGTTTATAGAAATTATGTAGGAAATACATAGTATTAGTAATATCTTTACACATGATTAGAAACCGCCGCTTGCTTGTTAATAACGAGTCGACATCTAAATCTGGACGAGCGCCAGCACTTGTGCCGCGCAGTTGGTAGCCTTGGCTTCGTTGCTCGTGCTGGAAGCCACGTACATGCCTGCCAACCTGATGGAGAGAGAAGTACAGTCAGTGATGCCACTTTCATAGCAAGCAGGGTCTGATTTTTATTGATTTAAATCAAATACAACATTAAAAAGTGATACATTTTATGAGAAGGTAATATATATATTTTGGTCCGGGGCTAAACGACGCACTGTTCTGCAGCGAGGCTAATGACGACGGATGAATGATTATGAGGATGATTGGGAGATGATGGTGAAGAGTAGGTAAGGATGGAAGGCGGGAAGGTGGCGGTCGTGGCCTATTAGTAGAGTACTTTCCCAGCATTGCCTGTCGACTGAGGGAACACCACGAAAAAACCTCAGTCAGGAAGGACGGCCGCGGGAATCGAACCCGGGCCTCCGCAATACAAGTTCAGAGCGTTACCACTCAGCCATACATTTTCCGTAGAGGAAATATTTTTGAACCATATATAAATTTCCATTAGGTAAGATTTGAACAAATATTTTCGAATACTATTATCCAAACGATTGGAAATGAATGAATATTTGCGCAACCCTAAAATACCGTACAAAACATGTAAGGTTTGACGCACCTCTCGAGCTTGGCGATGAGCTGCGGCTCGCTCCTGACCGCCTGCTTGAGAGCCTCCTGGTCCTCGGTCGACTCGGCCTCCCACACGAGCGTGCCGAGCGCGACCAGGGCTCGGAACTGCGCCTCGGGGTCGGACAGCGCGACCAGCAGCCGAGTGCCGACCTGGACGCCTCGGGAGCGGCCAGCGGAGTTGCGAGTGCGCTCGATGCAGACGGACAGGTTCACGAGCAGCGTTGACAGAGCCACCTGGACATAGTCATGTCCCTTCTAACTTGCCCGTACAGTTCAACTAGCATCAAGTTACGACTTAGCATATTTTGAACAGAAAATTATCACAAATCATGCCGCAACAACCTTTGGTTGTTTTTGCGTGGAATGACCCAACAGTAAAACCCTCATAGCTCAGTAAATCATTTGTTTGAATAATATATTGGAACTGATAAATGGTATAGCAGTTCTTCAAAGCAGTTTTCCTGTACCAACAAAAGAGTTGCAAAACCAGTTTACCCATTACATTTCACACCTGAAGGTACACTCGACAATTCATAAAACGGTATTTGAACGAAACAGATTGGCTGCTGTTCAGTTTCATTGTCAATCAATCCTTGTTATTATCAATGAAATCAGAGCTCTTCTACTAGAGGTAGATGACGAGTAAGCATAGACTTCATCAGATAATGCCATCACATATTTTTCAGACAATCCATTTCTTGCAAATACCGTTTTATGAATTGTCGAGTGTACAATGAGTTAAAAAAAATAAAAAAATAGGGAAGAAAATAAATATTCCCTTCTTACCTACGTGGAATGGCCCATTTTTAAACGGTAATTTAAATTCGCGTAAATAACCACTTCTGTCATGATTGCTACTGTCAGTCTACAGAACCACTTATTAAGTTATTTTATAGTTCGTTTTTCCAAGTGCAGTGCAAAAGAAAAACAATCAAAATTGAAATTTAGTAGGTACTATTTTTATTTTTTTAGCCATAACAAACAACTAAATAAAATATTTATATTTATCCCCTGGCCCGACACTAGTTGGAAGCTGGGTCGCGATATTTGTTATTAAACAAATGTGCCCCCGTCCCCGCCATTTACCTAGTAACACAATAGCCACCAGAGTGTAATTGTGTTCATTGTTTTCTCGAATAAAAGATTTGTTTTGGCCATATCGAGGGAATAGCGTACCTGCATGGCCTTGTTGTGCTGCGCGCTCGCCAGCCCCACGACGTCCAACAGAAAGCCGCAGTGCTTCAGCGCCAGAGTCTCCCCGTGCGCCTGGTTCATCATGTTCACCGCGATCCTGGCGGCGAGCATGGCGTTGTTGGGCGGCGAGGCGGGCGCCAGGTGGCGGCGCAGGTGCTCCAGAAGGCGCTCGCTGCACAGGCTGCGGTTCACGCGCGCGTTGCGCACCGCCATGCGCGCCACGTCCAGCGCCGGGAACACCAGAGCTAGTGGAGGACATCGGCGTTAGTTGCGGGGTTTCAGTGATAGTTTTACACGTGAATACACATCGAGTTCTACTGGAGTAAAGAATGGCACAATGCACTCTCCTAGAGTATAGTTGAAACTTGAAACCATCTGATTTCTCTTAGGTATTCAAATAATAATGCGCAAAAATTTTTAAAAATATCTGTAACCTAAATGTAACCTCTTTAAGTTTCAAAAATGGATTAAAAAAAGTGGAAGTCAGCCTCTAGAGCAGTGGTACTCAACCTTTTTGACTTGAGGGCCAATAATACAAATTTGATTTTGTTGGCGGGCCGCACTTTTTTTTAATTGTTAGCTATAATGCTCACGTGATCAAGTAGGTTCATTCCAGGCACGTAGGAAATACTATTATCGGGGGAGGGGGGGGGGGGGGCGAAACCCCTCAGTTTTAGCCCCGCAGGGCGTTTTTTTAGAATTTAATAATTTAAAAGTGATTCTGGGGCTCTAAAATGCACGAACTGAAGCAGACTACCCTCCAATTGTTGCCCCGCAGGGCGGTTTTTGTTTTAGAATTTAAGCAAATTTATAAGTGTTCCTTCCTATGTGCTTGGTTCATTTAGTGTATTTTGATTATTATGAAACGGATCCAACAATATTTCAAACGCCAAACCAAACACTTTTTAAAATTTTCGGAATGTCGTTGCAACAAGTATGAAGTTTCATTTAAGAGGCAAACGGAAGCGGACGGGAATCGCACGGTTCGTAAGAGCGTTTTTTTGAAATTTTGTACTTTCCACTTAAAATTTTTAAAAAATCAGATAGTAACGACCCATTACAGCCTAATAGACTAAATAATGCCGCACACTGGAGTTCATTATGACCTCTGGTGCGACCTCAAAGTGTTAAATACGAAATTTTTAGTAAAAATATCTAAAATAATCATATTTAACACTTTGAGGTCGCACTAGAGGTCAAAAAGAACTCCAGTGTGCGGCATTATTTAGTCTATTAGGCTGTTATGGGTCGTTACTATCTGATTTTTTAAAATTATTTAGTGGGAAGACAAAATTTCAAAAAAACGTTCTGACGTACCGTGCGATTCCCGCTAGCTTCCGTTTGCCTCTTAAGTATAGCTTTCTTCGTATTTTCAGCTTGATGCGTGGATCCTATTAAAACTCTCCAAATATGTCTCAAATGAAATTATATTTTTTTAATATTATTTTTTCATTGGACACATTTTGTGAATAAAATAGGTATTTGAAACATCAACTGGGGGGCCACAAAATTTAGTCCCGCGGGCCGCAGGTTGATTACCACTGCTCTAGAGTGTAAAACTGTTGATAGAGTAGGTAGGTACCTATACTACAAAATACAAAATATTTATTAAAATTTAAACATACTGCAGGTATTCCAAAGAAATTGTACTTTCTTGCTTTTATGTACGCTTGACAAAGAAAAATGGTACAAGAACAAAACGGATTGGCTGCTGGTCAGGTTCCTTAACAATCAATACTTGGTATTATTGAGCGAGCGAAGCGAGCGTCTCCTTTTGACTCTTTTGACACGGACCTCTGTTTTTTTTTTTTTTTTTTTTTTTCTGTTAATAGCCGATACACAGGTCACAATGTTTCACCCATCGATCTGAAATTTTGCACACATGTACAACCAACCTTCTCTGTTTGCAGACCCTAATTTTTTTGAAATCCATTGATTGGTTAAAATTTAAATAAACATCTCCTGATGGTAGGTTGAAAAATGAAACTGGTCTTCGATAAATCTGATCAAACTCATATTTTGGCTACAGGTCAGAGTTTTTCTTCTATCGAGCTCAAATTTTGCACACATGTAAAACCAACCTTCTCTGTTTGCATACCCTAATTTTTTTGAAATTCATTCGTTGGTTAAAATTTAAATAAACATCTCCTGATAGTGATAGGTTGAAAAATGAAAATGGTCTTCGATAAATGTGATCAAACTCATATTTTGCATGGTTAGTAAGATCGATATTGTCTCTTATTTTACAGTTTTTCATCCCAATCAGTTAAGAACGTATGAACTTATTGACATTTTTAATATCTGTCAGATATGAAGTATCGAAATGAATGTTTTCCAGTGCCAGTTGAATTGAATCTGAGTTGCTTTATGTACCAGGGTGCTTAGATGTCATTTTCAAGTTTCGATGAAAAGCATATACTTTTTTGTTGATTCATGATTGAGTGGCTCATATTATTTCAATTCAATATGGATGTATATGTTTTATGTGCGTTGTGTACGCATTTCCGGTTCGAGAATTTGCACGTATCCGTGCTCGCTCATCAACGCGTTACTCTGAGCGTTTTCCTAGTCAATGAAATCAGAGCTCATCTACTAGAGGTAGATGTTGCATTAATACAAATTTAGCATAGAACAGTAATTCTTTATCAGTGAATACCTACGTTTAGCGTTTTTACTTTGGTAAAACCCCAAACCCCACCTCCTTTCAGTTTACGAGGTAAAAACTGGGTACATTTAAGCCCATCCCCGTTCAATTTCTCCCTAACGCCGGCGGCAATAGAATGCCACTCCTAATGTGTTGAAATATTATTTATCACGTACCGTCGGGCCAGTCCATGAGCCTCTCCAGCACTGCGATCTGCTCCTCGCTCACTTGCGCGTCCAGTTCCGCCAACTTGCACACCTCCACGATCTGCGCTTCCGTCACGCGGTACTGGTCGTCCGTTGCCGCGTTCAGCTCGCCCAGTTTGTCTGCAAGCAGCACAGTTCTTGTCATGTCCGTCATCAGAGACGAACTGATACACCAGCACGCACAATGTAGTATGCAGCTTTTAACACTTTTTCCCAGTTTTATAACAGTATATATAAAAGGATCTTCCTACAGGATAACCAATCTAACAAACAATATTACCTAAGTACCTAGTTCATTATTGTATTGAAACATTTATTATTGAAACATTTACAGTATCTATCTCTGCGTTTCCACTTCAACATTGGAGGAGTCAAAAATAACATTATATTATTTTCAAACTAAATTAAGTAGTACCTATTCCCACAAATAAGTGATACGTGATGGAGCCACTTCTTGCAAGATGGCTACTATTAGGTCCACAAATTAATTTGTTTGTCTTTACATTTCGTGTTTCCATAAAGCAGTGAAAAACCAAAAAAAAAATTTTAATTGATATTTAGCTATAAATTTACTTTTTTGGCCATAACAAACAACTAGGTATATCAACTATTTGTATTTATATTTATGCAAATGCGCCCTTGATAGCCGCCTTTTACCTAGTACCCCAAAATCCACCAGAGGTCAGTTGTGTTCCTTATTTTCTCGGATACCTACTTCAAACTACACAGGTGAAAAAGTGACTAAATAAAAAAAAAAAGAAAGTAAAGGAAATGTTGTAAGGAGCCTAATTTCTAATCTGTCAAGAAAATAGATCCAACTGAAATGTCGTAAAAATATATCAGCGTTTGACACTTACATTTGGTTTAAACTTTAAAGGTAGTATTACCAAAATTATGGAAAAAAAAGAAACCTGTAAATAGTATTCACAAAAAAAATGTCTAGGCAGGCATTCAAACAGACCAGACAATTTATTACAAAAGCTTTGCATTTTGCAGTCATTTATTTTTCAACAAATATTTAAATAAAGGAAGAACAAAAAATACTTTTCCACAAAACACAAGGCTACTTCGATTCGATTGAGTCTTAAACTCCTTTGCATCCGATGTAAAAGCTCTCACCTCGTATGACCTGCATGTTGGCCTGGTCGAAGCGAAGGTAGCTCTGCTGGGGGAAGTAGGGCTTCTCGACCGGAGCGCTCGCCGCCACGCCATTGGTGGGCTGCGGCAGAGGGGTGGAGCCCGGGGGCACGTAGCGGTTGGCGCCCGTGAAGGGGTCGGCCCCCGGGGCGCCCACTGCGGCTCCCCCAGGGATGTACCGAGCGCCTCCTGCGAAATATAATAAAGTTAATAGTAGTGAGAGTGATTTTATTTATGATGATGAAAGTATTGATGTAAATAATGATGATTCGGCAAGTGATGATGATTAGGCGCCTACACCGGCGAAATAAATACACTTTGTTTGGTAGAATATTCACACCCAAAGGGGTTAAGTATCCCCTAGGGTTGGGCAAACCTCATATTTTTTAACCGAACTGAACCTTGTACCGAACTTTAAATATTTGACCGAACCGAAACTCCGTTCATTTTTAACTCCAGTGGTTTTATTATTTACAAAAAAATTATTTTAAACATTGTTTGGCATAGTTTTTACTTAAAATTTTGCTTCACAAGATAAGCAAAATAAACTAATTTATAGGTACGACGAACCTAAAGCATCTAAAGCCGGTTTTCAAACCGGTTCGCCGAACCCTAGTATCCCCGCTTACCGGTGAGTGGGTCCCCGAAGCCGGTGGGCAGTGCCGGCGCCGCCTGCGCCTGCTTGCTGTTGTCCACGATGAAGTTGGCCACCTGGTCCAGGAACAGCTGACTCAGAGAGTTGGTGTGGATGAAGCGTTGCGCCGCGGACCACGCGTCGTCGCTCAGGTTGTACGGCAGCTTCAGCGGCGGCTTCCCCTCCTCGATGTCCACGTTGAACACAAAGTCGTATTCCTGCGAGAGAGCGCACATAACTAGGGGCACTTGAAAATGGTGTTTTGAAAATCAGAATGTCGGCGATGACTGGATGCTAATATTGGGTTTAAAAGCGGTGTATAAAGTCAAATTTCGGTGTTAATTTCGTTTTATTTTGTTAAAATTTACACCCTAAAAACTATCATTGACACTGATATCAATTGATTTTAATCTCATGAAAAATGGATATCCCTGTTCTAGAGGTTCTCAATCCATAGGTATTGATATCACATTTTTAAAAATCAATACCAATTTCTCCCTACATTCATGTCCCAAAAGCTGGCTAGTAGTGGGGGGGGGGGGGGGGGGGGTGGGGGGAGTAGGTTAAATTCTTCAAATAGTGGTGAAATGAAGAAAAAATCGCGATATTTCGCGATTTAATTTTTGCATATTTGATATCAGTATACAAAACTATGCCCAGAAATGATGGAAAAAACTACTTTTAAAATTTTCGCGATTTCGTGAACACCATTTTCAAGTGTCTCTACACATAACTATTACTTCTTTCATGTCTCATTGGTCTGAAACCAGTCTAAATGACAACGGAAGAATGATATATTAATATTATATATGGTGAATAAAGGGAGACGATAAAGAACATGTAAGGATGAAAGACTCTTATAAACCAATTGGATTGTTCTTGCAAAACTAGTGTAGATGGTGTTGCTGTTCCAAAATCTCCGGCCAAAGTTGACAAGATAAGGATGAAAATGTATTTAAATCGGTGGCGTACCTTGCCCTCGTAAAGCTGCTTCCCTGACGAAGCTTGTGTTCCGCCACTGGCTCCCATCACATCGCCAACCTGACAACAAAACATCCGTTAACACAGTAATTTCATAAGTAGATATAAATAATGATACATTCTGAACAAAAAGCCTGAACATTGAGTTTTATTCTCATTTTGTAAATGATTTTAAAGAGCTTACAACCCAGATATTGGATATACAATTATATTTATTTTTCTAGAGAGTAGATACAATCACAAAAACAATATTCGCCCAAAAGCTGACGATAAAATTATCATTTTATACATTTTCAAATCACTATTTATTATTTTTAGTTGATAGCTAGTTGATAGTTGATAGCTCTGCCACTCATATTTTTTACGATTTGCACATAGGAATTAAAGAGTTATTATTACCTATCAAGGTCTATAATAAATCTATGTTGTCAACTAATTATCAATAGGTAGTAGGTACGTACTACCTCCTACCTATTATTGGTACCTACCAATCTTTTTTTCAAATCTTAAAATATAGATATTGAAATTTTTGCTCCAGCTTTAATTTCCAAGATGAAACGTGAGTAGAAAGTATAGTGGTACTATTGTCAATGTTCCCACCTTGCTCCAGTCCTGAGTGGCTTCGGACCAGCTGTAGCAGACGACGTTGTCTCCCTCTCTCACCAGCTTGGTCTGTCCGTCCTTCGTTCCCGGCTGGAGCAGCACGTCGTTCCCAGGCAGTCTGCAGACAACATATCACTTATACCTTCCATCTTAGATAGTACATTAGAATATTATCAGTTGCTTATTCTGTTATTTATCGAAGTGTTAGTTCAAGCATCAGGCAAAGCATTGATTTCGAATCTTTAAATCATTTCTCCGGATGCTGAAATGCGCCGATGCACAATGATTCAGCTAATTTATCATAGATGAAACAAAAGATTTTACTGTGTACACTCGACAATTCATAAAACAGTATTTGAACGAAACAGATTGGCTACTGATCAGGTTCATTGACAATCAATTCTTGTTATTATCATTATCAATGAAATCAGAGCTCACCTACTAGAGGTAGATGACGAGTAAGTATAGACTTCATCAGTAGAGCCAGTTTTAAATGGTGATGCGCGAATTCGCGAATTGTTCTGATTGCACTATTTTCTTCTACTAAAATCCATTTCATTGTGTATAGAACCCAAATCTACCATTTTTACATCGCGAAAAAAAACGAAATCCAACCCTGATCGCGATATTCAACATTTTCCGCGAAATGACCACGAAATAAAGGGTTTCTATTAAAATTACTGCTTTTATCCCCCTTACAGGTCACACAACAACAAACGAAACCAGTTTCTTTCCATGTGCTACTCACTCGACCCCCTCCCCCTCGCCAGACACTTTGCTACCCACCCTCAAAGTGAACCAGACCAGTCTAACTAGTTGATGATGCCTCCAGGCTGCTTTGTTTTGCGCCCCCATCTGTTCAAGGTCGACCGGTTTTCCCAACCCCCTTTCCACCCTCAACCAGTCGCAACTATTTATCAATAGTCTACTTACACAGAAGGATATTTTGGAACAATTACTGCACTGAAAATGGTTGGATTGGGAAAGAAAATATCTTGTCAAACTATACATTTTGCGTCATGAAATTTTAAATATGTATCATCTATACAGAGAAAATGTGGGTTGGGGAAAAGACAGTACAGAGCATTAAAGACGCCATTCTAGACGAGCCTATTTCAGTGCTAATAGTGCATGACCAATCCATTCCAATCCCTCCTCCAAAGTGGCATACATGTTTTTCATCAAGTAATGGTTTCTGGGGGCTATTACAATGTGTTTTATAACCAATTTAATATCACCACAAAATCGCGAAATCCCTCTTCCAGAAAAAACACAAAAAACGAAATTGATGATTTTAAAAACGAATTTTAAGAAATAAAATCACCATTTAAAACTGGCTCTATTCATCAGATGATGCCATCACATTTTTTTCAGACAATCCATTTCTTTCAATTTTCAAATACCGTTTTATGAATAGTCAAGTGTACCTACATAACTGGATCACATAGTGAAACATTTTCGCATAAGGTTTCAGCTTGAGAATAAGCACACAGAACCTTTCACTGTTACAAAATTTAATAAATAATTAACAACATTTTTAGAATGTATTTAAAATTAAATGTAAATAAAATAAATAAAAATAAAGATATTCAATACACAAACAAACCTACAATTGCTTGGGTAACTGTACCTTTGAGACATCTCTACATATTTTATTCGAACCAATCATAGCAAGGTGAATGGCAGACCCTTATGCTGTATTATAAAAGATGTAGGATCTAAGTTACGTAAACACACTCCGGTACGTCTACAAACGAACCCCGACTCACTGGTTGATGTCGATGCCTCCGAGGTCCTTCTGCGTTGTCTTGGTGACAGCGGCGACCTCCTCGTCGAACTGCAGCAGGAACTCCGGCTCCGCGTGTCGGCTTTCGTCTCGGCTGAACACCCTCACGATGCCGTCGCTACGGGAACAAGGTCACTTACACAGGGGGACAATTTAAACATGCATCATATTTATATTATCAAGGTTAGATTATAAATTCAGATCTTAGGTTTAGAGATACATTAAAACAGGGGTCGGCAAACTTTTTTGGTCAAGGAGCAAATTTCCCAAAAATTAATAAATTAGATAAATTCATTGGGAGCTGCAATAGAGGCAATCAAATATAAAATTCTGAATAAATTAAATTGTATTAACTACGAGACATTTTTCTAGTTTTATATTAGTACCAGGGTTAGAGATGTGAATGGGAAAATGTTCCGGGCATATTTTTCCGGAAAATATTCTAATATATTTATTATTAGTTTTTTTTTAAATTAAACGGGAAAGTTAATTACGTACTGCAATTTGTAGGACTTCAACTGATTGTTTACCACAGCATGAAAGTGCAAGAAACAGCAGAATAGATATCTTAATTTTTCTGGAAACACATCTCCAAGCCGGGTACAAAACATTACCCGACTCCGACTTGTAGTTTGAACCAGAGTGATTCTCACCTTGCGCCTGCGACGATGTCTCCGTTGCTAAGACACGCGACGCTCCACACGCTCTGCGCCGGCAGCGCGATGGTCTGCACGCAGTCGCCATCTTGCCAGACCTTCAGTGTCCAGTCCTCCGCTGCCGACACCAGACCAGTGTAGCCCGGCAGGGTGGCCACACTGACAACAACACAACAGTCAGAACAAACACCAACAAGTTAGCATTCGAAAAGAGTTTATGAATTCCAATCGATTTTTTTATTGAATTCAGAATTAGAAACTGCTAATTTTGAAATAGCAGACTGATAAAAGAACTGCCAAAACTGCTAGAAAACAGCTAAAAATGGAATGACCACTTTAAGTTTATCAAATCTTAAACAAGATCTTAAAAAACTGGCAATCAGAATCGGAAGAATCAAAATTCCCTGTAAAGCTGCATTCACATAAACGGCGGAAAGTGTTTTGCGTTTTTTTCTAAACCAATAACAAGACCATAAACCACTTGCGGCAGACTTGAGATTGGTTCTAGAAAATAACACCTATCCGAGTTACGCGCTTAGTAAATGTCAATGTGGCTTTGGGGTTTGTTTCTCAATGCTCAGAGAAGTACGTTCCTGAGATTTATATTTTAGTACAAACAATAATTCACACAGTATGCCTACTAGAAATTTAAGTATTTTGAATAATTTTAATGTATGTACCTAGGTAATTATATTTTATTATTGATCAGCAGGATTTTATAGAATACATTTTTCTTCTTCTTCTTCTTCTAGGAATGTTTTACAGGCAATCGAGTCCTCTGTTTAAATTTAGACGGACTTTACAAACCAGTCTCTTGACCCACCTGTAGATGTAGTTGGTGTGACCGTACAGTGTCTCCAGACAAGCTCCCGTGGTCGCGTTCCAGTGTATGATGGTGGCGTCGTTGGCGACGGAGAGGAAGGTGGTGGGGGAGGTGGCGGCCAGGCCCCGCACGCAGTCCGTGTGGCCGGTCAGCGTCAGCCGGCAGTCGCCCACGGCCGACCACAGTCTGATGGTCTTGTCCGCCGAGCCAGTCACGATGTAGCCTGGTGACAGTAGACAGACATGACACTACTACACTAAAGGGCATATTCAGGGGGAGGGCGGGGGGTTGCGGCACTCCCCACGAAATCAGGGTTGCATCTAAAAAAAAACAATTTATAAATAATTGAGAAAATAAAACACTTAAAAATAGACAGATCATGTCAGAAACGTTCCAAAATTGTTATAATTAGGTATAGTTAAAATTACAAAAAAATTCCGAGGCTATGCGGCCCGGACTTGCAAGTTCAATAAATTTACCTCTAGATTCTAAAACCTCGTAGGTAGACCAATTTTTTGATATTTTGTAATTTATAATTCCCAAAAATAGCTACCTAGGTACACTTGGCACATTTAAAATTGATCGGTGAGCAAATTTGAATGACTGCTGGTCATGTCCCATAACCAATCAAAGCTTGTTATTATCATTGAAATGTGAGGTCACCTACTAGAGTGAGACAAGGAGATCGCTTGGACTCACTTCTGATTTTGCAATCTAACATTTTTCAGCCAATCAGATTTATTGAACGATCAATTTTAAATGTGCCAAGTGTACCTTCACTAGGTAATTGAAAATTGCACCTAAACAAATTACCTCGATCTAAAATTTTCTCGGGGGTTGCGCCTCCGCCCCCTGTTTTCCACTGATTTTTTTTCAAAATATTAGTAATGTCCAATCAAGAATATCTAGGTACCTAATTATATCATACGGTAGGTAGTCGGTAAGGGACAAATATTTTTGGCTAGCTGCATGTAATATTATGGTTTCACTAATCTTAGTATGAATTTCAACAAATTCTCATTCATATGACATAACCCTGGAACCCCCTTAAAGGATTATATCTTGTAAGGACTACAAAGTAACTCATGAAATAAGAGCTATTATGAGGCCAGTTAAACGATGGGTATGCAAAGAGCTGCATTGTCGCTAGTGTTATCACCTGTCTCGAGTTGAATGACGCTCCACACTGCCGCCTGGTGGCCGGAGAGAGTAGCTCGAGGCTTGGCGCTGCCATCTATGTCCCAGTACTTGGCAGTCTTGTCCCAGGAGGCGCTCAAGAAGGTGCCTGTTTGACCCGCATGCAAGCTGCACACTGCAAGATGACCAGGTAAACTTAGGGGCAGTTTCTCGATGCATTCGATCGTCATGGCATGAGATGTTAGTCAGAAAATTTTCCGTCAGGAATATTTTCAGGGCTGTTAGGTAGTACTTTTTTTCTGATATTTAATGAAAATGATAACAGGTTAGTATTTGTAATTGTAATTAGGGGTGTTCATCAATTATTTTTTTCAAATCGATTATTGAATCGTTTTAGATGGGTATAATCGATTAATAATCGATTAAATCGTTTCTATATAATAGGTTGTGAACACAAAGAAGAAGGGAACATCTCATTTTGTGACGGCAATATAAACCTCAATCATTTGGGAAGTCGCGTGTTTTCACTTCCAAGAAGTCATTTTAAGCACCAATTCATTCAATCATCACTGGTAAATGATAGTAAGAACGATAATTTGTAAGGAAAAGTTCGAAAATACACTCGAAACCCGAATATTTTGGTAAAATAGGACGTACAAAAAGAAATATAGACATTAGAAAATTGTCAACGGCAGCCATTTTGGAATTGGATGGATGAAGCAGAAACAAGTTGTTCCTAGCGGAAAAAAAGTGAACTAAATTTGAATTTTTGTGCGGGAAAATGTCATTTTCAGCAGTTTGCTCATAAACGATTATTGGAAGCATAATCGATTAATCATTTAATTGGCATAATCGATTAATTGAACAATTAAATCGTAATCGTGAACACCCCTAATTGTAATATATTGGATCCATTGTTTCCAGCTCTTCAGTGATCTTCAGCTCATTATAAAATAGGATTATGCTTCAATTTATTTTTGTTACACGAGGAAAGTTTAATAGGCACCGAGTGTTCGCCACGAGTGAGAGAAATTAGCAACATTTGTGGGAATGATCTTCAACTGTTTCATTTCTCATTGGCCGTGACCTAGCAACCGATCAGATGTCAATAAATGTACTCAAAATATTTCGGAATCAGAACTAAGTCGCGCAAATTAATATTGTGATCAGATTCAGTGAAATTGTGAACACTTTCTTATCAAAATTTTGTAGGCGAATAAACATTAGATAAACTTGTTTAAATTTTAAGAAGTGATAATGCGTAATATGTGCAGCAACATAACGTATAGTACTGCAGCGACTTGGACGCCTTGCCAAAGGTAAGCTTCCTTCCCACAGATTAGGTGGCTCTGTCTGTACTTTTTGTAGCGCTATCTGTAGTCGAAACACGCTGCCTATACTACCTACATTTTGTATTGTAGGTATTTATTTATTTCATTGTGTTCAGCAATAAAATTTGGAGTACTGTTACTGTGTGTTTGCCGTAGGTAACAGAAATGTCGAGAAAACAGCAGAATTATATTATTTTTTCAAAAAAATAGTGTGTTAATCCTAATAGGTTACACTGTTCAAGGAAAAGTGTGGATAGTACATGTGCTTTTTTATCAACCTTTCTTTTTTATGACATTTAAAATAAAAAATTCGTCTTTAAATAGGTAGTAGACCAGGTATCACTAACACATCAGGTAGGTAGTAGTGCAAAAGAAGTTTTATTGTATGTCAGAACAATTGTTGAAATTGAAAATTTTTCCATTCATTATTTTCCGGAAAATGTACAAGGCAACAACAAATGACATTCCATGAATGACCATAAGCAACTTTTAAGCTTTACAAATGATTTTACAGTGCAATGAAAAACCAACCTTCTTAGTATTCTAAATAGGGAGATGCAGGCATTTCAAGGAAAGGACGGGGAGAAAAATGTGAAGAACTGAACTTACGTAAACCTACCTGTGCTGAAAATTCTTCGCAAGATTTTAGAAGGTAAAAGTAGGTAGGTAGTAGTATAATTACTACCTAAGATTTTGCTAGGATCTAGCAAGAAGACATCTACAAAATTTCTGTTTACATCGTTCTTGGGCCAGAAGAATAACCTTAGGTCATGGTTCAATGATATTCTTCTCGTCAACCAGGTTAGTCACTCCGCTCGACGCGTTTGAGAATCTACTGCGCACCTGCCAAAGTGACGTCAGCTAGAGACACGCTCGCTATACGCGCGGCGGCTTACTCATAGGAGGGGAGATCAAAAAGATCGAGAAGTGGAATGTTTGTCTGGGGCGTGGGAGTTCTAGTGCACATATTTCGATTATGTGACCTTTCATTAGCCTATCTACCAAGTCTTAGCACAATTGCATCATTTTTTTTTCTGATATGGAATAGAGTCAACCCCGAAGAAAATGTCAATGCCCGTCAATTTAGTTTCGCGTGGATATCAAGTTCCTTACCTCAAACAATTTTTGAGATTTAATCGGTAATCCTGATTGTTGCAACTTTACCAACATTTTTAGAGGCGTTCTTTCTTCGTCAATTGAAATTTTAGTCACGTTTTGCCTTGCTTATTGGTTGATCTATCAAATTAATGATACATTTATGACACAAGCATTTAGTATGAATATCTTGACGTGGTAGCTATTTATACCAAGAGGACACTACAAACACCGGAAATGTGATGAATGGAAATAAAATTGTCATCACTGTAATATTATTTTCGTTCGTACATCACTTATGTTCTGTGTCAAACTCTTCGATAGAAATCAGTCTAAATGATTATTGATATAAACGCTGATATGGTCTGTGAAAAGGAATTGATACATGTAAATACGCAACATTGTATAATAATGGCAATATTTGTAAAGAAGTTGAACAATAAATAGTACCTACCGCCTAAATTAGGGTTTAGGTCAGGGGTTGGCAACCCTTTTTGGTGAAGGAGCCAATTTCCCAAAATGTAATAAATTAGATACCTAATACTGGGAGCCGCAGTAGAGACAATCAAATATAAATGCACCGAAAATAATAATTTGAATTACTAGTTTTTTGTTGTTGATATTTTGACGAAGCCCCCAAGTTGTTGGCTCCCCCCAGGGCATCTTTGTTTTGAATTTCAACAATTTAAAAGTGATCCTGGTATTCTAAAATGAACAAACTGAATCAAACAACATTTCAATTGTTACCCCGCAGGGCGTATTTGTTTCGGATTTTCAGAATGTTCGATTCCAGATATTTATGTAAATTATAAAGCGAGCCAATATATAAAGGCACCAAGGAGCCGCAGGTTGCCGACCCCTGGTTTAGGTAGATGAAAGTCACTCGGTTGAAAATGAGCTTAGCATGACATTATTTTCCTCCTCGGCACCATTATTTTAGTACCTATACAATACTACCTTTTCGGGCAAACAAAAACCGCGCTGATAACCATAGATAAATAAATACACTTACATTAAGTATCAATAAAAGCTCATTACATATTCGCAGCAACAAGTAATAGCAATGCGTTGCAAGACTGCAGTGTGATCTAGCGCGCGAACATGCACAAGCACGTGTTATACCAGCCAGCCGGCAGCATTCTTGTCTCTTGCTGACGTCACAGCGTGAGCGGAGTCGAGCCGCTGCATGCGCAATGGCCCTCCCTGACCTTAGGTAAACTAGAGGCCTTCAACTAACCGTTTCCAGTGTGTCCCTTGAGCGTCAGCAGAAGTGTCGACGAGGTTGGCTCATAAACGCAGATGGTCTGATCGTTACTCCCCGTGATGACAAGGCCGCTGGGATGTTCACTGTCCGGTGGAACGTAGCACACTGCCGAGACAAAGTTCGTGTGTCCGTGGAATGTCGCAACCTCGCTGTAGCCCGTGTTGATTCTACGAGACAGCAATGCGAAGGTAATGGCAGGCTAGATTGAGTTGGATAGATTGAAACAAAAGCATACCTGATTTCACATTCATGAGAATAAACGTCAAAATGCATTTGCTAATAGCTGAGAAGGAAGGAGAAAACAAAATCAGTTACATACCCATTTGGTTTCCAAATTTTTGCAGTCTTATCTCTGGAACCTGATATAATATAATTATCAGGAGTAACAGCTACCGATCTCACATCAGCCGAATGCCCAAATAGAACACAACTAAGTTTATAAGGTAAAGCCATTGGGTAATAAACGTAAAATAGATACAATTGATAATGAAAAGTCACCGCTTAGTTGAGCAAATGTATGGTTATGTTAAGCAGTGTGAAGTTGGCTCCTACTAGTAGTTAGTACTACGAACACGAAGCAATATTTTCACAGGGGCATCACACAATTGCTGTCCTTGACCTTGACGAAAGCAAGAAGAAACAAACCAGAACTAACCCAACCTAACATTTTGATTGTTTACATATTTGTACAAGTGATTTCTTTAGGATTTTTTTTTTATGCTTGAACATCTACGCGGTGTAGTTATGTGACAATATTTTGGTATATGTGTTTCTAAATAGGTAGCAATTTCTGTTGCCTACTGGTTAGTTTATAACAACAACCTGTCTGAAACTACTGTGCACTGTAAGCGAAGTCTCTCTGCCTACCTACAATGGATTCAATGACAAATAATATGTATGTATAAAGGATTGTCAAATTATTCTACTTAGGTACTTCCTCATTTCCGGTATTAACAAATCTCCTTTTACAACTTTAGCCAGGAGCAAGACCGCAACACGTTGTGTCGACTATGCATGGCTCATCTCAACGAAGGCGCCTTCAAACTACAGATGTTCAACTCCGTCAGTCCGTTGGCTCCCACTGTCACTTACGTTACGGAGCTAATGGTAATTTGAGATACCTACTTAATTGATTTGTAGGGATAGCTACCTAGGTATTCCTACTTTAAATGTTTTACGATGATTCTTTACGGTTTAGATTAACGAAGAAGACGGTCTGCCTCCGTCACTCTGTCAGACTTGCTTCTGTCAAGTCACTTTGTTTGCGGAGTTCAAGAGGAAGTGTGCTTCGAGCGATGAGTCACTCCGTCAACTGTTCTTGCAACCACCTCGTGTAGCACTACGTCCACTGTTTGATGTGCCATCCAGTGTAAGTTTGTCTAGAATGGACATTACCTACATGTGGTTGGTTGTTGAATACCATAGAAAGCCAATGAAATCTGACATGGATAGGTACCTAGATTACAGATTAGATTGGAGGCATGCCCTTCAGATTAAATACCTAGATTGACGTGTGGTGAGGGTTGGGCCAATAATCAAAAACTCCTATCGACTAATTCACAGAATAATTTGTAAGTGTTAATTATTAATTAGTTGATTTTAGATATATAAGTGAAGAATTTTTACCACTAATTATCGAGAAGTAGAAGAGGTGGAAGATAACGTGAATTAGGTACTAGTAGGTACAGTGCAGTATTTTGGTTTTCATTAGAGAATAATGAAATCCCCATAAAAAAACACTCCGTGTAAAAAAACAGCCAAGTCTCTTCAACTAAAAAAAAAAATTATGAAATCTAAAAATTCTGCACTGAAACGTAGTGATATCAAAAAATGAGCCAAGTCAAAACTTTATTTGAAAATTAAAAAATACTTGGCGCATCGTGTATATAAATAGCTTAGAAGTATAGGCTAGATATAAATACATATACTTATAGTACCTATACCTACAATGCCCTAAAAAAACGATGCGCCAAGTATTTTTTAATTTTCAAATAAAGTTTTGACTTGGCTCATTTTTTGATATCACTACGTTTCAGTGCAGAATTTTTAGATTTCATAATTTTTTTTTTTAGTTGAAGAGACTTGGCTGTTTTTTTACACGGAGTGTTTTTTTATGGGGATATCACTTATTTTTTTAGTTTATTTACACAATTTGTAAAACTTATTAGGGCAACAATGGCTAATTCCTTTAAAAAAATACGCCATTTCCGAATTAGTTACTAAAAAAATATTGTTTGGAGCTAAATTTAAACTTAAAGTGATATGCCATGAAGAATTGCGAAAGCATCGTTCCAATAGGTCCAGCCGTTTTCGAGATATGGCATCACTTCCGGTTTTCAAAATGGCGGCTGAAAGCTCTTACACATTGTAGGTATTAATATGTATATAAATACTAATATTTCATTATAAGCCTTCTGAATATATAGTTGGTTTTTATATAAAGGGAAGTGAATTTAAGCAGATTTCTCTAAACTATGACGTCATTTCCGGTTTCAGTAATTAGAAAACTTTAATTTAACTATTGTTATTTCATAAAGAGGACCGTCTGAATCGATTGGCGCAAATTTCGTTCCGATCGGTTAAGCCGTTTTTGAGATATGACGTCACTTCCGGTTTCAAAATGGCGACTACCGGTTTGATTTATAAAAAGGCACCTCAGACGCCAAAAGTGCACATGTGGTAAAAATTTCAGATCGATCGGCTAAGCCGTTTAGGCTGTGGCGGTGATAGCGGTGTTTCCTGATATCATCAGATAGGTTTTAAAAGGGGTGTAATTTCACTGTTTTCACGGCCCTCTAGCACTCAAATGGCATAACCTATTGTTCCCAAATTTAGTATATGGAGTGGGGTGGGCCATAGCTCGAAATTAAGATATTTCACAACAATGTGAGATTTTCCAATTTTATGATCCAGTAGGCCGAAAATGCCATGTTGTTGCTTACAGTAAAAGTGTTTGGTCTGCTCCTCGGTTTGTTAGGCATTTACGGTATGTTGAGTGACTGTGAGTGTACGGTACGACTTGGCTGGGTGGAGCGACCGCTCCACTAGATAATAAATAAAAATTATTTCTGTGAGCCTTGAACATTCTTCAAGTTTTATTTTCCGTACCTACCGTATCATAAAAGTGAGTGAGAATAAAAGACAATCAAACATTGATGAGAGTTGGCGGAATGCTTGACTGTTAAATCCCATCCTTCATGTCTTTGACTTCTTCTAGCAGGGACCCGTCCTCGCCACCGCGGAAACAATCAGCGAGTACGTCATGATTGTGGACAAAGATCCCCTCGTTCTCGACGCAGCGGACCCGAGTGTCAAGCAGGAGGCCGCCGCAGAGCAGTCAGATGACGACCACGGTGATGACGGATATGAGCCGGCCATGGAGGAGGTCAGATATATATCAATTACCTACCTACGTCTTTTGAATTACAAACTGAATTCAGAGGTCATAATATTTTTATAAAAAAATTGCCACCAAACAATCTTCATATGCCAAGAATGAAACATATTATGCTAGCCAACATAGGAACTAATAAATGCTATTTTTAATCACATTTGCAAAATAGGTACGTAGGTACCTAAGCTAACTTTGTTTTTAATAGACAGTTGGTACCTGCCTAGGTACCCAACTACCTTATCTAGTAAATTTTTTAATATTGAATTGAATAGGTAATTAGGTATGTATCCAAAGCAAATTCATATTTTGAAGTAGGTAGGTAGGTACCTAGAAGTGTTCAGAAATTTTCATTATTTCTGCCTCACACTCAGCAGAAGGTATACACAAATATACCTATTTGTTTTCATTTTATTATTTTCTGTTTCTTTATTTTTTGGTACATTGGAGAAAAGATATACATTTATAAATGTGCAGGTGTACGTACCTAGAGTGTGCCAAACCGAAGACATCTCAAATCTCAATTCCGCTTAACTCATGTTGCAGGAGTGCCTGAAGTACGAGACTCTTGACGACTCCACCGCAGCCAGCCCTCAGCCCGCCCCGTCCCCTGCCAAGCCCCGCCACAAGCCGAACCAGTGCAAATACTGCGAGCAAGTCTTCCCGGACGCCAAGACACTCCACCAACACAAGCTCACCCACACCGGCCCCAAGAAGTACGTCTGTCAGCTGTGCAACAAGTTGTTCAAGACCCCCATGTGTCTCAGAGACCACATCGCCATCCATTCCGGAATCAATCAACACGAGTGCGAACTCTGCCACAGAAACCTCAGCTCGAAGACAGCGCTCAAAGCCCACATGCGTACACACATGGACGTGCGCCCATTCGAATGCGACCACTGCAAGATGCGGTTTAAGGATCTTGCGGGGGTTCGAGTGCATATGGTGGCCCACATGCCAGATCGTCCGTTCAGTTGTCCGATCTGTGAGAAGGCTTTCAAACGTAAGAGTTGTTTGCGGTCGCACAAGCTGCACAAGCACACGGAGACTCGAGAATATATTTGCAGTGTTTGCGGAAGTGCTCATCCGACGGAGCGCTTTCTCAAGAACCATATGGCGATTCACGACACGGGGGAGTCGCATATGTGTGAACTCTGCGGGGAAGTTTTCCCTACCAAAGGAAAGCTGCAGTATCATACGTCGAAGAGGCACAAAGAGAATGTGGACAGCGAGAAAACCTGCACGATATGCGGGAAGGTTTTCGCGAGGATTTCGAATCTGAAGGAGCACATGGCGAGGCATAAAGAAGAGAAGCAAATGCTCCAATGCGAGGTCTGTAAGTGTTGGATTGGTACTTATCACAATAAATGAACATAGACTATTGAGAAATAGTATTTATTGACAACACTCTTGACAAGTACAATCGTCATGCTTCGGCATGATGGCTGACAACTGGTGCGTCGTATGCAACACAGCTCGTGTACTACACATAGATATAAGAAGTCAGTGGTGCCAACATTACATCTTTAACATCCCCCCACTTATTTTTTTATGAAAGGACACTTGAATAATATAATCATGATTAATACAATGTAAAACAATAGATGAAAACATTGCAATACACAAAGCTTAAGTTCAATGAATAATACTAAATATTAACAATCATATTAATTAGTATCATAATCATCAAATTTCACTGGCTTCCTGATTACCCTTCCTGCTCGAGTAACTTGAGCTGCAACTGGTTTTTCTGATACATTGCATGGAACAGTATTCTCAATCTCATCAGGAATGACATCTGGGCTATCATTTACTACATGTTTATTCTGCGACTTACGCAAAAACTTAGAATTTCTGCGAAGCACTCTACCTCCTGAATCAACAACCATGTATGATCTTGGCTGCTCATGTTTGCATACAACTTGTCCTCGATCCCAACTTTTACCTTTCTTAATCAGCACATCATCTTTATCTTCAAAGGGAGGTCTAGATTTCGCTGTACGGTCATAATACGCTTTCTGAAGAAACTGTTTAGTCTCCAGCCTCTCTTTAACACCGTCTTCCACCTTAGGTGTCAACAAGTTATTCCTAACTGGAAGTCTGGTTCTAATCCTATAGTTGAGGAGCATCTGCGATGGGGACAAGTTTATTCCAGGTAACGGAGTGGATCTGTATTCCATCAAAGCGATTGAGTGATCATCTACAGATGATTTTTTAAGAATGGACTTGATAATTGCTACTGCGGCCTCAGCTTGTCCATTCGACTGCGAATAATGGGGACTCGAGGTCACCAACTGGAAATCCCATAGTTCAGCAAACTTCTTAAATTCAAAACTGTTAAACGGCATATTGTCTGACACGACAATCTCAGGAATGCCATACCTAGCAAAGATATATTTCAATTGGGTAATTACCTCAGATGCTGTTTTACAGGAAAGTGCTGGCATTTCTATCCATTTACTGTAGTAGTCAATGACTGCTAAGTACGACTTGTTATGATACTCTAATATGTCAACACCAATTTTCTGCCATGGGCGCTCAGGCACCTGGTGCGGAATCATCGGTTCTTTTACATTACTTTTCCTGTGAAGTTCACACTTTGAACATTTTGAAACCATCATGTCTATGTCATTTGACATACCTGGCCAGAAGAGAAGTTCTCTGGCTCGTAGCTTACTTTTGTCCCTTCCCCAATGTCCCTCGTGAATAATTTTCAGCATCTCTTTCCGAAGGGAAGCAGGAACAATGAGTCTGTCACGAACAAATATCAATCCCTCTGAGACGTCAATGTCCTCCTTCATGGACCAATAATATCTAGCCTTGTCGGGAACCTGATGTCGGTGGCTAGGCCAACCCTGTTGATGTAAACGAATGACAGCTTGAAGAGTGTCATCTTGTTCGGTTTCCTTACGAAACTCTTCTTTACGCTGGACGGACACTGGAAGATATTTTTCAACTTCATGAACGACAACTAACAATTCAGGATCATCATTAACTGGGTCAGGGAGAGAAGCTCGGGAGAGTGTGTCGGGTAAGTTTAGAAATTTACCAGGAACATAAGACACGGTAATGTCGTACTTTACCAACTTCAGAAGTAGTCGTTGGATTCTGCCCGTTGACTTACAAATCTCTCTACTGCAAATTGTTTCTAGGGGTTTATGATCAGTGAATACCTGAACGTGATGTCCATAGGTCATCTGGTTGAATCTTTCTAGACCGAATGTTATGGCAAGTAATTCCTTCTCGATCTGCGCGAAGTTCTGTTCACTCTTGGTCAGCACTCGAGAAGCATACGCTACTGGATGGTCTTCTTGCAACAAACAAGCACCTAGCCCATCCTTAGAGGCATCTGTCTGAAGGACAATCGGTTTAGTGCTGTCAAACGTAGCTAGCACTGGGGCAGACATAAGCTGTTGTTTGAGCTTTCCCAAAGCAGCATCATGATTGCTATCCCAACACCAGGGTGTGTCTTGCTTAGTCAGTTCTCGCAATGGTGCTGTTAACTTTGACAAATTAGGTACAAATTGTGACACATACTTCACCATGCCCAAAAGTCGAAGAACATCAGATTTACATGATGGGACTGGCATTTCGGCAATGGCTGTCACATAACTTTGATCTACACCACAATGATTTTTGGAAATGATTCTACCCACATACTTCACTTCTGGGATTCTGTATTGAAACTTATCCTGATTGAATTTAACACCAACCTGCCTTGCTCGATTCAGCACTTCGGCAAGCGCTCGATCGTGGTCCTCCTCGGTTTCTCCACAAATAATCAAGTCGTCAAAGTAGACTTCTACTCCGTGGATGTCTCCAAACAGCTTCTCATTGGTCTTTTGGAAGACTTCGGGAGCGGAGCTAATGCCATACGGGAGTCGCTTGAAGCGGTACCTACCGAAAGGAGTTTGAAAAGTGCAAAGATCTGCACTAGCTTCAGTAAGTGGCAAATTCCAGAATCCTTGGCGCATATCTAGAACACTGAAGAGACATTTATTCCTCAATCTAGACAAAATATCATCTGAGGTAGGGATAGGGTGGTGTTCTCGTTTTATTGCCTTGTTCAAGGGTCTCGGGTCAAGGCAGATCCTCAAATCACCATTAGGTTTCTCAACAAGCAATAAACTATTAACCCAGTCAGTGGGTTTTTCAACCTTGTCAATGATAGAATCTCTTTCAAGACTATCTAGAGTCTCTTTGAACTTCTTCTGTAAGCTATAGGGTACTCGTCGGGGTGGACTAATGACAGGTTCAGCATCATTCGTCAAAACTATCTCATGCTGTTTTCCTATTTTGCCTACTCCTGTGAACACATCCTTGAAGGCTTCTACAATATCAGTTTTAGTCTGCCTAGAGCTAACGGAGTTCACTCTCTTAATTAGGTTTAAATCAATACAAGCTTTCAATCCAAGCAAGGGAGTTGACACATCACATACATCAAATTCAACATTCTTAGCTTTCCCTTTACGCGTTATACATTTCAATTTAATGCTACCTATGGGAGTGATTACTACTCCTAAGTCTCCAAAGGGGACTAACTTGTTCTTTGATTTCACCAAATTAAATGAACCTTTCAACGATTGAAATACTTTCTGGGGCAAGATACTGGTCTCGGCAGCAGTATCCAATTTACAGCGCACAGGATGAGAGCCAATGCTTATGGTTTCAAACCAGGCTGTTTGAGTTTTAGTTTTAGTATTACCTGACTTCTTACTCCCTACATTGAGAATGAGTCTGTATTCCCGATTCTGATTGTTTTCGTCCTCACTTTCAACATCATCATCGTCACTCGATGCACTTGACGCTTCGACGTCATTGACGGATTTCTTCTTGTAACCCTTCTTCACTTTTTCACAACATTTCGCAAAATGATTCAAATCGCCGCACTTTGCACAATTCTTTCCATATGCAGGGCAACGACCTCGCTTGTGATCGTAACCACATTTCTTGCAGTCGTAAATCTTCTCGGACGTCTTCTCTTGAGTCTTCTCCTCGGACTTCTTCTTCGTGAAGAACTGCTTCGATTTCACAGCAGCTACGGTGGTCGATGTTCGATTCGATTGTTCGCCGTTGTTCGATTCACGAACTTCTAGAGCTTTTGCTTTACCTTCCTGGTAAATTCGACACAGATTAGCAGCTTTACTAAGATTCAGATTCGTCTCACTTAGCAAACGCTCTTGCAGCTTACTGTCTGCAATACCTAGCACAATCCTGTCTCTAATCAAACTGTCCTCTTGTTGTTCAAACTCACATGATCTAGCAGCATTCTTTAGTTCTGTGAGGAATTGATCAAATGGCTGGGATTCTCTTTGTTTGATTCCAAAAAACTTGAACCGTTCGAAAACAACATTCTTTTGAGGTGTGCAATACTTTTCAAATTCATCTAACACGGTTTTCAGCACATTTTTATCCTCTTCCTTTTCGAATTTAAAGGTGTTAAATGCAGTTAGGGCTTCATCACCAATAAAGCTTAACAAAATTGCTACTTGCGTGTCTTGTTTCTCTGCGTTGGCTTTGGTTGCTTTCATGTAAATCTCAAATTTCTGCCGCCAACGTCGCCATTCTTCACAGACGTTTCCATCCAGTTTGAGCTCGGCTGGTGGTTTGTGTGCTGATGACGCCATCTTGATTCTTGATTTTACACGGCCAAGACGAAATTTCTTTTCGTCTTTACTTACGCGACAACTTCGGTTGTAGATGCTTACTTTTCATTCAGCACGCGTGGTACACTTCTGACACCATGTTGGATTGGTACTTATCACAATAAATGAACATAGACTATTGAGAAATAGTATTTATTGACAACACTCTTGACAAGTACAATCGTCATGCTTCGGCATGATGGCTGACAACTGGTGCGTCGTATGCAACACAGCTCGTGTACTACACATAGATATAAGAAGTCAGTGGTGCCAACATTACATCTTTAACAGTAAGAAGTGGTTGAATAGTAAGAGCAATGTTGCCAAACATCTTTTAAGACACACCGGCGTGAAGGATTTCCAGTGCGACGTCTGCAGTCAGCGTTTCATCGACATTTACTCGCTTCAATCTCACATGAGCAGACATTCCGACGAGCGGCCGTTCGGCTGCGACCAGTGCGATGCCACGTTCAAGCTCCGGGGCGGTCTTCGGTCGCACATAAGGTACAAACATCTCGAGAAGAAGTTCAAGTGCACCATCTGCGAGAAGACGTATCCGAATGGCTCGACGTTGAAGACGCATCTGAAGCACAACCATCTGGGCGCGGCGTACACGGAGGCGCGATGCAATGATTGCGGCCTGTCGTTCGAAAAGCGAACGGAAATGAGCAAACATATGAAGGAGGTCCACGGGAACGCCGAGAGGTCCTGCGTCATTTGCAACAAGCATTTCCAGTAGGTACCTTCTTAGTGTTGTGAGCAGTTGTTAATTTGTAAAATAATAAGTGGACAGACGCTCGGCGATTGTCAGGGGAAAATAATATTTGCCTAGGAAAACGGAGGAGGGCCCCCTTATACCCCCTCTAGCCTGGGAAATATGGTGAATTTCAGGAACAAATTTGGTGCCTTCCTATACGATTTGTACACAATTTAAGGCAATGAGTGGAAGGCGTCCACCCTCATCCGCCCCCACTGGTTGCGAGGGGAGGTAGGGTTAAGTTTTTATTAAAGTTGACCAGACAATCTTGTTTAAGTTTAAATTTTTGTCACAGTACCTACAGGCTATTCCATTTCAAAAGGGGAATGGAAACCACGCCCATCTCCCTTGCTATTGGTTGTTGGTTCGAGGCGGGAAACAAATTCATAGAAGCCAACGGAAAAACTTGCCAGTGCCAACTTAGCTGAGAAAGTACTAACATATTACAACAGATTAAAACTACTTTTTAAATGTATTTTGTTGACCCAGGCTATTAAATAGAGGGTTTTACGGCAACAAGTGATACATTATTTACCTTATGACTGATTTAAAGATCTAGTGGTCGTTCAAACACTTGAGTGATAATCACCACAGCAAAATTTTTATGGTAGTGGTACTGCAAACTATGCCATCTGTGGGAGAATTGCGAACTTCTTGAAACTTCCATTCCCTTTTTGAAATGGAATAAACTGTACCTACCATGAGCCAACAGGTGACACCTCAAACATTAAGTAAAGCTGAAAATAAAATAACATTTTTACTACCTATACGTACTATTTTTTTAAAAATTGAACATTTTGTATGAAAATTTAAATGTCTTAACACTAATTGTATGTTATCAAATTGAAACAGTCAAAAATAAAAATTCTCCAAAATTTCTCGAGAAAATTATGTGAAAAATATTCTAGTTACTGACACAGCACTTATTCCAGGAATCGAGCTGGCCTGGCAAAGCACATGAAACGGCACGAGGACGGCACGACGTACGAGTGCGAGATATGCGCTACGGATTACAACTCTCTGCAGGAGCTGACGAGGCACATGGCCAAGCACCGCATGTTCGCGTGCGGGGTTTGTGGCGAGGACTACATCGACGACGAGGAGCTAAAGTCACACATGGCGCTGCACGATGACGAGGCCACGTTCCCGTGTCAACAATGCAGTAACTGCTTCGTGGATAAGGCGGAGCTTAGAGCCCACAAGGTCAGTTTGTGGAATTCATTTTTTTCTGTTATTGAATAGGGAAGTCTCCTTACATTTCTTTATTGTACGTGTACCTAAATGACATCTCAAATAATAATGACAAATACACATCACCCAAAAAAAAAAAATTACATTTTTCATTCATAAAATAAAAATGAAAGTTTGTGACATTTTGGCGGGACAATCTATCAATATGTTATCATGGTGAATACTTTGTTGCCATGGCAATGATGAGCCCCATGACCTCAATGCCAATATTACTGTTTTAAAACAATGTTTAATAATTTTAACATTTGGAGATTTCTATTAATCTTTCTGTATCAATTACTTGATAACTAATAACTATTCATCCCACAATAACAATGTTTTGTTTGGCTTCATCCTAGACATGAATACTTTCAATATTTTACGTTTTTAATCCATTCTACAACTAGAGAGAGTTCCATATTTCAAATATGATAAGTTTCTGAAACTTGGCATTTTTGCAGAATTGAATTGAAGGTGCATTTTCCTTTGAGTGAAAATAAATAATAATAATAATCTATCTGCTGGTTCCTCTTCCATCCAAACAATGGGTCAGGGGGTGGGTGATCCCACCAACACTAGGGCCGCAGGACTACTGGAGACCGGCAGGTCATGCCTGGCGTCTCCTCCTCGTCTTTCTTCTTCCTCCACTTCCATTTGTTCCACAAATTGTCTTCACCTAGTTCTGTCCTCCCGCTGTCTCTCGGCCTTCAACTCACTCCAACTTACTCCACTCTCCAACACAATTTCAACACAATTTTCTCCAACACCTCTCTCCAATTTCAAATTAATGAAATGATAAATATTGATCAACATTTAAAATAAAGAAAATAAATAAACAAATTATGTAAATTTTGTATTCAATATAAAGAAGCATTGACAATGTAAAACGCCGCATGACACTGTTCTGATTCCAGGCGAGGCATTACGGCAAGCGGACGTTCTCCTGCCGCCACTGCGACCAGACGTTCACCAACAAGGACAGCCGCCGCCGACACGTGGCGACCCACGGGCCGGACGGCACCGTCTTCAAGTGTCGGATCTGCGGCGAGGAGTCGGAGGACGGCGCGGCCTACAGTCTGCACCGACAGTTCCACGCCGAGACCCAGTTCAAGTGCGGCGTGTGCAGCGAGTCGTTCGGCAAGCGCAGTGACCTGCAAACACATTTCAATGTGCACGTCGCGGTGCTGCCCAATGTGGAGGTCGGAGAGAGCGTGGATGTTTAGGTGCGAGGGTCGTCGGGAATACAAAACAATGTGAAATCGGTATTAGAAAAACTTATTATTATTTATTAGCCATGTGTATGCGAGTCGGATATTTTCCGCAGAAAATGTCCATTGGGAAAAGATTATTCAAATTATTATTTTTTTCTTATTTTTTGAAAATAAATGTTAGGAAAGTTAACTGCATTTGTGCTCCACATAAATGAGCCAAAAACAGCAAAATTATCATAATTTTTCAAAATAATAATATGAAATAATCTTGACTGAGGACTTTTAAATAAGTACCTACCTACTACTAAAAGCTAAAGTCAGCGTAGAATAGAATTAGGTACTTACTAAACCGAAACCTGTATTTCAAGAATTTGAATATGTCACACAATATTTTATAAGCTATATTTTTCTAAGGCCAATATTCACTACTATTCAATTTACTATTCAATAAAAGTTATTTTAACTTTTGCTCAAAACATTAAAGTTCCATTATTTTATGCATATTTCATTTGTTTTCCTAGACCTTTTTAAATATTATCTCATTGGCTCTGCTTTAAAATAAAATTTCATGTGCAGTTTGATTTCCAGACACCTTAGTCCCTGTTTCAACAATAGGTAAAACAGGGACTAAGGCGTCTGGAAATAAAACTGCTTGTGATTTTTATTAGAAAACAGAGCCACCGAGATAATATTTAAAATGGTCTTTTTATACATAGATATTAATTATTTAAACATGTGCTTTTTCAAGGTACTACTAGGTTTGTTCGTTGGCCTGTTCCGAACCTGCTTGGAGCAATGTCAGATCACACCGGAAGTGGGCGGAGTTTAGTCACAGAACACTTTGGTGCAAGAAGATTCAAATCAAAAGTTGACGAACACTTTCGAGCAGCTTTTCATTGAATAAATGTATAACATATTTATGTAAAGAAAAGAAATAATCCGTAAAGTATAAATATTAAATTTAATTTAATAACATTCAAAGTAAAATATGTTTTAATTATGATCTCTTGACATTTGTTATTTCTCAATCATTCATATTGGCGTTTAAAACCTGGTTAGGTAGCAGCACTTGTCCTGTGTAGGATAGACAAGGTGTATAGAAGTAGTGTGTAGTGTTTGCGGGTCAGAGCAGCCTTCATTGACGATTTATGAACTTATTTCAGATATATCAAAACAATATAATACAAGTCTTACCAGAGTAAAAGAAGTTCTCTGCTTTGAAATGTTCCCCACACACTAACATCATAGAATAATGAAGCTAACATGCATTTTGGAAACCCTCTTGCCAATCTTCAAAGCAGATTGCAGATGATTGTTTCTCCCGCACATCGTCCTTCGGGAATAAATGAAAGGAGAGTCCATCTGCAGCTGTTGATTCTTTGTTTGAACATTGAGACACACTACATTATCGATTTGCTGCTTTTGGTTTGCTTTTAAATAGGTAAATTCACCGGTTGAAAATCCATTGACAGATGAAAACAAATGAAAAACAAATGAATTTTGACCTACATAGGCTAGTTGGCTAAGCAGCCTCCAGATGTCGACTCCTTTGATTTTAAACGCGAATAGCGGCAATTTTGATTTTGCGAGCAAGCTGCTCCAACAAAATAGCCGGTGCAGCTTTTGCTGTTCCGGAACAGTTCCGAACAGGTTACACCCACTCAACGAACGCGATCAGAACAGCTGGGAGCAACTTGCACTGACTCAATGAACGGTTTTTAGTGCCAAAGCTGCTCCGAGCAGGTTCGGAACAGTCCGACGAACAAACCTACTACTACCTCATGTTTCTGGAATATGATCTTTATTTGAGCTTGTGTTCTTGATGGGGCCTGTTATGTCAGTCACTGCATGTTACAATCTTTGATCTGTTTTTTTCCGAGTGTTTTTTTTATTTAAATTTCAAATCAAATAGAGTGGTATTGTTTCTATCATGTACACTCGGCCAAACATAAATTGATCGTGATAAAAAGTTAGAGTATCATCTCTTGTCTATTAATTTTCCGATTGCCTGTACAAACCGGTCAGACCTCTCACTCTAGTGCTATCTCTCTCTCTCTCTGTGCTCGAGTGAAACAAGGGATGGTGGAGATATCTACTGATGTCAGGGAAACTGGTATTTTCTCTAACTGTCGAAGCAACCCTGTAGACCTTCGTTCGAATCTTGCTCAGGCTAAGGTGACCGAGTTCTAGCGAGATTTCGACTCATTTTCTCAATATGTTCAATCTATATTGTGTTAGAGATTCATAATGTGAAAAGAATGAATTTGATAATATGATACTTTTGTTAATGTAGGTATTATTTCATTTGCAAACAATCCGGTTTACGTGCAGTTAATCAATTCATAGCACAAAGAATACGTCTATATAAATGATTGGTCTTACATCTTACATTGACTTTAAATTAATTTGATGAGAAAACCTAA
Source organism: Leuctra nigra (assembly GCA_934045905.1). Lineage (NCBI taxonomy): Eukaryota > Metazoa > Arthropoda > Insecta > Plecoptera > Leuctridae > Leuctra > Leuctra nigra. The sequence continues at coordinate 26,045,540 of OW203772.1, read as the reverse complement.
ATTTCATAATAACAGTTACATTATAGTTTTTCTTTCGGTCTATACAAAAAAAAAACTACTGCCAATATTAGGACAGTTACGTCTTTTCATTGGAATTGATTTCAAAACCGACTATAATAAATTACTTGACTCATAACTCAAAATATAAAAATTTTCAAGAATAACTATCAATTTTAAATTACGTAAATTTATCTTTGAGGGACTTTAACAGTATGTTGGATATCATTGTGATGTAATATTTATCAAACAACAAAGAAGTTGCCATAGCAACAATAAAATAATGACAGAACATGACGTTCATGTCTTTGTCCTGTAAAATGTCATATTTTAAAGGAAATTTTTTTCTGTTAAAGATCCTGATAAAATTCATCTTGTGGTTTTGAATAATTATATTCCAACTTATGCATTTTAAGCGTCAAGCCTAATTTATGCATCAAGTTTAATATTACTGGAGCAAGTTGGCTCAGGCAGTAACGCCCTAAACTTGTATCCCGGAAGTCATGACTTCGATTCCCGCGACCGGGTACTTGACTGAGTTCGTCGTGGGTGTTCCTCAGTTGAGAGTCAATGCTATGATTTTCACTAATAACTAGGAAAACGCCCAGTGTAACGCGTTGATGATCGAGCACCGAAACGGGCAAAACCTCGAAGTCGAACTGAAATTCCCTTTACAGATAAGACAGGTTATAAAAAGCATAACACGAACGACAAATGAACGTTATCCTATATTCAGATTGTTATGAAGGGATGTGCGTTGTAAAAATATCTTATCGGACCGGGACCTCTCAATAGCCGGGCGAGAGCTCTACCAAATGAGCTATCCGGTCGGACGGACGGACACTAGACACAACGCGCTAATGAGAGTTAGAGATCTCCGAGGAGAATGGAATGAAGGTAGAGAATGCTTCTACGAACTGTCATACCACCGGTGACGATACTGTCACCCTGTATCTTTGCACCTGCGTGCGCAACCCTCTTTTACTCGACTGAACGAGTTGCTTGAGTCAGAATGACTGCATGAAAATGCATTTCCACTTTAAACGATAAACACTCAAGAGGTATTTAAAACTAATACTAATCTTCTAGAAATCATTAAAGCCTCAATCAGGATAGTAAAAAAATGTGTTGTGAATAAATTGGCCAAATTCGTTATTCCGTTTGACCTTAAGGAATAACAAATAGACAAAAAATCATAGATTCGAGCCATACGTTTCAGATAAAGATGCTTGCTTTATTCGCTTTGATAAGCCGCGAGCGCCTCCTTCCCACCTTCCACCGGCAACCTTTTTATCATCCATCAAGTGGACTCAAACTGCAACATCCCCTATGTACAGAAACTTCCACTATCCAATACCAATTAGTAGAGATGCATTAGAACGGTTATAATATCAGAAAAATGTTACCTATCCAATCAATTACTCAATGAATATTTATTCACTAAAAAAAGTAATTAATAAAACGAGCTAAATCTTATGTCCAAAACTAAATTTTCTGCTCTCACTGAATAAATACACATAATGTATCACGCTTTGACTGAATATTAATGACGCACACACGGCAACAAGGCTGACAAGTTTCTTTAACAACGCACACTTAGCAAAGAAAAGATCATTGTTACATACATCGATTTTTACGATTAATAGTTTTCCATAGCTTCTTATTTACATAAAATGCAATGCATGCAGTTTATGGTAACAACGTCACTTTTATATTAACGGCGCACACTTTTCAACAAAAAATTTCCTTTGATTCGCATATTCACGAATACCATAAATAGTGGGCGTAGAATAATTTTGTCAGGATAATCAATAGCCAAAATTTTCCTCCGTCAATATGAATATTATTTCAGTGCACATTATGGCGGGACAAAGAATTAACGTCATGTTCTGTCCTAGTTTTATTGTTGCCATAGCAACATCATTGTTGGTTAATAAATATAACATCACACTGATTTTCCACATACTGAATAATATTTACGGAATTTCAAATTGATATTTATTAATGAAAATTGTATATTTTTTGTTATGAATAAAGGAATATTATAGTCGGGTTTGAAATAAATTCAAAAGTAAATCGTAACTGTCCTATTGGCAATTTGTAACATTTTTTGTATATATTAAGAGTATAACTCAAAATGTTAGGGTTAATTTGAAATTTACGTTTTCTCATAAAATTAATTTAAATGGTATGTTATGTTAGCCCAATCTATAGACGTGTATATTTTGTTCCATTGATTAACTGCACTTAGATCAGATTGTTTGAAAATGAAATAATTTATACATTAGCATAAGCATTAGATCATATACATACTTTTAAAATTATGAATCTGAAACAAAATATAGATTGCACATATTGAGAAAATTTGAGCCGAAATCTAGGTAGACCACGATCGGGTTAGCCAGGAGCAATATTCGAATGAAGATTCGACCTTCTAGGCTGATGGGATAGATAAATTACCTGTTTCTATTTGACGTCAATATCTCCCCCATCCCTTGTTATTACTCGAGCACAGAGAGAGATAGCAGCTAGAGTGAGAGGTCTGACCGGTTTGTACAGGCAATCGGAAAATTCATAGACAAGAGATGATACTCTAACTTTTCATCACGATCAATTTATGTTTGGCCGAGTGTACCTATCATCCTCCCATGGTTGATTTGCTCATAATCACGGTCATAATCAAAGTATTCTCAATAGAGTACTAGAGTGCCACGCCCATTAGGCACTTCCGGAGGATTTTTCATTTCTAAAGCTGGGTTCCCATACTTCGCTTTCGTTTCACATTCGGTTCGCTTTTGCGTCGCCAAGTTTGTAGTCGTTTCCATAATTTCCATAAGTAGGTATTCTGCCAATAGTTAAAAACAAAATGACGGATAATAATCAGATAATAAGCAAGAACGGCAAGAAAATGAGGAAAAAGTGAAACTTGAAACGTCAAAACATGTTCATTAATCGAATATCGAATATAAGCTCAAGGTCGACCGGAAATGGAGATTCGATATATCGCATCACTTCCGGATTTCGCGCGTTTCGGTTTCTTCGAAGTTGAAGTTGGTCCAACATTTTTGCATTTCGGAGACGAAATTAAACATGGACGATTTTCTGTGTTAAAATGTAGCCATTTTGCGAAAGCGAACCGAATGCGAAGCGAAAGCAAAGTATGGGAACGCAGCTTAAAGCTCTTGTGGAAAATAACATGGGGACTTACTGTGATTGCTGGTCATTTGTACCTAAACGAAACAGATTTAAGAAAATCCCAATACACCACCATTAACTTCAATCTTTCATTTATAATATTATGTTGACACATCTCTTTAAATATATACCGTATTTAATCTGTTTAAGTTATTAAACAGCTCCAAAGTGCGACGTTGCAATCTACATCAATAATACCTATATTGAAAAACGGTGCAGCGCGATGTCCTGGGAAGCGAGTTGGCAACTGCGACTTTACAAAAATGAAAAACAAATGAAACCATTTTTAACAATGATGCCAGGCCTTGCATGTCAATTTTCGATTGTTGATCAAAAGTAAACAAAACTGAAATATTTCTGTGCTTCTCGAGTTTATACCCTGAATCAAGTTCATATTATAGTTATTTTAATTTCAAGATACCATCAAACGAGATGTAATGAGCTGTTGAAATGTAGACTGACAGTTCATTGAATTTACATCTTGCAACGGTGTACATTTTCATGACGTCATACCCTATGTACCTAGTGTGTTGTTTTACTTGTAACAGTTTAAATTTGGTATATATTTAAAGAATGTGTCCATGCTTAAAGTCAGAAAAACCAAACAACACCGAGAATATAGACATACATGAGCTTAATACTAGGCAAAAAATAATATACACACAGAGAGATATAGAACAAAATGTACTCAAAATAATTATCTACACAACAATTGCAAAATGTACAATAAACTCCTAACAAAACTGAAAAATTTAGAAAAATTTTCTCATTTTAAGCATCAACTATTTCATTTCATTTTTTTTCATTTATTTAATATTTATTTAATTGTCAGTTACAATTTACATTGTTTTAACAATAGTTTATAGTAAGTGTAAATAATTAAAATACTCTCATCCTTCAAATCCAGTCTTGAGAAATATAATATAAGAGAAATATAACATGAAATAGAACTAGGAAAACGCTCTGAGTAACGCGTTGATGAGCGAGCACGGATATGCGCAACACCTCGAACCGAAATTCTGTCTATTGAAAATGTCATTAAAAGCCAATAATTCTAGAATTTCGTCACAGACTTGTATGAAAATCTCCAACGATTCCTAAAATATTGGTCCCAATAACCACGCAAAGTTTTAAGTTGATCGATTGAACCTTTATGATTGAACGATTCCTTGTTAATTTCCAAAAATCACAGGATATCGTTCAAAAATATGTTAAACGGTCATATCAGTTTCATAATACGTTTGAAAGTTTCTGCTCTAACAACCTTGAAGTGAAGATTCGAAGATTCCGTGAAATATGAAATTCGAGAAATATGATAGCCAACACGCAAAATATCCGTAAACTGTCGATAACTTTTGAATTTAAACACAGTTTAGTCTGAAGTTTTTGAAGTTTTTGAGGAGTGTGAAGGGGGTGACAAGAATGGATAGGATCCCAAGTAGGAAGATAAGAAAAGAGCTTGGGGTTGAAAGATTGGTGTTCAAGCTGGGAAGAGAGAGGCTTAGGTGGTTCGGCCACATGAAGAGGATGGGAACCGATAGAGTGCCAAGGCGGGTGTTTGAAGCGGCTACAGGGGGAACTCGGAGAGTGGGGCGACCAAGAGACAGGTGGATTGGACTGATCAAGGAGGATGTGTTGGAGAGAGGAGGAAGGTGGAGTGAGTTGGAGGCTGAGAGACAGTGGGAGGACAGAACATGGTGGAAGGAATTTGTGGAACAATTAGAAGTGGAAGAAGAAGAGGAGGAAGAAGAGGAGGAAACGCCAGGCGTGGCCAGCCGGTTTCCAGGAGTCCTGCGGCCCTAGTGTTGGTGGGAATACCCACCCCCTGACCCATTAAATTGGAACCAGGGATGGATTATTATTATTTTAGTCTGAAAATTGCCAAAAATACAGATAATGTTGGACCCGATGACCATGCAAAATTTTAAGTTGATCGGTCAAACGGTTCTGGTTTAAATTTCAAAAAGCACATGAAATATTTTTTTAAATTTTAACCAATGGGAGGATTTGGCTGAAAATTTGTAAAATAAGAGACAATGTTGGTCCTAATGACCATGCAAAATATAAGGTCGATCACATTTGTCGAAGTCCATTTTTATTTTTCAGCCTATCAGGAGATGTTTATTTAAATTTCAACCAATGAATGGATTTCAAAAAAATTAGGGTCTGCGAACAGAGAAGGTTGGTTTTACATGTGTGCAAAATTTCAGATCGATCGGTGAAACGGTGCAACCTGTGTATCGGCTATTAGCAGCCAAAAACAAAAAAAAAAAAAAAAAAAACAGAGGTCCGTGCCAAAAGACCCAAAAGGAGACGCTCGCTCAATTACATTTGTCAATCAATAGTAACTCTTATCTTATTCTTAACTTTATTCATCCATATATTCCTGTACACTATAAAACAATTTATCAATAAGGTAATCTTTAAGGTTATTATAAAATATACTTGTATTCTTCATCTCTTTAATTTTGTTGGGAAGTTTATTGAAAAGATTTATTGCTGCTGCACTAGGCGCTCTGCTTGAAATTTGAAGCCTTCTCGATTCCACATGAATATCATTTTTCTCCTTGTGTTATGTGTATGTACACATTCGTTCGTTTTATTTAGTGCCCCATTTTTCATGGCCATCATTATACTAGTACCTTCTAAGTAAAGCTTATTTTTTTAAAGACTGTGATGTATAAAAGTACTACCTTGGTTCATCATTTATGGATATAGCCATTTGTAATTAGTATTTATTATTGTTAATATAAGTTTAATTTTAATTTTAATTCCTTATACATTAAGAACGATCTATTTTATTATAATATAGATTTTATAGGTCAATATATAACATTTGTATGTGGAAACAACTAAGTACTAGGTACCTATTGTTATGAAGGAATAAAATAATAACTGATAACATAACATCAACCTTTATTCCAGCTACCTACCAGTTCATATTTCTCCCGCCATTGCATAATTTTACCGGGCCTGCGCGGCCCGGGTAATAAAACCTAAAAAAGTTACTCTTCAATTTTAATTCCGAAACATTCAGGGTTCAGGCCTAGCGTTTTAAGAAATTTTATGGTGACAAATCTGGTGACATGACTTAAAAATTGTGTCTTTTTCACCACAATAAATCTGGTGACACATTTTCAAAATTGCATCTTTTTCACCATCACGGCAGTGACATTTTCTACTCGCCTGTTGGCAATACTGATCTTTTGGCACTCAATTGTGGACGAGTTTGTAAGTATCAAGTCAAGTATCAAGTTTATTAACAACTTTGGACAATACAGTAAAAATACAGTAAAATAGTGTACAGTAATACAAAACAGTAAAGTATAGATACAATGCATCCTTTCCGGTGGTTGTCAGATGAGTTTACAAGCACAGTGGTGCTAATTAGTCATTATTTCAATTTAAAATTTAACTTATTAAATCACAGATGAGTTTCGATATGAATCGGTCTTAAGTTGTCTAAAATATTATTAAAGTGGCTTATTTTAGCTTCTGTCAGGGCATCCACATTGCCCATCTGTCAGGGCAAGTCTTCGTATTACATGCGAATTCATAATACATGTGAAAGTTGCTGCTCTATAGACTTTGGAAAGAGCCGAAACGAAATGCGTCAAAGAAGCAATGATAAAATATCTCTGATTTCATTCAAGTATTTTTACAAATATTTCCAATCACATATAATGACAAAATGTCCATATGTCTGTAAGATTATTCCGAAAATGTACAAAAACACCTAAAATGTATGTCCCGAATTACCATCAAAATTTGAAGTTGATCAGTCAAATGGATCCAGTTTAAATTTCCAAAAATCATAGGTTCCTGTTCAAAAACTATTTAAAACGATACAACATAGAATGCATTAGTTTGTGTGCAAAATTTCAGCCAATTGTATTGAAGCCATAGATTGGTTGAAATAGTTTGACTGGGCATTGCAAAAATAAAAAATAAAAAATGTAACAAACAAACAAAGACACAGAGAAGTGTCATAAGAGGAAGGTAGAGAAGCTCGCTTAATTATGAAAGACGAAAGTGCAAATGTAGACATAATGTACGAGGAGGATAGGAATATTGTAGCTACCATATAAACTATTATCAAAATTTCGATCACGAAAAGCAAATATATTTCAGCAAAAAACTATTCACATTTACACTGTAGATCCATTTGATTTTGCCAAATAATGTTACCTACTTTACTATCTGTGTGTTCGTAAATCCATCCAACCTATAATCTGGAAAATCGGGACGGAATCTATCCAAAACCATAAAAATGAAGTTGATTAAGTACAAGAAACATCCAAGTTTCCGCTAGGACAGAAGAAAAAGGTGGCCATTTTAAATAGGACTTTGATTCCGTTGTCTGAAAAGTGTATATAATAAATATCTACTGCCTTGCCAAATAAAAAGCACATCTAATAAGTTCGACATCGTTGTTTACCTTTCATTATTTCTGCAAAAGCGCTGTGTACTCTGTGTAAAATAATAATATTAGTGAATTTAGTCCCCATCATTACCAATGGCGCCATTTTAATTTTGAATCCATCCAAGGAAGCAGCTGGATGAGGTGCTGCTAGAAGCTCGGCACGACACGGAAACGGATTGATGACATGTAGGCCACGCCCACTAATCCAATGTATTTACGTACAACTTTTTGTCTTGGATGGATTCCATCCTTCGTACGGATGGATATACGAACACATGGTTACTGATGACGTGATAACCCCCAAAAAAATGAAGACATTACACAAACATTTAAAGAAATGACCATGTTCTTTAGAAAATCTAAGGCTGTATGTCATTTTCATAGGTAGGTAATTTATTAATAATTTTTTACACAAAATCAGAGTGAATTAAACCTTCATTGCTTATGTGAAAAAGTATTAAAATCAACACATGACCAATATGAGGTCCATAGGTATTATCAAGATTATTTCATGTACCTAGTGTTATTTTGAAAAATTATGACAATTCTTACGTTTTCTGCTCCTTAGGTATGTGGAGGTAGCACTCAGTTACAGTGCTACAAATTGCAGTAATAATTAACTTAACTTACAAATTTTTTTTAAGAAAAGAAGAAAAATTATCAAAACATTGTCCATAATCTTTTCCCAATGGAAATTTTTCCGACTCACATCTCTTTCTAATACCGATTTCACATTGTTTTGTATTCACGACCCTTGCACCTAAACATCCACGCTCTCCCCGACCTCCACATTGGGTAGCACCGCGATGTGCACATTGAAATGTGTTTGCAGGTCACTGCGCTTGCCGAACGACTCGCTGCACACGCCGCACTTGAACTGGGTCTCGGCGTGGAACTGTCGGTGCAGACTGTAGGCCGCACCGTCCTCCGACTCCTCGCCGCAGATCCGACACTTGAAGACGGTGCCGTCCGGCCCGTGGGTCGCCACGTGTCGTCGGCGGCTGTCCTTGTTGGTGAACGTCTGGTCGCAGTGGCGGCAGGAGAACGTCCGCTTGCCGTAATGTCTTGCCTGGAATCAGAACAGTGTCATAGCGGCGTTTTACATTGTCAATGCTTCTTTATATTGAATACGAAATTTGCATTATTTGTTAATTTATTTTCTTTATTTTAAATGTTGATCAGAAGTATTTCTAATTTCATTAATTTTCACTCAAAGGATAATGCACCTTCATTTCAATTCTGCAAAAATGCCAAGTTTCAGTACATAACTTATACAATATTTGTAAAGGGAACTCTTTCTATATTTGTAGAATGGATTAAAATCGTGAAATATTACAAGTATTCTGTATGCCTAAGATGTAGACAAACAAAACATTATTAATGTGGGATGAATAGTTTAAAGTAGGCTCTAAAATGCACAAACTGAAGCAAACTACATACCCTCCAATTGTTGCCCCGCAGGGCGTTGTTTTAATTGATAGAGAAAGATTGATAGAAGTCTCCGAATTTGAAAATTAATTATTTATTAAAATTGTTTTAAGACTATAATATCGGCATTGAGGTCATGCGGCTCAGCATTGCCATGGCAACGAAGTGTTCACCATGGTAACACATTGTTGTAGACATATGTTTTGAAATGTTTGCATTGAGCCTGCCACTTTACCGTGTCCTTGGGGAGAGATACACAACGTCCATACAATGGGAGGTTGAAAACAAGGTATCTTGCCTGCATCCCCTCCATCAATAATCCATCTGAACTCAACTCACCAGCATTCGAATGAAATTACTAACAATTAGAGGTTGGATTCGGGTCATGATTTGTACCCGGGTACCCGCTGTAATTACCCGGGAAATAAATAACTAATTTTTTATTTTTTTTTGTAAAATGCTCTAAATTTTTTTGCATTGAGCCTGCCGCCCTATTCATGTCCTTGGGGAGAGATACACATCGTCCATACAATGGAAGGTTGAAAACAAGGTATATCTTGCCTGCATCCCCTTTATCAATAATCCATCCCTCAAACTACCAGCATTCTGATGAAATTATAAACAATGAATTTACACACCAATTATTGGTTGGGATTGTTGATTTGGGATATGCATAAATTATTAAATTCAGTCAGGGACCCGAACCTTTATTAATAAAGGTTCCGGTTCCGGTCCACAATTTTACTTTATAAAGGTTCGGGTTCCGGTTCCGGTTCTTAAACAAATAATCTTAAAGGTTCGGTTCCGGTTCCTGCATAAAGGTTACGGGTTCCGGTTCCGGTTCTCAAATTTTAAATCAAACTAGATTATAACACTTCACCTTTAGTATTATGTCAAATTTAATGGAATTATTGGATTTGGATTTTGTCCTATGAATGAAGCACTGGTGTGTGCCTGTAATATGCGTACAGAAGTCACAGGATGGTGCGCAGACTAAATCTCAGAGTCAGAAGAGACAGTGGCGGCAATTTTCTCCATAAGACAGCGTAAACATTCATTTTGCCAGAGCTTCATAATTGTCAGCAATGCAGTTCTCATCGCAGTAGTCAGATTCAAAAAATTGAAAACTCCAGCATCATTTGAAAATGAAGGATTTTCAAGAATTAAAACAGTCTACAAAATACTAATAGAAGATTAATAAAAAAATAAAACTTATTAAAACTTTGCGAATAATATTCTTCGAAAATATCATAATATTAATATTCAAGTGTTAAAAAGTTAAATCGTACATGTTTCTTTTGTTAAAAGAAGGAACCTTAAAGAACCTTTAAGAACCTTTAAGAACCTAAATGATTATAAAGGTTCGGGTTCCGGTTCCGGTTCTTGGGGAAAAAAGTATAACGGTTCCGGTTCCAAAATTATAAAGGTTCATACCGGTTCTGGGTTCCGGTTCCGGTTCGGGTCCCTGAATTCAGTTTACATAACTATAAACAATGCAGCTGGTGATTAAGTGGCAGGTAATGCAAAAAAATGCAAGTGCTAATAATAACTATAATAATAATAATAATAATCATCTTTCCGCTGGTTCCAATTCAATGGGTCAGGGGGTGGGTGTTCCCACCAACACTAGGGCCGCAGGACTCCTGGAAACCGGCTGGCCACGCCTGGCGTTTCCTCCTCTTCTTCCTCCTCTTCTTCTTCTTCCACTTCTAATTGTTCCACAAATTCCTTCCACCATGTTCTGTCCTCCCACTGTCTCTCAGCCTCCAACTCACTCCACCTTCCTCCTCTCTCCAACACATCCTCCTTGATCAGTCCAATCCACCTGTCTCTTGGTCGCCCCACTCTCCGAGTTCCCCCTGTAGCCGCTTCAAACACCCGCCTTGGCACTCTATCGGTTCCCATCCTCTTCATGTGGCCGAACCACCTAAGCCTCTCTCTTCCCAGCTTGAACACCAATCTTTCAACCCCAAGCTCTTTTCTTATCTTCCTACTTTGGATCCTATCCATTCTTGTCACCCCCTTCACACTCCTCAAAAACTTCATCTCAGCTGCCTGTAGCTGATTCATTTCCTTTCCACCTGCTGACCACGTCACTGCCCCATATGTTAGAATTGGCAGGAAATACATCTTGTACATAATGATCTTGCAGACTTGTGGAAACTTCTCATTCCACAGCAACTTCCTCACTGCTTGATAAAATGCCTCTGCTTTCTTTCTTCTTTCTTGTATTTCTCTGTCTACTTTAGCCTTGTTGGTGAGCAGGCTACCCAGATACTTAAACTCTTCCACCTCCTTCAACCATCCCTCTCCAAGCTTGATCCTAGCATGACCGTGTTTAAGCTTCTTTCTTTCCATTGTCATTACTTCACTCTTCTCTTCGCTTATTCTCAAACCCATCTTCTCTGTCTCTTCACTCCACTTATCAATCTTTAACTGCACTTCCTCCCTAGTTTCTCCCCACACCACCACATCATCCGCATAAATCAACGTTTGAGTATCGATCCCCTCATTCGGCTCTGCTTTCTTCAACAACTCGTCCATTACTATGATGAACAGTGTTGGTGACAACACACTCCCTTGCCGAAGCCCTTCACTAATACTAAACCATTCCGATCTCCCCACTCCCGACTGCACACAACTCACACTGTTCTGATACATACATTTGATCCGCTCAACCAAGTCCTTGCCTATTCCTCTCTTCACCAAACACTCCCAAACTATTTCCCTTGGCAACCTGTCATACGCCTTCTCCAAGTCCAAGAAAGCCATATGCATTTCCTGCCCCCTCTCCCACTGCTGCTCCATCATCTGTCGCACTGTGAAAATTGCGTCTATTGTCGATCGCCCTCTCCGAAATCCATACTGTTCTTCTCGCAACCCCTCTTCAACATAATTCTTCAATCTCCGTTCCACTATCTTCTCAAACAACTTCGCACACTGACAGAGTAAGGTCACACCCCGGTAATTATTACATTTCCTTCGATCTCCTTTCTTAAAAAGGGGAACAATAATCCCCTTTTCCCAATCAACTGGAATTCTCTTCTGTTCCCATGCTGCTCGGATCACTCTACAAAGCCATCTTCTACCATCCTCCCCTGCAGCTTTTACCATTTCTATGGTAACCTCATCAATACCAGGCGCACGACCATTCTTCATTTCCCGCATGGCTCTAGTTACTTCTGCATCACAAAGATCTTCCTCCATCTCACTGTCTTCCATTTCACTTCCAATCTGCAGCTCTTCTTCACCCATTGATACATTAAGATCCTTTTTTACATTTAAAAGATTCTCAAAATACTTCCCCCACATCTGGTTTATCTTCATTACATCACTTATCAGATCACCCTTGTCATTCTTCATACTCTTTAGATCGTCTCGAGTTCCCCTTTTTTCCTTGACTAGTCCATAGATCATCTTTTTGTTGCCATTAAAATCTTCCACCAACTTGTCTGCTAACTCCTCCATTGATTTGTCCTTCTCTTCTTCTACAATGCATGCCACATTTCTTCTGCATATTCTGTACTGATGTTTACTTTCTAACGATCTGTCTAATTCGTACTTCTGCCATGCTAGTCTTTTCTCCTTCACAGCAACTTTTACTCTGTTGTTCCACCATCTTGTCTCCTTCTCCTTCCTTCTTCCACCTGCTCTTCCACACAATTGTTCAGCCCCAGCTACTATAGCATTCTTGAACTCCTGCCATTCTTCTTCCACATCCCTCAACTCTCCAACAGGCACTCTGTTCTTGATCTTATTTCTGAATTCGTTCTTCACCGCGGGGTCCTGTAGTTTCCATCCTTTGATTCTCTTATGTGAGACAGTCACTACTGGTTTCTGCACATCGATCCTGAGCGTGCACTCGAGCAGTCGATGGTCACTGTCGAGTGAAACGGCTGGGCATACCTTGATGTCTATGATGCTCTGCCTCAAGCTGTCCCCCACACAGATGTAATCTATCACGGACTCCGATCTGTCCTCACCGTAGCCGTATCTTGTTATACAATGGCTTCTTCTCTTCTGAAACCAGCTGTTGCCTATTTTCAGTTGATTTCTTCTACACATATCCAGCAGCCTCTCCCCATCTCTGTTTCTCTCGTCTACCCCATACTTCCCCAGCACCTCCTCATAGCCCTTTCTGTCACTCCCTACCTTCGCATTAAAGTCTCCCATCACAATTTATTCATACTTTGATCTCTCCAATACCTTTTCTATTTCCTCACTAAAACTCTCTTTCTCTTCCACTGCTCGACCTGCCTGTGGTGCGTACACCTGCACAACCTCCACTGTCATCTTGTCAATTGCCTTCAATATCAGTGACATCAACCTGTCGCTGTGACACTTCACATCCACCACAAAGTCACTAACCTTCGGACTCACTACTACCGCCACTCCATTCCTTCCCTCCAAGCCACCAGACCACCACAGCTTAAAGCCATTTCTCAAGTCCTTCGAACCACTTCCTTTCCACTTTGCTTCACTTAGCCCTAGAAACAATAACTTCCTTTCAACCATCACATCTATCATTTCTTCTACCTTTCCATTCAATGAAACAATGTTCAGCGTACCAAATGTAAATTCAATTCTACTTCCTATTTGTCTTTCTTTCCTGGTTCTTCTCTTTGCTCTGTTAGATCCTGCTTCCGGGGCTGTTTCCTGAACTACGTCACTCGTCTCCACACTGTGCGGCTCCAAAAACCCTGATGACTCCTCTCACTTGTTCTCTCTTCTATTACATTTCGTAATCCTTCACCAATTGATCGATGCCAGTCCCATTTCCCCAACAACCCCCTTTGCATTCCCCTCAAGCTAATGTTCCACACACCTTGTTCCTTACACACGGCTCTGACACAATTATTCAACTCTCTGGGACCACTCCCTTTCCCCGTCAGCATGCTAGCCATGTAAACTTTGCATGACACTCCAAATCTGCTCTTCACTGCCTTCAGTAACTCCCTCACATCATCCATAATGTCATTCCTACTCCTTCCCTCAAGCAAGTCCCGAGTGCCAACAAACAACGTAACCGTCACTGGTTCTTCTCTAATGCAGTAGTTTTCCATCTCACTAGACAGCTTCTGGATGCGAATTCCAGGCAGCTGATGCGCCCGAAAACCTGCCTGATCAGCGCAGAACCCAACCCCCATACTGCCACTGATGTCCCCTAACAAGAGGTGGCACTCAGTCCCGCCGTTGCTCCGGCCACCCGACTCTCTGCCGTCATTGCTGGGCCCACTCGGGTTGCTGCTGCCCTGGTCACTCAGTGCAATGTTCGGTTCACTCAGGTCGCTGCTGCCCACGTCACTCGGTGCGATGTTCGGCCCACTCAGGTCGCTGCTGCCCTGGTCACTCGGTGCGATGTTCGGTTCACTCAGGTCGCTGCTGCCCACGTCACTCGGTGCGATGTTTGGCCCACTCAGGTCGCTGCTGCCCTGGTCACTCGGTGTGATGTTCGGTTCACTCAGGTCGGTGCTGCCCTGGTCACTCGGTGCGATGTTCGGTTCACTCAGGTCGGTGCTGCCCTGGTCACTCGGTGCGATGTTCGGTTCACTCAGGTCGGTGCTGCCCTGGTCACTCGGTGCGATGTTCGGTTCACTCAGGTCGGTGCTGCCCTGGTCACTCGGTGCGATGTTCGGCCCACTCAGGTCACTGCTGCCCACGTCACTCGGAGCGATGTTCGGCCCACTCAGGTCACTGCTGCCCACGTCACTCGGTGCGATGTTCGGCCCACTCAGGTCGCTGCTGCCCACGTCACTCGGTGCGATGTTCGGCCCACTCAGGTCGCTGCTGCCCTGGTCTGACTGACTTGACCGAACTTCTTCTAGTTGTTTCTCCATCTCTTGCAGCCTACCTTCCATCCACATGAACGTTGCTACTATTCCCTTGACGACTTCTGACTTCAATACTCGATGCCTATTTTGTTTCATCTTCTTCTTCATTCCACCCTGTTCTTCATACTTTATTTGTTCAAGTATCCACTTAACAAGTTTCTCTGTTTTTCCCACAGTCTTGTGCCTCCTCTGTTTAACAAACACTTTATCTCCTCCAATGTTTTCATCAACCCTAACCTTACTTTTACACCCCTCACAGGTCCATGTACTTTCACTGCCTGCTTTATAGTTCTTGCTGGCCAGCCCAGCACATGAAAAATGGTTCCATTTACCACACATCATACACTTTATACCACTTTTCTTTACAATCTTCGTGCAGTGTGGGCATACTGCAGAATCCACTTTATTTTTAACTTGTCTCTGAGAATGAAGCACTACACCGTCCGCCATCTTGAAACTAACTAAAAAAAAAAAAAAGCCTGCCATTGTACCCGGGTAATGGCGTACCCGGGTACCCTAACTGACCCCTACTAACAATAATAATTTACAAACCAATTATTGGTCGGGATTGCTGAGATTTGAGAAATATGAATAAATAATAAATTCATTTTACATAACTATAAACGATGCAGATGGTGATTATCGTACCCGGCTTGTACCCGGTTACACTAACTGACCTCTACTTAGAAATGACATCACTGGGCTCACTTACGTCACACATAGATTTTCCCGCCAAAATATCACATGAAATTTAATTATTTTATTTTATGAATGAATTTTATTTTTAAATTTCTTTCGGGTCATGTGTATTTGTTATTATTATTTGAGATGTCATTTAGGTACACGTACAATAAAGAAATGTAAGGAGACTTCCCTATTCAATAAGCAGAAAAAAATTAATCCCACAAACTGACCTTGTGGGCTCTAAGCTCCGCCTTATCCTTGAAGCAGTTACTGCATTGTTGACACGGGAATGTGACCTCGTCATCGTGCAGCGCCATGTGTGACTTTAGCTCCTCGTCGTCGATGTAGTCCTCGCCGCAAACCCCGCACGCAAACATGCGGTGCTTGGCCATGTGCCTCGTCAGCTCCTGCAGGGAGTTGTAATCCGTAGCGCATATCTCACACTCGTACGTCGTGCCGTCCTCGTGCCGTTTCATGTGCTTTGCCAGGCCAGCTTGATCCCTATTAGAAATTTTGGAGAACTTCTTATTTTTACTGATTTTAATTAGTGACGATACATATAGTGTTGTGACATGAAAATTATCAAAAGAAAATTCGTTCAAAATAGTGATAAGAGATGGCGCTGGTGACGCTGAGTGATGCTCGCCGAGAGGAGGATTCGGTTCATAGCCAACTTGGTTTCTTACGGCAAAACATGGTTCAAAATCACACATTTTGCAGGATATTCAGACATACGACGTCACTTTCAATATGATACTAAGTACTACCTATTATGAATATATATACCTACAAATAATCATGTTGGTTTCTTGATTATAAGCTGTTGCTAATTAATAAATTACTTCCAAAATAAAGTCAATTCAGCTGATAGCGTGACGTGATTGGTTTGAGTATCCGTTTCCTGTCACCTCATTGGCTGAAACATTTCATGTTTTAAACACGATTGCACCGTAATTTGAACTCGGAGAAAAATTCTGAGGTGACAAATCGAACAAGCATAATGTTATCTTCATTCCATATGAATTTGAAGATTATATTTATAATAGTGTCGGATGTAGACCTCTACATTTAACACGCTTTGTTTGGGAAATACATTAGAACTGTCCTCCTGTCGGTAATGTCAACTTCTACCGCTAGAGTTCACTGTAGCTTTTTTAGTCGAATAGTAATGTTTCAGTAAAAATGTTATATTATTTTTAGCTTAACTTTATATTTGAGGTGTCACCTCATATTACTCATCGGTAGGTCCTACTGTGATAAAAATTTAAACCTACAATTTTGTCCGGTCAACTTTTATAAAAACTTAATTCTATAATTATCTCCCCTCAATTTTCTCCCTCACAACCAGTAGAAGCGGACGAGGGTGGACGCCTTCCACCCACTTACTTTAACTGGAAATAAAAATTGCCATAAATTGTGAACAAATCGCGTAGAAAGGCACCAATTTTGTTCCTGAAATTCACCATTTTCCCCGGGCTATGTGGTGCTATGGGGGGTTTTGGGGGATGCCCTCCCCCGTTTTCCTAGGCAAATATTATATTCCACTGACAAGTGACAATCGCCGAGCGTCTGCCCACTTGTTATTGACAAATTAACCACTGCTCACAACACTAAAAAGGTACCTACTGGAAATGCTTGTTGCAGATGACGCAGGACCTCTCGGCGTTCCCGTGGACCTCCTTCATATGTTTGCTTTTTTCCGTTCGCTTTTCGAACGACAGGCCGCAATCATTGCATCGCGCCTCTGTGTACTTCGCGCCCAGATGGTTGTGCTTCAGATGCGTCTTCAATGCCGATACAATCCCATATGTCTTCTCGCAGATGTTGCACTTGAACTTCTTCTCGAGATGTTTGCACTTCATGTGATTCCGAAGACCGCCCCGGAGCTTGAATGTGGCGTCGCACTGGTCGCAGGCGAACGGCCGCTCGTCGGAATGTCTCTTCATGTGAAGCTGAAGCGAGTAAATGTCGATGAAGCGCCGACTGCAGACGACGCACTGGAAATCCTTCACGCCGGTGTGTCTTAAAAGATGTTTGGCAACATTGCTCTTACTATTCAACCACTTCTTACAGACCTCGCATTGGAGCATTTGCTTCTCTTCTTTATGCCTCGCCATGTGCTCCTTCAGATTCGAAATCCTCGCGAAAACCTTCCCGCATATCGTGCAGGTTTTCTCGCTGTCCACATTCTCTTTGTGCCTCGTCGACGTATGATACTGCAGCTTTCCTTTGGTAGGGAAAACTTCCCCGCAGAGTTCACACATATGCGACGCCACCGTGTCGTGAATCGCCATATGGTTCTTGAGATAACGCTCCGTCGGATGAGCACTTCCGCAAACACTGCAAATATAATCTCGAGTCTCCGCGTGCTTGTGCAGCTTATGCAACCGCAAACCGCCCTTACGTTTGAACCTCTTCTCACAGATCGGACAACTGAACGGACGATCGGGCATGTGGGCCACCATATGCACTCGAAGCCCCGGGATGTCCTTGAACCGCATCTTGCAGTGGTCGCATTCGAAGGGGCGCATTTCCGTATGGACACGCATGTGGGTTTTGAGCGCGTTCTTTGAGCTGAGGTTTCTGTGGCAGAGTTCGCACTGGTGTTCGTTGATTCCGGAGTGGATGTTGACGTGGTCTCGGAGATTCATGGGGGTCTTGAACAACTTGTTGCACAGTTGGCAGACGTACTTCTTGGGGCCGGTGTGGGTGAGCTTGTGTTGGTGGAGTGTCTTGGCGTCCGGGAAGACTTGCTCGCAGTATTTGCACTGGTTCGGCTTGCGGCTTGGCTTGGCAGGGGACGAGGCGGGCTGAGGGGCGGCTGCGGTGGAGTCGTCAAGAGCTTTGTACTTCAGGAACTCCTGAAACATGAGTTAGTGGAATTGAGACTTGAGATGTCTTTCGGTTTGAAACATTCTTGTTACGTATGCAATCAACATTATGTTCACATGTAGGAACTACATCATTAGGTATCAGAATAAATATCCAACACAATTACACACAGATTTTACCTAACTTAAAAGGCACCAACACCTGTACATTTTTAAATGTATCTTTTCTCCTGATGTACACTCGATTCATAAAACGGTATTTGAAAGAAATGGATTGTCTGAAAAAAATGTGATGGCATCATCTGATGAAGTCTATACTTACTCATCATCTACCTCTAGTAGGTGAGCTCTGATTTCATTGATAATAACAAGGATTGATTGTCAATGAACCTGACCAGAAGCCAATCCGTTTCGTTCAAATACCGTTTTATGAATAATTGTCGAGTGTACCTACCCAAAAATAAATAAACAGAACCTAATTAAATGAAAACTCATAGAAATATTTAAAAAAAAATTATTTAAATATTGAATTGTGAAGAAACCAATCAATTGCAAATTATGAACAAGATAGGTCTATTCAGACTATTCCTACTGCTGAAGGAAATATTGAAAATTTCTGAACACTTCTAGGTAGGTATACCTTTCTAGTAGGTAGTACCCATAAAAAAACACTCCGTGTAAAAATACCATCCAAGTCTCTTCAACTATAAAAAAAATAGAAGAAATCTAAAAATTCAGCACTGAAAAGGAGTGATATCAAAAAATGGGCCAAGTCAAAACTTAATTTTAAAAACCAAAATATACTTGGCGCATCGTGCATATAGATCGTTTAGAAGTATAGGCCAGATGTGTGATGTACATAAAATCTATCTACCCTATAATGCCGTAAAAAACGATGCGCCAAGTATATTTTAGTTTTTAAAATTAAGTTTTGACTTGGCCCATTTTTTGATATCACTCCTTTCAGTGCTGAATTTTTAGATTTCTTCTATTTTTTTATAGTTGAAGAGACTTGGCTGGTATTTTTACACGGAGTGTTTTTTTATGGGGATATCACTAATTTTTTTAGTTTACTAGGAAAACGCTCTGAGTAACGCGTTGATGAGCGAGCACGGATACGCGCAACACCTCGAACCGAAATTATGTTTATCGAAAATGTCCTTAAAAGCCAATAATTCTAGAATTTCGTCACAGACTTGTATGAAAATCTCCAACGATTCCTAAAATATTGGTCCCAATAACCACGCAAAGTTTTAAGTTGATCGATTGAACCTTTACGATTGAACGATTCCTTGTTAATTTCCAAAAATCACAGGATATCGTTCAAAAAAATGTTAAACGGTCATATCAGTTTCATAATACGTTTGAAAGTTTCTGCTCTCTTGAAGTGAAGATTCGAAGATTCCGTGAAATATGAAATTCGAGAAATATGATAGCCAACACGCAAAATATCCGTAAACTGTCGATAACTTTTGAATGTAAACACAGTTTAGTCTGAAAATTGTCAAAAATACAGATAATGTTGGACCCGATGACCATACAAAATTTTAAGTTGATCGGTCAAACGGTTCTGGATTAAATTTTAAAAAGCACATGAAATATTTTTTTAAATTTTAACCAATGGGAGGATTTGGCTGAAAATTTGTAAAATAAGAGACAATGTTGGTCCTAATGACCATGCAAAATATAAGGTCGATCACATTTGTCGAAGTCCATTTTCATTTTTCAGCCTATCAGGAGATGTTTATTTAAATTTCAACCAATGAATGGATTTCAAAAAAATTAGGGTCTGCAAACAGAGAAGGTTGGTTTTACATGTGTGCAAAATTTCAGATCGATCGGTGAAACGGTGCGACCTGTGTATCAACTATTAGCAGCCAAAAACAAAAAAAAAAAAAAAAAAAAAAAAAAAAAAAACAGAGGTCCGTGCCAAAAGAGCCAAAAGGAGACGCTCGCTTCGCTCGCTCAATTAGAGGAAAGCGAGAGAGGAAAGCGAGAGAATTAGAGAGGAAAGCGAGGGGGTTGCGGGTGAAATACCAGGACAGATGGAAGTGAAAGAAATGCTAAAGAAGATGAAGAATGGAAAAGCCCCAGGAATGGACGAAGTCAGTGTCGAGATGCTGAAAGCGTCAGGGCAGAAGGGAATTGAGTGGCTCTGCCGGGTAATTCAAGCAGCATGGACCCAGTGTGATGTCCCAGAAGATTGGGGGAAGGGAATACTAATTCCTATCTTTAAGAAAGGGGACAGAAAGCGATGCTGCAACTACAGGGGAGTAACCTTGATGTGCCAAACAGCTAAATTGTATGAAAAGATCATCGAAAGGAGGGTGGCTGAGAGTATTGAGAGTAAACTAAGAGAAGAACAATACGGTTTTAGAAGAGGACGGTCAACGATTGACCTCATCTTTGCAGTGAGACAAATCATGGAAGACCGATGGGAGAAAGGGAACGGGATGAGAATGATATTTCTGGACCTGGTAAAGGCGTACGACAGAATGCCAAGAGAAGAAGTGTGGCGGTGCCTAGAGAAGAAGGGTGTGGACAGTGGAGTGATACAAAGAATCCAAAGTATGTATAAGAAGAACAGTAGTTGCGTGCAGACGGGAGTGGGAAAAACGGACTGGTTCGAAGTGAGGGAGGGACTGAAGCAAGGGAGTGTATTGTCACCAACATTATTTACAGTAGTAATGGATGAGATGCTGAGAGAGGTTGAGCCGGAGGACCAAGAGGACACCCGCACACTCATATATGCAGACGACGTTCTTGTGTGGGCAGAGACCGAGGAAGAGTTGCAAGAGAAACTCAACAGGTGGGAAGAAGTGACAGCAAAATATGGACTAGAAATCAGTAGAGAAAAAAGCGAAACCATGGTTATGGAAAGGCAACAGAAGACACGGTGCCGGATGCAGATGCGAGGAGAGGAACTTACGGAAAAGACGAGTTTAAATATCTAGGTAGTGTATTGGCAAAGGAGGGAAAGGTGGACAGGGAGATCGAGAGGAGGGTGAGAGCAGCAGAAGTGTTTTACCAGAGTGTAAGGAAGCTACTATGGAATGAAGATGTACCACAGAGGTGTAAGATATTACTGTACAAAACCTACTTTGTACCAATCTTAATATATGCAGCAGTAACTTGGCCAATGGGAGGGAAAGAAGAAATGAAGATGCAGGCTGCAGAAATGAAGTTCCTGAGAAGTGTGGCAGGAGTGACGAAGATGGACAAGGTGAGGAGTGCAAAGATTAGAAAAGACCTAGAAGTGGAATCTCTTAGATTTAAACTTGGAAAAGAGAGGCTAAGATGGTACGGACATATGAAGAGGATGGGAAAAGAGAGGATACCATGTAGAGAGGCAGAGCGTGCAGCCATGGGTGTCAGAAGAAAGGCAGGAAGACCTAGAACCAAATGGATCAACGGAATAGAGGCAGCTGCAGAAGAAAGAGGAGAGTGTTGGGGAGTAATTACAACAGAGAAGTGGTGGGAAGACAGAGAGAGATGGAGGGAGCTGGTGGAAAGAGAGGAGCCTGAAGAAGTGGAAGAAGAGATTGAAGAAGTGTGGAGTGTCGGACTTGGCAAGTCGGCTCTGAGAACACAAGTGCCCTAGAACATTGGTGGGATCATCCCACCCCCTGACCCGACAATAGTTGGAAGCAGGGTCGCGATATATTATTATTAACACAACTTGTAAGACATATCGGAGCAACAATGAGAATGACTAATTCATTTAAAAAAAATACGCAATTTACGAATTAGTTACTAAAAAAAGTTTTGTTTGGTTCTAAATATAAGCTTAAAGGGATATTCCATGAAGAATTGCGAAAGCATCGATCCAATCGGTCCAGCCGTTTTCAAGATATGGCATCACTTCCGGATTTCAATATGGCGGCTGAAATAACTGCCACCTAGAATTTATTTCTATAAATGGTATGTATCATTATAAGCCTTCTGAATAGATATTAATATGTTTTTATATAACAGAGAAGTGAATTTTCGCAGATTTCGCATAACTATGACGTCATTTCCGGTTTCAGTAATTAGACAACTTTAGTCTTACTATTGATATTTCATATAGAGAACCGTCTGAATCGAATGGTGCTAGTTTCATTCCGATCGGTCTAGCCATTTTCGAGATATGATGTCACTTCCGGTTTCAAAATGGCGGCATCCGGTTGGTTTTATAAAAAGGCACCTCAGACGCCAAAAGTGCACATGTGGTAAAAATTTCAGATCGATCGGCTCAGCCGTTTAGGCTGTGGCGGTGATAGCGGTGTTTCCTGATATCTGAATCATCATCATCATCTGAAGAAGAAGAAGAAGAAGAAGATGAAAGTGATGTAATTTCACTGTTTTCACGGCCCTCTAGCTCGCAAATGGCATAACCTATTGTTCCAAAATTTGGTATATGGGGTGGGGTGGGCCATAGCTCGAAATTAAGATATTTCACAACAATGTGAGGTTTTCCAATTTTATGATCCAGTAGGCCAAAATGCTATGTTGTTGCTTACAGTAAAAGTGGTTGGTCTGCTCCTCAGTTTATTAGGCATTTACGGTATGTTGAGTGAGTGTGAGTGTATAGTACCACTTGGCTGGGTGGAGCGACCGCTCCACTAGATTAAAATATGAACATACAGTCTGTTTTTTTTTTTTACTGTATGAACTCTCAACAGAATGCGCTGATTGGCAGCTTTTCTGCTAGGCTGAGAAAGACTTCATTGCGCGCTCACCTCGCAATGACGTCTTTCTCGGCCTAACAGTGCAAGTGACGGTGGCCCCATCTGGTGAGAGTTCAAACAGAGAAAACACAAACTGTACAGTTCGTTTTTCTAATGTGTGAACTCTCACCAGATGGAGCCACAGTCAGTTGTTCTGCTAGGCCGAGAAAGACTTCATTGCGCGCTCACCTTGCAATGTTGTCTTTCTCGGCCTTACAGAACAACTGACGGTGTCTCCGTCTGTAGAGAGTTCACATAGGAAAAACCAACTGTAGGTACTGTCTATTAAAAACAAAATTGTGTTCCTCAAAATTATCCAGAGTTCTCCATTGCCTTATTTGTGTACCGTACTTTTGGCTTATTTTGAAAATATAATTAAAAATAACATTAAATAGTTCCTGTAGTAGGCTCTTTCATTCTTGGAATTTGAAGATTGTTTGGTGGCAATTTTTTTATAAAAATATCATGACCTCTGAATTCAGTTTGTAATTTAAAAGACCGTGTAATTGATGCTGACCTCCATGGCCGGCTCATATCCGTCATCACCGTGGTCGTCATCCGACTGCTCAGCGACGGCCTCCTGCTTGACACTCGGGTCCGCTGCGTCGAGAACGAGATGATCTTTGTCCACGATCATGACGTACTCGCTGATTGTCGCTGCGTTAGCGAGGACGGGTCCCTGCTAGAAGAAGTCAAAGACATGAAGGATGGGATTTACAGTCAAGCTTTCGGTCAACTCACATCAATGTTTGACTGTCTTTTATTCTCACTCACTTTTAGGTAAATTAAAACTTGTAGAATGTTCAAGGTCCACAGAAATAATTTTCATTAATCATTTTCATTAGGGGTGTTCAACGATTATTTTATTTAAATCGATTAATAATTCGATTTTCGTAATTTAAATCGATTAAATAATCGAATTAAATCAAATTGATATAAAACTATGTCATCATGTTCAGGAAGGTCATCATATCATCTTTTACGGCAAAATTAACCTCAACAATGAAATGTGTCCGGGAAGTCAGTCATTTTTACTTCAAAGAAGCTGTAATGTGCCGTAATTCATTCAATCATCACTGATAATGGTAATGCGAATGAGAAATACACACTGAAACTTAGGAAAATACACACAAACATGAATTTATCACTAAAATATAACGCACACAAAGAAAAGTGTTGACAGAATGTAGGCAGACATTTGAGATGTTGTAAAATCCAACCATTTTCAAGGTTGCAATTCAAATTGATACAATTTGATTATTTTTTCTTAAATCGATTAATCGTATTGAATGTCATAATCGATTAATCGATTCGATTAAATCGTAATCGTGAACACCCCTTATTTGCATCGTTCTCTAATGAGAACCAAAATATAATACTGCACCTACAGTTCGTTTTTCCTATGTTTGAACTCTCTACAGACCGAGACACCGTCAGTTGTTCTGTAAGGCCGAGAAAGACAACATTGCAAGGTGAGCGCGCAATGAAGTCTTTCTCGGCCTAGCAGAACAACTGACTGTGGCTCCATCTGGTGAGAGTTCAAACATAGAAAAAACGAACTGTAGGTACCTACTTAAAATTCACGTTATCTTCCACCTCTTCTACTTCGATTATTAGTAGATGGTAAAAATTCTTCCCTTATTTAAATCAACTAATTAACACTTACAAATTAGTCTGTGAATTATTCAATAGGAGTTTTAGATCATTGATGCAAAAGTATATGGTAGGTAGTGCAATAAATAGACACATATTTTTGCAGGCTAAACCCAATCCTCACCACTCGTCAATCTAGGTAAAAACTGAAGGTATGCCTCCAATCTAATGCTGTAATCTACCTACACATGTCAGATTTCATTGGCTTTCTATGGTATTCAACAACCAACCACATGTAATGTCCATTCTAGACAAACTTACACTAGATGGCACATCAAACAGTGGACGTAGTGCTAAACGAGGTGGTTGCAAGAACAGTTGACGGAGTGACTCATCGCTCGAAGCACACTTCCTCTTGAACTCCGCAAACAAAGTGACATGACAGAAGCAAGTCTGACAGAGTGACGGAGGCAGACCGTCTTCTTCGTTCATCTAAACCGTAGAGAAAACAGCTTCGTAAAACATTCAGTTGGTAAGTAGGCCCAGCATACGATTATGTATTTCAAATTACCGTTAGCTGCGTAACGTAAGTGACAGTGGGAGCCAACGGACTGACAGAGTTGAACATCTGTAGTTTGAAGGCGCCTTCGTTGAGATGAGCCATGCATAGTCGACACAACGTGTTGCGGTCTTGCTCCTGGCTAAAGTTGTAAAAGGAGATTTGTTAATACCGGAAATGAGGAAGTACCTAAGTAGAATAATTTGACAATCCTTTATACATACATATTATTTTTCATTGAATCCATTGTACCTAGGTAGGTAGGCAGAGAGACCTTCGCTTGAAGTGCACAGTACTAGTTGACAGGTTGTTGTTATAAACTAACCAGTAGGTGTAGTAACAGGAACAGGAATAACAGGAATTGCTATTTAGAAACACAATATACCAAAATATTATCACAACACTACACGGCGTTGGTACATGTTTAAGCATAAAAATAACAAATCCTAAAGAAATCACTTGTAAACAAGCAAAATGTAAGGTTGGGTTTGTTGTTTCTTTACTTTACCAGGCTTCTTCTTCTTCTTCTTCTTTCTTCGCTTTATTGGCCTTGATTTATAATATCATGTTGGCCAGCATGGGTAAAAGGAAGCGCGGGATTTTTAAACACTGGGACACTGGAGACTAAACCTGAGCCATACCAGGCGATACTGACGACATGAAAAATGGCCTGGACTAGGTAAACCGCCAGCCAGGGACCCAGGAATTTTAATAACTATTGCTATTGCTATTTTCTATGTTAGTAATGTATTTTCTAATGTTATTTAAGTTTTATAAATTAAGGTTTATATTTTTTTCCCTGATTTCATCAAATATTCACTAAGTATTATATAAATATCTATTCTGTCAGAGGTTAGAAGGCTTAAAATATTCCACGGTTTAGGGCACTTTAACTTGTCTAATTTTTTTTCCATATTGATTCTGTTTTGTATATACTGATGTAATTTGCATTCAAAAAATATGTGGTCTAAAGTTTCATTTTCTTCATTGCATTCACATTCCTTTTCATTTAATATGCCAATTCTATTAAGATGTACTTTTGTTGAGCAGTGACCTGTTTTCATTCTGATTATGCTAGAAATTGTGAATCTACTTAATTTATTATTTTTAAACCATTCTTTATTTTTTATTGAGTTTGTTACCATTGTGTATTGTGATACATGATTTGTCTTGTATATTATCCATCTTTCTGTTCTTATTTTATGTATTTCATTTTTAACTTCATTTATGAAATCAACTGATGGGATTTTTTGTTTGACCATGTTTTCATTATTTGTTGGAATTGTTTTTGCTACTTTATCTGCTTTTTCATTTCCTTCTATTCCTATGTGTGCTGGAGTCCACATGAACTGTATTACAACATTACTTTCTTTTAATTTATTAGTGATATTTTTTATTTCTAAAATAATTTCTGATGATTTTGAACTTATTGAATTTTCTGATAGGTTGGCAAGTACGCTCATAGAATCGGTTATAATAAGAAAGTTTTTCCTGGTATTTTCTCTTTGAATATATTTTAGTGCTTCTCTAATAGCTATAGCTTCTGCAGTGAAAATATTAGCTTGAAATGGTAAAATAAATTGTTGATTTATTTGAGGTTCTCTTACATGAAATGCTGCTGCCGTGAATTCTTTTAAGTCTTGTTTTGACCCATCGGTATATATTTGCGTATATTTAGGCCATGAATTTTCTATATATTTCTGGAATTTTGAATTTATCTCATCCTGTGGTATAGATTCTAATTTTTTAAGATCATGATCAATTGAGACATTAATTTTTGACATTTGTATATGGTAATCATATTCAAAACATGGGAGATAATTATAAGTTATGATTTCTTTTTTATGATCTTTATATTTATGGTACATTTGAGCAATCAATGAGTATTGTTTGTTTTTATTTGTATATTGCTTTTTTTGGATTTTTTCTGTAAGTAATTGTAATTTGGGTAAAATGGGATTTCTATTGACTGGAAGAATTTTATGAATATATTTCCCTGCTAGCCATTCTCTTCTTAGATCTAGGGGGTGGATGTTTGCTTCAATTTGTAATGCTTCAATTGGTGTTGATTTCATACATCCAAGAGCAACTCTTATCCCTTGATTTTGAATTTTATCTAATTTTATTAAGTGTGTTTTTGCAGCCTGTGAGTATAGAAAACAACCATAATCGAACTGGGATCTTATTAGTGCTTTATATACTAATATTAATATTTCAGGATCTGCTCCCCACCATACTCCTGTTAGACTACGTAAAATATTCATTCTTTTCTTACTTTTTTCTAATAGATAATTTATATGAGGGCCCCATGTTAGTTTATTGTCAAATATTATGCCAAGGAATTTAAATTCTTTTACTGTTGTTATAATGTTTTCCCCTATTCGAATCTCGTCCTGTGGAGTTGTTCGTTTATTATTGAAATATAATGTTTTACATTTACTTATTGACAAGGAAAGTCCTAATTGATGTAGATTATTATTTAAATTATGAAGAGATTTATTCATACATATAGCAGCTATTTTATTATTTGGAGCTATAGAGTATTTTACTATGTCGTCTGCGAATTGTAATGTTCTTGTATATGGGTCTAAAATTGTCTCTATGTTACTCGTATATAGGGAGTATAAAATGGGGCTCATCACTGAACCTTGAGGCAAACCTATACTTGTGATTCTAGGTCCTAAGATTTGACCATCGTGTTTTACCCAAGTTTCTCTTTCAGATAGACCGTTTATTATCCATTTAACTAATCTTAAAGGTATGCCTAATTTAATCAATTTATGTAGTAAAATATTAATTTGTACATTATCATATGCCCCTGTAATATCTAGAAAAGTTGCAATTATAGAGTAGTTGTTAATTTTAGCTAAGTTAATATCAGTGTGTAATATATTAAGGCTGTCTGTTGTAGATCTACCTTTCCTAAATCCATACTGATTTTGATCTATTTTATTATAATGTTCCGACCACCAGTCTAATCTCTTAACAATAATTTTTTCCATAACTTTAGCCACTGTGGATGTTAATGATATAGGTCTATAGGAGTCTGCTATACCGGGTTCTTTGCTAGGTTTTATTACTGGTAATATTAATTGTGTTCTCAATTCAATTGGTATTATTCCTTCTTCGAGTAGTTTGTTATATATGTTTCTTAGTTCTTCTCTTCCTTCTATTGGTAAGTTTCTTAACATTATGTTTGCTATATTATCTTTTCCAGGAGCTTTATCTTTTGTTGTGTCTATTGCACTATTTACTTCGTTAATATTTATTTCTTCAGTTAGCATATCGTAATTTGGATTATGTGTTTGAGAATAATTTTCCCATTCTATTTGAGGTACAGCTGAGCAAGGTGCAATTTTGCAATGAAATTCTTCCTTCCATGATTGATTTACATCAATATTAGTGGGATGTCCTTGTGTTGGTGTTAACGAAGATTTCTCATTACTCATCCTATATCTACTAATCATGGACCAAACCTCTTTAATGGGAGTATCCTTATTTAATTTGGAACAATAATCTTTCCACCCTTGTTTTCTTTTATCTCTTAATTTCAATTTAGTTTGTGACTCTATTCTTTTGAGGTTTTGATAATTTTCATAGTTTGATTTTATTCTGAAATTTTTGTTTGCTAATCTTCTCTTAGCTATGGCCTCGTTGCATTCTTCGTCCCACCAGGGGTTTACTCTAAGTATTCGTTTTTGTTTATTCGAGTTATTGTAGTTTTGCCCATTCTTATTACTATTATTGTGTATCGATGCATTTGGATTAGCTAATTCAATTGCTGAGTTTAAATTATTTATGAATATTTCATATCTTTCCGTAATGTTGAGTTCTAGATCTTTGGTAACTCTTATCAATTTTTTAACTTCTTCTTTATATATTTCCCAATTTATTTTCCGATAATTTCTAATTTTGGAGTTCGAGTATGTTGATGTTGTTAGATTATTTACTATTGGATCAGTTATATTAATTAGAATCGGAAAATGATCGCTGCCTAGATTATCTTGTTGTAAAACTTTCCACGTCATTGATGAACTAATATTAGCTGTCGTTATTGTGAGGTCAACCGGTTCCATACGTCTGTATGGGGATGGTTGCATCGTGTTTGTACCATTGTTTAGGATTACTAGATTTTTGTCTTCAATAAATTCTAACAACTGGTTTCCTGGTCGATCATTTCTGCTACTTCCCCAGGCTTTATTATGGCAATTCAAATCTCCTGCTATTATATATTTATTATTAACAGAGAGTTTATTATGTAATTGACCCCAGTCTGTTGATTTCATTTGATGGCCTGGAGAACAATAGACTGAGGCAATTGAGTATGATTTATTATTGAATTTAATATCTGCTGCAATGATTTCTAATTTGTTTATGTTAATATTTATATCAATAATATTATAATTAATTTTTTGATTGATAATTATAGCAACTCCGCCATACCCGTCATTTCTATCTTTCCTCAAAATGTTGAAATTTTTAATTTGTACTTTTTGATTATTTTTAAGCCATGTTTCACTAATAATTGCAATGTCTATATTTTCCTCAGCTAATTTAAATTTTAGACTTTCAATGTTTGAATAGAATGATCTACAATTCCATTGTAAAATTTTTAACTTATTTTCATTTTTTTTATTTCTATCCATTCTTAGTTATATTGTTGGGGTGGAAATTAATAGAATTCATCCCGAGGGGACAGAGGAGATTCCTCTGTCCTCAAGATGTCTTCTATCATTTCTCTTATTGTACTTTGATTAGGTATTTTATTATTTACTATTGCTGTAGTTATTATCTGTGCAATGCACACGACAAGCTCGTTGGTAGAAATGTTTATTTTTTCTTCTCTTGGCTTCTGGAAAGGGCTGTTTCGATGTATATTTGGCCTTTGAGTTATAGGAGAGTGCTGCTCCGGTGCATAGCTAGGGCTATATGTATATATCGGGATACTGGGACCATTGTTGGGATTTCTTCTTCTTTTTACCGGGTTCTGTTCTTGTTGTTGTTGTCGGCTTCCCCCTGTGCTCGTAGAAGGAGTATTCCATGGATTAGTCATCACCTCCTCCTCCGTTATTGCCTCCGGTATTTCTGGTATCTCGTTAGTATTATTTACTCTATTCTTGTTATCATAAGCAGCCTCTGCATATGTACGTTGCCTTGGTGATTTTGCTCTCCTTTCTGAAATTATTTCTGAGAAAGTTTTATTTTCATGTGCCATCTGGTATTTCACATCTTGCTGCAATCTCCATTCATCGCACTTATTTCTATCCAAGGCAGAGTGTCTGCCACAGCAATGAACGCATACTTGGTCTCTCAGTTCTTTTATGTGACAAAACTTAGTATAATGGTTATCTGAGCATTTTGCACATCTAGGCTTACTACTCTTACATTGCTTTTCTCCGTGTCCAAATCTTAGGCATTTATGACATATTTTGACTGGCATTACGTATGGTTCAACTGGAATGGCGATATTGTACATATATACTCTTTCGGGTAATTGCCTTCCTTGGAAGGTAAGTACTACCACTCGATTGGGTACATAGACTGGTTTTTCTATACCTTCTATTACTTGCATCGTTCTACTCTTTAATCTCCTTACTTCCTTGATGATAAATTTACACTCTGCGACTTCAATAATTTCTTCATCTGTAATATCTAGATCTATGTTTTTTATGACACCTAGTCTCATTATGAATTGGGTTGGGATGTAGCATGTGTACCCCTTGGATAGCAGTAATGGAGTATCAACAATTTCATTAGCTTCTTTTGGTGACGTCGTTGTAATACAAATCCTATTACGTCCAACCTTCTTTATGTCATTTATTTGGGTAAATTGCTTAAACAAAATTCTTCCGATCGTGAGCGGGTTGATCCCACCCCTACTCCTCTCTTGGTTCTCTACATTACTTTCAATAATTTCTTCTTTTTTTTCCACTATTACCTTAAATTCGACAGATCTGTCTGTTTCATTATATTTATTTACTATCTTGGGTTTTTTTGGTTTGTCTTCTTTATTATTTTCGGTAATATCTTCATCTTCCTCTCTGTCTCTTTTTCTTGTCTTTTCCTCTGAATTTTCATTAATTTCCATTAATGTAATTATGTTATCAACTGCTATTTCAGTTTCATCCCTTGGGACGAATCCCCCACCACCATCCCCTATCCCCTCTCGGGTAGGGTTCATCCTTATTTCTATACTAATTCAATTCTACATCTACATTATTAACACTCTTACTTAATCTACAACTTTATTTATTATATGTAACCTTACATCCAATTAATAAATAAATCAACTACAAATATTTACTCTTATAAGTACTTACATTTACTTCTCCTTATAGTAATTAATACTATAGGTACTATAAACTATACATACATACACTATGCCAGATCTAATACTACGTGGTTCTATGGAATGGATTGGAGTTTCTGTTGACACAACCGTCTTCTTCCGTGTCTGAAAGCCGAATCCACTTTACCAGGCTCTTGACACTAAATCTGGTGACAAAAACACCATTTTGGCAACACTGCCAAAAGTCCAGCCAATCACAGCGCCGGTACTTGATTTTATATAAGTTAAGTTGGTATTACTGACGTGACGTCACTAAAAAGTATGGCGCCAACACTTTTATTGATATTTTAGTTCAAAACAAACTTCAAGAAAAATCTTACTTATCAAAAACTAGACATCACTCAGCCTTATCAGATAAAGTCATAAGGTAGGTCCAAGTATTCATAATTATACTAGATTTGCTTAAATACCTACTGCTGTTTGTTTATGGGGCTCATCAACCCACCCATAACCTTCCAAAATAATTTAAGAACTTGTTTGAAGGGCTTTCTAAATATAGATGAGATGTCAGCTGCTAGTAACTGAAGGAAGAATAAAACAGAATTTCCACTTGGATTTAATCTTCCTCCTTTGACCCCCATATGATCTTCTATATGGTAAATGAAGGAAGATCAAGCTTAATCAGATTTTTAGCCGTGAAACTGTGCGCAATTGTTATTGTTGAATAGGTGGGTAGGTAGTTTGTTTCCATGATCGCGAAATCGTGCCACAACTCAATGCATGGTTGCGCGAATGAACGCTATGTTGGACGCAAGGCCAATGAGATCAAGAATCTTGGCAACACTATCAAGCGAAATCGTTTTGCATGGCGATTTCGCGTTCAAGGAAGACACGCTTATGAGATCTTCACTTAGTTGATGCACAAATTGTGCACTTAGCGGACGTTACGAAGGAATGGACGGCTAATAACTGCTTAATTACAGGTTTTTCGTTCATCACTGGGTACTTTTTAAAGCAAAATTGGTGTAGAAATTAGAAAATAAACCGGCAAACTGTGCTAGTGAACGATCATTGTTCACTAGCACAGTTTGCCAGTAGCAATAAAATAAAGTGTACAGAAAAATTTATGAAAGTTTGTCTTATGATGAAGGTTGACCTTTCACTTTGTAATGTATTAAATATTTTATTATAATAAAAAAAAATTGTTCTTCTTAAAAATAAATTAACTAATAGAAAATGTCAAACTTGAGCTTTTAGAGAGAGATAGTAGAAATGGATGGGAACTACAGAGCCAAAATCAAGATCCATGACAATTTGTACAAAATTGTAGGCCAGTTTGATGATCAATTCAAAGCAATGCCAGCAGTAATACAGTCCAGGGATTTATTTTCCCCCAATTGAAATAAATGTTTGTTTAGGTTGTTGCTGGGACTAGATGAAACTCGTGCAGCGACGGAACAAGTACCAAGATTAATCCCGGATCAACCAAACACAAGAAGCAACTCGTCAATAGAACCTGTGCTGAGGCCCAATTCATCAGGCGGGTTTAGGTTAGATTAGCCAACGTTAGCTTGTAGTGCTATAATAATATCATTGACCGCCCCCGGTAAACCTGTCAAAAATATTCGTGAATGACCCCCCTGCAGTTTAAAACTCTACCAAGTACCAGGAGCAAACCTATCCTCCCCCAAATGAAGCAAAATGAGGCACAACAATCAAAATCTTTAGGAAAGTCCGTAAAGTCATCACGATTACTTCAGATTTCAAGTAGTTGAGTATGATGCAATCGCTATAGAAATATTGAACCCAAATTATATTGAAACAGACGGTTCCAATGGACTTAGTGAAGGATAGTAAAATGGACGATGTGACGGTCTCTCGGAATTCAGTACAAACCAGGGCAAAGGGAAAGCGCAAAGTCCCTGCACGCATGATGTCGAGAAGACAGAAGGTCCAGAAGGTGAAAGAACACGGATTGTGCAACGTCGAGACGGGCAAAGAAGTCGACGACGCAAACATGAAAGTAATATCAAGCCCAGAAGACCCTAAACCGGTTGCGAAGGATAAAGCGAAGGAGGTGAAGGAACTGCATTCGAAGGAAATTCCAATGATCTTTGCCCGGAGTCCCACCGGGCAGCTTTTAGACACCGGGTTGAATGCATGGGAGACCAGCTTGTTCATAAGTCTCATGAAGAAGAAGAACCAAAACGTCATCGGGTTTAAGAGCATCGTCAAGCAAGGAAAACCGTGTCTTATTCCGATTATTAAGCCAACGCCCACAGAAGCTCAAGCGAGACAGAAGCATGCGAAATTTAACGAGAAACAAAAATCAGAGTCCATTATGAAAAGGCAATCGCTCGAGCTGAGTGAACAGAGGATAGTAGAGACGCCGGAGAAGAAGATTCAGAATGAGGAAGAGGTGATGATTTTGACAAATATCCCGACGAATTCGAAAAAGGAAATTCCAATGATCTTTTTTCGAAGTCCCAGCGGCGAGCTTCTGAATTCCGGATTGAACGCAAACGAGACGGAAACATTCACAAGCCTCATGGAGACGAGGAACGAGCAGGTCATCGGATTCCAGAACATCGTCAAGTTCGGAAAGCCTTGCCTCGTTCCGATAATTAGATCACTGCAACCCCGAACCAACTCCAATCCAAGCAACATCAGCCCCTTGCCGAGGGCTTCCACAAGTCCTGTGAAGGTCCCTCGCCGTGTTCCCGAGACCGGACGACCGAAACTCAATGCGCCGCAACGAATAGGCTCGTTATCAACACCGCAGTCGCTCAAGCCGACCAATGAGAAGACGGAGACGAGACATCCGGATGTGAAAACCCCTGATGAAGTTCAACGAGAGAGATTAGCAGCCCTAAAGCAGATCAGAAGATTAAGAAAAGGTGAAGAGAAGTCCGTGAAAGGTGAAAGTGGTGTGAAAGTGTCCAGAATGTCGGTACATCCCGGTGCTGAGGAACAAAAGAGTCCTGTAGTCGAGGCGGAATGTGTGGTGACTTCTGATGCACTCGCTGTACCTGTTGCTATGCCGACGCAGTCAAGACAGTTGCTAGGTTCAGATAATACAGACATTGACATCTCGCACGACCCGTCGTTAACCTCGGAAGAAATTGCCGTCGTTGTATCATCACTACGATCCCAGGAATCCTCTTCGAACATCCTCAACTTTTGCTCTTCTATTCTCGCGATTCCCACCGCAAGTCCTCAGACGAAAGTCAAGCTCGAGAACCCGATATCTCCTCTAGACAAAACAATCAACGCTGTCGACGCGGATTCCGTTCAAACACCCATCGACTTACTTCCTTCTACATCAACTGCACATGATTCTTTTAATCGGGAACCAAATGCTTACGACGGAATGATCGACTCTCTAATTTCATCCTTTGTTGAACGCATGGTCAAATCTACAGTAACGCCTCTTCAAGACTCTACACCAACTACTCCTACGCCGCCGCCCTCCGCTGTGAATTCACGGATACAAATTAGTTCGGATCAAAAACCAACAATACAAATTCCACAGTCAGAACCAACGCCAAATCAATCACAACCATTCGCAATCCAGACTGGTGTAGCTACGGAAGTTTCAATGCCGAATAAGAGAAAGAGGCCGAGGGAGGCGACGCCAGCTGGCAAGCGACAGTTTCTAGCGAAGATCGTGGACGACCTGAGGACTGAACGAGACGTGAATCCACTTCGCAGCGTCCGTCACACGAGTCAAAGACGCTCCGAGGAGGCCAAGATCTCGGTGGCTCTGGAGGAATGCATGCAGTCGTTCCTCGGCCCTGAGGAAAACAAGATGGCCGCCAGACGAGAGTTCTCCGATCCCGACAGCGTTGTTGTCAAGCAAGAGCCCGGTGAAGGTGTAACTTCGATCAGTGTGGAAGACAATGCTACTACATCTACTTCCATCGTACCCATAGAGACCTTTGTATTGGAACAGATGCTGCAGAGGGTCAAGGACTTCAACAGGCTTGTTTAATTCATATTCAGAATTTGTATTACTTATCCATACACTGATAGGTACTTTAATAGTAGGCTATTTTGAATTGTGTAATTGTGAATTGTGTTGAATTGTGTAAAGTGCGCTTTAGATAGATGGTGATTTGTATGGTAGTAATTGAAACTAGGACTTTTAGTCTGTAAGTGTGTAAAGACCTGTAACTCTGTGCTATTATCCGGTTTATCAAAGTTTTAATAATATATTATATATTTTATAGACTTCATAGTAGGTACAATTATTTTTGTTGACTATGGAATTCCACCCCCCGACCCGACATTGTGTTTGAAACGGGCGACAGATATTTATTTATAGAAATTAATTTGAATTGCAATAGGTAGTACCTACCATTTGTGTTCCTAAATACTTGACCTACTTACCTTATTAAATAGGAAGAATAACTGTTAAAATAAAATGTAAAATTATGTGAACAGTCGATAGATAATATTATCTTTTAACTTTCCTTCACAAATCATTTAAGGAAGATAGGAAAATATGTGTGCACATTCCTTTATCATCCTGGAGGCCAAGTCTTGAAACTTACGCTTTCAGGACGCAAACGCTCTCGGACGTCATAAAGTCCCATTCACTGTAAGAGTGATCGACATTGAATCACTTATCATTTAAGCCACTTATTTGATTGTCATCCAGCAATCTATTGGAAACAATTTATTAACATTATAATTATTATTTCAGATGTTATACAGTCATTAAACGTTAAAACCTTATTCAAAATGAATAGCTAAACAGTTAACAGTAGATTTCAAGGTCGCCATTCTTACAGTAAATGGGACTTGTTGACGTCCTAGAGCGTTTGCGTCCTGAAGGCGTAAGTTTCAAGACTTGGCCTCCTGACTGAGACTCCAAAGAAGTTTTCTACAGAATACTCAAAATTAATGGAAATATGATTCATAAGGATCCTTTATATTGATGAATTAGTGTTTGATATCAGGTATGTGAAATAATTATAGATAAAAAATAGAAATCATGAAACCTACTTTGCTACTCTTTGAACATAAGTTTGGATTTCCCGCAAGAGAAATAGCGTGCTTGCCAACTGTTCAACATAGGCGCAGCGGTGCTAAGTGCTGACCGGAGCTAACTTCACTCTATTATTTTTCTGACATTTGTTGACTTTTGACAAAAGTGCTCTCGAAAATGAATTTGTTGTGTTCTAAATCGCGTGTATTAGTACATATCGGTGTAAAAGACCTAATTAAGCAACACCATTCAATATATCCCATGTCTGCTGGTTGTATTACCGCAATAACTTCTTGTGATATATTTTTGAGGTTAAGCTCTTCACTATGCAGTAGTTTTGCAGACACTTCTTGTCGGCATATGAGCGTGCAAGCAGCTAAAAATCTACCTAAAGACTCTGTAATGAATGTATTTGACAGAGAAGCAAAAGTATTACAACGTGAAAGGGCAGCAAGAGCACCGGACGTTGAACTATTTGACTATCTAAAGGACGAAGTCGGCTTCCGGCTTTCCGATAGAATCTTCGATATTAAACGTAAGTTTACCCGTGTGGCTGATTTAGGATGTGGCCGGGGTTATGTAGCAAAACACGTAGTGTCGGATTCTGTCGAGGAACTAGTTCTATGTGATTCAAGTGAGACGTGGTTGAACCAAGCTAAAGTAACAGACGATCTTGTGAAAGTGGAACGGAAGATAGTGGACGAAGAATCTCTACCGTTTGAGCCTGGCTCGTTGGATCTTGTTATCAGCAGCTTGAGCCTCCATTGGGTCAATGACCTGCCGGGAACTTTCATGCAGGTAAGATACGTAAACATAACATCAAACAAAATTGGTACCTACTACCTAGAATCAGTAAACAACTTGTCTATAATATTCAGTGGTGCTCAGTTTCTATATTTCTACTAAGAGAAATTGTTAGAAAATGGAACACACTTAGGTGGTGCACTGTATTAGTACAGGAAACTGGTAGTACACTGGGCCAAACAAAACTTGAACGTTCAATAAATCTGATAGGCTGATAAATGTAAGATCGCACCATCAGAAGTCAGTCTAAGTGATCTCATTGTCTTACTCTGGTAGGTGACCTCACATTTCAATGATAATAACAAGCTTTGATTGGTTATGGGACATGACCAGCAGTCGTTCAAATTCGGTCAACATTCAAGTTTTGTTTGGCCGAGTGTACCTAGGTGATTTGTGGCATTCAAGGTGAATTTCTGAAGTCAGAGCCAGATGAAGCACTATTCAATCAAAATTCCGTTAAAAAGCACCTAGGTATTCCTCCTCTCGCTTACATTCCAGAATAGATACACCTACCTAGAGTTCCGGGAAAGGAACTAGAATGTAGGAATATTTCAGTTAATGTAGAAACCTGTAGGTAAAATCACGAGAAAACAGAATTGAATCTACACGGTTGGACTACCAATCCTGGAGTGGTAACTTCATTTATTTATATTTTCAGAAGAACACAGGAAATTCGGGTGAAACTTCTTTGCAAACTAAGTAAATTTTTTACAACTTAAAAAATTGTATTGTAGTAAATTGTAGTTCCAAGTAAATTGTATTGTATTGTAGCTGCTTATTGTAGTTCCAAGAAACAGAACAGGAAATTTAAAAAAAAGTACTAAATTGAATCTCTATTTTTAAAATATTATTTCTATTTTAGTCTGTTTTAAAACCTAGATTCTAGACTAGTAGTGACCAATACATGTTGCTTCAGATCATCAACTCGCTGCGCAATGACGGC
Source organism: Leuctra nigra (assembly GCA_934045905.1). Taxonomy (NCBI): domain Eukaryota; kingdom Metazoa; phylum Arthropoda; class Insecta; order Plecoptera; family Leuctridae; genus Leuctra; species Leuctra nigra. Next base: position 26,007,264 of record OW203772.1, on the reverse strand, counting down.
GTATTCCTGGCGGCGATGTTCGGCGGCGACACGCTGTACGAGCTGCGTTGCGCGCTGCAGCTGGCGGAGCTGGAGCGCTGCGGAGGTCTGGCGGCGCACGTGTCTCCCTTCACGGAGATCCGAGACGTCGGCCGGCTGATGACGCGCGCCGGATTCACCATGCAGACCGTCGACACGGACGAGATCGTCGTCGGATATCCCAGCATGTTCGAGCTCATGCACGACATCAAGGTAGATGAGTTCGCTTCACGAAGCAGCGGCAATATTCACTGTTCCTTATTTTATTTTACACCGAACTGAATTAGGTACTGGCATTGTCTAGTCAAGTAGTGGTCTTCTAAGAATTCACTGTTAATAAATTTTTAACAAAATTTACATGTTCATTCAAGAGAATTGTTTTTAAAAGGAAAAAGTTTAAACAATCAAAACATGGGTTTTTAACTTTGTCTTCTTCTTTTATTTATTTGGCCAGTTACTAAGCCAAAGCATATTTCAGTCACCAGTTAAACATGGGTTCAAAACTTGAAATAGTTTATGATTTTGATTAAGGTCAACAAACATGAAAATTATTCTGACAATTTTACTGCATATTTTTAAATACAATTTCTATTTAAATTCACACAAGAGCAGGGCACCGTAACTTGATTTTTAAAAAGCATGCCTTTCTACTACCTACCTACCTGCCTATTTACTTGTAAATTTGCAAACAAAAATATGTATTACTTAACTTTTACCACAATAGGGTAGTTGCATCATCCTGGTTGCTAGGTAACCTATGTCAATAATGAAAATATAATAATAAATATCTTTCACCCGTTTCAACACAATGTCGGGTCGGGGGGTGGAATTCCACCGTCAATCTTGGGCCTTCGCTTCAGTGATGTCGGGTGGCCGGTCCTGACACATCACACTCTTCTCCTTCTTCCTCCTCTACGTCTTCTCTCTCCACCAAGTCTCTCCACCTCTCTCTGTCCTCCCACAATCTTCCCGCAGTCACTGTTCCCCACTCCTCACCTCTTTCCTCTACATCCCACTTCACCTGGTCCTCCCACTTCGCTCTCGGTCTGCCCCTTTTGCTTTTCGCTCTCTAGCTCTTTCAAATTCCCTCTTCGGTATCCTCTTGGAATCCATTCTTCTAAGCTGACCATACCAGCGCAGTCTATCTCTTCCTATCTTATAGTTGAGGCTCTCAACACCCAGCTTTTTCCTTATATCAGTAATTCTTTGCTTCTCCATCTTCGATACTCCAGCGATGCTTATGAGGAATGTCATCTCAATAAAAGTTTTCAATAAAAGTAAATAAAATGTCAATCATTAGCGCACGCACTTACAAATGTCTGAAGTGTTGTGTCAATGTTCTGATTGGTTGTTCTGTCACCAGGGCATGGGGGAGAGCAACGCAGCGAGGAACAGAAAGCTGCGGCTGAGTCGAGACACGATGTTCGCTGCGGCTTCCATCTACCAGCAGATGTACGGTGAGTCCCCAAACGACCAGCAATCTGATCATAGGACAGACACTCAGTGTTAAGAGGCAAACAGAAGCGAACGGAAATCGCACGGTTCGTCATAGCGGTTTTTGAAATTTTGTCTTCCCACTTAATAATTTTAAAAAATCTGATAGTAACGACCCATTACAGCCTAATAGACTAAATAATGCCGCAAACTGGAGTTCATTATGACCTCAGGTGCGACCTCAAAGTGTTAAATACGATATTTTTAATAATATAATCGAAAATAATTGTATTTAACACTTTGAGGTTGTACCAGAGGTCATAATGAACTCCAGTGTGCGGCATTATTTAGTCTATTAGACTGTAATGGGTCGTTACTATCTGATTTTTTAAAATGATTGAGTAGACACAATTTCAAAAAACCGCTATGACAAATCGTGCGATTCCCGTTTGCTTCCGTTTGCCTCTTAATAAACTAGGAAAACCCTCAGTGTAATGCGTTGATGAGCGAGCCTTTGTACTGCATCCGACTTGATATGCGTTTGCAAGTATCAGCTGCTCTACAGGCCTTGGAACTGAAGCATCAAGAAGGCAGGGATGAAAATATAGTGTACATTTTTCAAATATTTCAAGATTATATAATAAAATGTCCATAAATTGACAAAAACTTTTAAATAAATAACATCAGATAAGTCTTCAAATTGGCAAAAATACCTAAAATGTTGGTCCCAATGACAACATGCAAAGTTTTAAGTTCATCCGATGGACTTGTTATGTGCTTCAAAATTAGCATTGGCAGCATAGGAAGTTGCCGCTCTTTCCTTGTGTTGGGGCGGGGGAAGTGTAGGTCTTTAAAGACGCCTATTGATATGGTTTTGGTCTGTCCCGCAGGCAGCGTGGAGGGCGGCAAGACGAGAGTGCCGGCCACGTTCCAAGTGATCTACATGCTCGGATGGAAGCCCGACGCGTCTCAGCCCAAGCCGCTTGAGCGAGGAACCGGAGACGTCTCCCTAAAGGATCTATACCGCATCGACGAGATCGCTTCCAAGGCAACCAAACTGCAGCTAGACGAAACAGAGAAGAAGTGAGGTCAGTTTAAGATGACACGTTGTTTTGTTGTTCGGAGATGTTAACTATCTAGAAAATAATAAATTATATGCTTTTTTAATACATACCTTCTACACTTATTCTGGCATGCCTTATAGTCCTTTTAACACTAAATATTTAATGTAAGTCATACAAATAAGTAACGTAAGATCTAATCATTGAAAGGGCATGGTGTTTTAATAACCGCTGTGTCAATTTGCCCTAGAACAGTATTGGATGGAAAAGACTATTATTTTGAAAAATTGTTCTGCTCATTTATGCAGGATAAACTCTCTGTTAAAATCCTACAAATTGCAGTAGGTACATAATTATCTTTCCTAACATTTATTTTAAAAAAAAAAGAAGAATAAGATTGGAAAATTTTCCGACACACATCTCTAAATGTTCACATGGGTCAGTCACAACTTGATTCTCCGGAATCTTTGTTGCTATGGAAACACTTTTATGTCATCTATCTTCCTTCATTTCCTGAAGATTTGCAAGTTTGAGTTTGTATGGTTGATGCACGCTTAACTTGGTATTAAACACTGCAGGTAATTGTTGAAACTCGATCCCCCCAGATGAAATATGTATTGGTATCGCAAGAGAATACATCGTTAGCTTACTACCGAAGTCACACATTCTGTTCTTCTGATATAATTGAGGTAAATGGCACTTAAAAAAGAAAGACACATTTGATTATGATAGACCATACCTTTGTTGGTATCTTAATTTAATAGGCAGTGCAAAGAAGGATAGAAATTTACTATTTAGAAAATAACTAATTGATGGACAATGGTTAGCTAGAGGTCTTTCTAAATACTTCTTTGGAGTTTTGTGTACCTAATAAGAAGGTACTAAGTTTTTTTTTTATTAGTCTACTACCTAGGATTTGCACTTTTGCCATACTAGAATCAACTATGCAATGGATTTAATAATGTTGAGAACTAATTTTCACAAAATGTGAGTAAGTGTTTATCTGCAGTACGAATGATTCTACACGATAAAAATATAATATTATAAAAATAACTTTATTATGACTAATCAATCTGGATTCCGGAAAGGTCACTCCTGTGAAACAGCGGTGCAGTGGATGGTTTCTGAGTGGAACAAACTAAGAGATAATAATTTATCAATATTGTCAGTTTTCCTGGACTTCAAAAGGGCTTTTGAGACCATCGATAGGAAAAGGTTGTTAATGAAATTGCAATATATGTATGGTGTTCAAGGTACTGTGTACCAGTGGCTCGATGATTATCTCAATGAGAGAGCTCAAAGAACTAAATTTGATGGGGAAATCTCAGACACTATCGATGTAAATCTAGGAGTACCACAAGGCTCAGTCTTAGGACCATTCTTATTTTCAGTGTATGTTAATGACATAAATTGTTGTTTAAATAAATGTGTGATAAATGTCTATGCAGATGATACAGTCATCTTCTATGGTGGAAATGATATGACTGATTTGAACAATACATTGAACGAAGAATTGAAGGTAGTGACTGACTGGTTGAGCATTAATATGCTAAAGCTGAACAATAGTAAGTGTAAGGCAATGATGATTGGTACTGGGAAACTACATTATATGAACACAACTGATAATTGTGAAGTTAATATTGTACTAAATGGTGAGTTAGTGGAATGTGTTAAATCATTCAAATACTTAGGTATGTTGTTGGATGTAAATCTAAGTTTTAAACAACATATACTGTACATAGAGAACAAAATCAGAAAAAAACTTAGCTACCTTAGTAGGATAGGTCAGCACCTGACAGTAGCCACAAAACTATGTATATATAACACTATTATTAAACCACACCTTACCTTTTGTATGATTTTATTGTATCAGGCATTTAATACAGATATTGAAAGACTACAGATTCTACAAAATAGAGGCATGAGGATTATTCTGAAATGTAGTAGATATACACCTGTAAATACTATGTTAAAATCTCTAAATTGGCTAAGGATTAAGGATTATGTGTATTTTCAAGGCATGTGTTTTATTTACAAACTTCAAAATGGTCTTCTACCTGCATATTTTACAAACACTGAAAAAGTTGAAAATGTCCATCAGCATTACACGAGAGCGCATAATAATTTTTTTCTAAACCATGTTCATAAACAATCATCGGCCAAATCTTTATTTTATCTTGGGATTCGTTCTTTTAATGCTCTTCCACTTAATGTTAAAAGTGTGAGGAGTCTTAGCATATTTAAAAGCAAACTTTTAGAAATTATAATGACGGAAACATTTATGTTGACATCCTAATTAGATTATTCTATGTTTTTAGTGTGTTAATTCTTTGGTTTGTGTCTTTATTGTGTATCTTTATGTATCTTTGTATTGTACTGATTTGTGAAAGATAGCGCTTGCGCTAAATAAAGAATTATTATTATTATTATTATTATTATTATTATTATTATTATTATTATTATTATTATTAAATATTATTAAAATGGGTATTATTTCATAATAATATATCGCGACCCTGCTTCCAACTATTGTCGGGTCAGGGGGTGGGATGATCCCACCAATGTTCTAGGGCACTTGTGTTCTCAGAGCCGACTTGCCAAGTCCGACACTCCACACTTCTTCACTCTCTTCTTCCAGTTCTTCAGCCTCCTCTCTTTCCACCAGCTCCCTCCATCTCTCTCTGTCTTCCCACCACTTTTCTGTTGTAATTACTCCCCAACACTCTCCTCTTTCTTCTGCGGCTGCCTCTATTCCGTTGATCCATTTGGTTCTAGGTCTTCCTGCCTTTCTTCTGACACCCATGGCTGCACGCTCTGCCTCTCTACATGGTATCCTCTCTTTCATATTTCATATTATTTCATATTTCATATTATTTCATATTTCATTATTTCATATTTTATAAAAATCTGTGATAATGTGATGGACATACATTCATTGTCATCACTATAAGCTTCTTGTTACCATATAAACAGGTATAAACAAACTAACTTCAAATTGTAAAGTTTGACATCATGGAACGCAATAAAGCCGACAAGAAGACCAAGTTCTTTGTCCGCGTCTTATCCACCGAGCACTTCTCTCACGACGACGTCGTCATCTCGCCGGACTGCCAACGCATCGACATCCGATGCCGCCAGCAGTCCTCGAGAACCCCCGACTACTGGCGCTTCCAAGCCGACGGAGTCCTGTACAACTTGAGTCAAGAGAAGATCTACGCGAAGATGATGACGGGCGTCGCCGAGGACGCAATCGCGGGGCAGAATGCCGTCGTCCTGTCTTACGGTCAGACGGGCTCCGGGAAGTCGCTCACGGTCAACGGACTGAGGAATCTGTACGAGGACAGAGGAGTTGTACCGAGGTTCATCGAAGAGCTTCACGACATCGGATGGAGACGGAGAGACGATATGGAAGTGTGCTTTAAGGTAGACGTCTGACAAGAGAAACACACTTTATCTCATATTTGAAATAATATTGTTCTACACAAGATGATAGGCACTGATCTGACAATTCGAACAAATAAGTGATACGTGACGGAGCCACTTCTGGCAGGAAATTTTTGATGCACTTTTTTATTTTGATGTCCGTGTTTCCATGGGGCAGTGTAAAAGGAGAAACAATTGAAATTTAAATTTAGTACAAGTTTACTATTTCAGTCATAGAAACAAAAAAGCAAATTTATAATAATTTATTTATTATTATAAAAATCCACCTGATATCCTCCATGATCCCCCCTATGTCTGGTACATATCAAGAATCCACCAGAGGTCAGTCGTGTTCCTTATTTTCTCGAATTGTTTATATTGACTTTCTCATAGATTGTAAAAATACCCCATCAGTTTTATCTTGGTAAATCTATTCATCTCGATTTGAAATTGACAAGGCATTGAAAATGTTGTGCTCTCCTAAAGATGACAGTTTTCTGATTACATCATATTCATTTTAATAGTTTTTTGTGGCAAGTGTTAAGAGGGCTTGGTAGTGAGCGTGGCCTTGACGAGTTTTAAATCGATTTTTATCAATATCTTTTTCCAGTGTAATTGTAAACAAAATAGGGCTATGGACGTGAATTCAGAACAGTTCAATGAAAATAATTTCATAGCTTGGAATAAGCTATTAGTTTTATTTTGTCCAACAGGTGTTTAGAACCCAAAAATTTAGTCATTTTCGGGTTCTAAACACCTGTTGGACACAATAAAACTAATAGCTTATTCCAAACTATGAAATTATTTTTATTGAACTGTTCTGAACAGTTCACGTCCATAGCCCTATTTTGTTAACAATTACATTGGTAAAAGATATTGATAAAAATCGATTAAAAACTCTTCAAGGTCAAACTCACTACCCAGCCGTCTTAAATAGAAACTACATCTTAAGGTGGTAATTTTGAAGATCCTGTGTAGGGTAGGTAGGTGCACCTACTGTGCTCTCCAAATTACGGATGCAAAATCCTTATTTATTTTCAAAAAAAGGATTTTCACTGATGTTCACAGTGCCACAATGGTATAATATCTCTCAATTTTCCAGAAATCCTTACAGTTTTTTTTGTTTGAACTTGTCATTTTGTTAGTTTTTATGTTAGTTGATGTTTTTATTGCGGTTTATGATTAATTCCTTTAATTATTTATTATTTCAAATACAAGTGCATTTGCTGGCTGCTGAAATAGGTAACAAACCCTGTTACACTGTGCCCTACTGCTATCTAACAGCCGCTACATCCGCTTTAAGATGAGCTACGTCGACTTCCTACCCGGAAGAGCTGTGGACCTGCTGTCGAGCCGAAGTGGCGGAAATATCACAATCTCGGACATCGACGCCGACAACATCTTACGAGTCCTCTTCCGAGCCGAGTCGAAACGAGTCTGCCGTGATTCCCCGTACCAAGGAGTCAACGTCGGCAGTTCGGTGCTGACTTTACACGTCTGCTCGAGAGACACTCTCGTCTCGATGGCGCCAGTTCGAAACACAGTAGTCCAGTTCATCGACCTCGCCGGGATAGATACAATCGGCACGGACAGCTCGAACTGGAAGTCGAACCGAGACATCGGGCATGCGAACGTCACCAAGATTTTCCTCCAGAAGTTTTTCGCGACGCTTAATTCCAAGAAGAAGTTCATAACGAGCGACAAGATTTTGAACTACATCTCGGATAGTTTCGCGTCTAAAGGTACAGTTCGTGTTACGTTGATCGCACATGTGAAGGCAAGTCGAACTGATCTCAATCTGACGCTGTCGGTTTTGAAACTCGGCTCGGAGATTTCCGGGAAGACGATGGAGAGAGTGAGAGAGAGTCTTGTGGAGGCCGAAAGCGACGAGACAAAGAGTCGAAGGGAATTGGAGGAGATGTGTAAACGACTCGTGTTGAGCGCGATGGTGAATAATCAGTCGGATTTCAGCACGGTGCTGTGCAAAACACGATACGATGTGATAAGTAAAGAAGTGGAAGGTTACGTCCGTGGGTTTGTCCACGAGATTCATTTGACATCGGTGGCTCACGTTCTGATGGTTTTACAATCATTTCGAGCCGAATTCGAAAAGCTCGCAGAAGAGAATGTGTTCAAGATGAATGAATATAACGATATTAGAAAGTCTCTAGAGGAACGATATGGAAGTCTGTCTAAGTCAGAAATCACTGGCAAACGAGGTTCAACCGGGCTGAAGAAAAATTCGAAAGTGAAGCGAGACACTTCGAAATCGAGCAAGAAGTCGGAAAGTATTGATGTGTCGAAACGGAGTTCGAAGCAGTCGATGGTCCGAGGTATGAAATCGCAGCCGATCAAGAGTTCGAAGACGTCGCTCGGCAAGAGTTCGAGCATGTCCTTGAAGAAGGGCTCGAAGGGTTCGATATCACTTAAGAAGGGTTCGATGTCGCTGAAGAAGGGTTCGATGACATCGATGTCCCTGAGCAGAAGTTCGAAGCGGAAGGAGTCGGTAGTGAACAGCGTGGATTTGCAGCCGACAATTCCCTTGAGAGAGATTGACAGGTTGGAATTTCATTGCAGTATTTTTCTGATTTTTTAAAGACAATTTTAAGAGACAGAAACTGGCTAGATTTTTTTTTTTTTTTTTTTTCATAAATTTCACCACCAGGTTATTGTTCTTTGTTCATTGGTGATAAAAATCTAAAATAGAAGGCTTGATTGTTGGAGTGGATGGAGGTAAATTTTTTATTAGCTAGGTTATTTTTTTCTGAAAAAATTTGAAAGTTCATAAATTGTTAAATTATATTCAAACTTCTAGAAGTATGCAGTAAGTCAAATGTCAAATAACATTATTAATGTCCTACAAACATCGCAGGCATGGGATTACAATTGGGCCGGGATTTTCAACCAGCTACCAGGCACCTTCGATCTTCGTGCGGAAATATGACAGAATGAAGCAAGCCGAGCTGGAGACGTCGCAAGATAATTGGGATTTTGATGACGAAATTTCACTCAAAAGCACTGCTGCTGACGGTACTATTAATTTGGGAGTACGTAGAAGATAGTACATAATATTAACAAGTGATGTTACAAACCCTTCTCCTCTCAAAAACCTTCAAAATCTCTTCCCAACTTGTTTCAAATGTGGTTCCTTGTTTCTCCAAATTATGTATCACAAAATTTAAGTCATAATTGGAAGCCAATTGGATTCCAGAGTTTCACTCAAATAAATGCCAATTCATTGGCAGAACTTGAAAAAGGGTGCACTTGAAACTTCCACCCATAGGACAACTCCTTTCTCTGAACATTTTGACCTACATTTTATTTTAGGGGAATGAATGCAGGGGAGTGTTTGTATGCCAGAACAATTAAAGGATTAAAAAAAGCGGAAAATTAACATCTCCAGTTGTGTCCAGATGAATGCTTAGAGTTTTCGCAACCCCCCGAGAAAGCGTCCCCCCCTCCGGCCCACTCCGACCCCCCCGAGCCTCACCCCCCGGAGTTCTCGGACTCCGTGCTGCCCTGGACCGAGGTCCTGAGGTCCGGCATCCCCGACCGGCTGGAGCGATGTCTGGAGAGCGATGAGAGTCGCGCGCTGGAAGAGCTACGGGCATACGTGGACACCGCGCGGCAGCTGAGAGCGATGAGGAGCGAGATCGACAGAGTCGAGATGGAACTCTTGGACATGGAGTGCTTGCAGTGTGTCAACGGTAATCAACTTGTCATTCGAAGAGATAAAGAGTATCAAGCGCTGCTAAATGCCCACTGCAAGGTGGATTCTGTTCAAGGCCAGTGTGGTTTCTTACGGGAAAATTAGTTAAAAAATACTTGAGATGTGTCAGAAAAATTTCCTTTTTTTTTTTTAATTAGCGTTAGGAAAGTTAATTTCTGCAATTTGTAGGACTATAACTGAGTTGAGGGTTTGCCATGGCATAAAATTCGGAGAAAAGTTTTGAGGGACGGATCGAAAAAGCATAATATTTTCTATACCTACTCTTGACGTTGTTCTAGAATTAAGCGTTGATGAATAATACAAAGCCTAACATTTCATTGGTCCTTTTTTAATACTAGTTTTAAGGTACTATTTGCCTGCCTTCTTGGACGTTTTATTGGTCCTAAACATCCTAGCCATGGCATTCATACCTCTAATTTTTGCCTACTCTGCCCATCTCACGGTATAAAAACTGTGACGTATAAAAGAATGAAGAATACATACAGACTGACCCACAGATTTCTTGTCTATTTCGCAGGAGATGAATTTGGCCTGAACCTGACTATTCTGCACCTGGTCGAAGACCTCGCCGTGAAACAGGAGACTCTCAGCTCCCTGAAAAACTCGGTCGCCAAGCAACGGACATCGCTCAACCAACTGATCGAGGAAATATCATCGCTGACAAAGCAGCAAGCGGAACTGAAGCGAACGTGTCGACTGTCCGTGGTCACGAACTTGCCAGATATCCCGAGGGTCGTCGAGGTCGAGGTCGAAACCTGTGACGAGAGCTTTCGCAACGACGCAGTGTTTAGTAGGACGCTGACCGGATTGGTGAAGACAAATTTAAAATAGTGCGTTTGTTATTCGGTTGTTAACTAATAATAAAAGTTGTGTTGATTGAAGTTATAGTCGTTTCATTTGGCTTATTCAGTGGGTACACTTTTGACACTAAAACGTGTCAAAATGTACACATGGATCCCATTTATGTTGATTTACCTCATGGTACAGTGTCCTTTCAAGAATTTTAGTTGTGATTGAGGCAAACCAGTTTCCCAATGGGGTTTACTTGGCAGTTGGAACTTTCAAATTAGGGATGTAAGGTAACAGAAAATAAAACTTACTAAATAGTAAGTTTTAATTAGTTGTTGCTAAGGTAGAAGTACGAGAACTCTTATACGAGTTGTTAAGGTGGATTCACACGGCCGTTCCAAACCTGCCAAGTTTGCAAAAGTTCCGAATCGCCGTTCCAAAAACTCCTGTGTGAACTATGAAAAGAATCGAACTGCGAAGATTGAGTTCTAAACTTTCATAGTTCACACGGGAGTTTTTGGAACGGCGATTCGGAACTTTTGCAAACTTGGCAGGTTTGGAACGGCCGTGTGAATCCACCTTTAGAAAATTACGAGAATATCTCATCTTACTTACGTACTTTTTTATGTACCTATCTAACCCACGGGCTCATAAGTGGATTGCTAAAAACAATACTAAAAACTACTCAACTAGGTACTAAAAAAGTATTTGACCCGTCAATTTACCAAAATAGTATTCGACAGGTCAAATCCCATCCCTAACTAAAATAGCTGAAGCTTCAATTTTCTACTAAAATATGTCAGGGTCAGCAAAACACAATTTATTTTTGTAGATAAACTAATTTTAATTATTTTTACTAGCTTCCATTTCATACATTCTTTAATTATAACTAAAATTTATATTAGTACTCCAATAAATAGTAAACAACCAAGCACTACACTAAATCATACAAACGACAATAGATTCTGCCAAGAACGACAAATGGATTTATCAAGACGGGTTTGCAGAATGAAATGCGTAAAATAAAACACGAATATTAACAGAAAGTGTATTCACAAATAAATCCAATGGTTAGCAAGTAACATTCTAAAATATTTACATGTTTTTATATAATAAAGATGAAGTAAAACCGTATTGCAGTGTATTCAACAGCAATTCAGTAACCACAGTAACAAGCTACGACGACGATCTGTTTACTTATACATCTCAAGATAGATTCATGGTCAATTTCACTTCCAGTTTGTGGTTTCATAAGGGGACAGTTTGATAGTTACGGATGGCAGATACGGTCGGACAGGTCATTCTTGAAGTAGTCACAATGAGGCACAACGTAACGAAGGCATTTTGGGTATAAACTTGAGGGGTGCTAAATGCCATCGTTATGTTTCCAAATACTTAAAACTCGAACTTCCGTTCGCAGCTATCATACTAATAGGCAATGTTCGAGGAAAAGATATTTGAACACCAGCGTAGCTATTTAGTATTTTACTAGCCTATATCACTGCAAAGGTCGTTGTTTAGACACCATTTTATATCGGAGAGACCTGCGATGTAAATGTAAAACAACAATGTAAAATGTATCCATGGCTAATGAAGAGAGAAGAGGAATGGTATCCACATGAATAGGCTCCATTATTGGGAAACATATTCATGTTTACATGGTCAAAAGTAAACTTTCAAGTTAGAATAACCAGATTATGTGGCTTTTCCTTTTTGTATTTTGACAATTCAAAGCTATCAAATCGAATCCCAATTCGTCAATTATATGCCCCTTTTCTTGTGGTACACATACATGCCGTTAAACCAGGCCCCTATTCTGTAGCATCCACGAAACATTTCAGACCGAAACGATTTCATTTCCGTTACAGAATAGGGCCCGATGATCTTCCCAGATATGTGCCTGGAATACCAACTGTTTGAGTATGTGAGCTGGCTTGAATCCGTCTTGAGATGGCGGGCCGAGCCGGTCTCGAACACGAGCGGAAGAGAATGCTATGAGAGTTGTCCGGAGTGGTTTAGAAGTTGATCGCCTTGCCGGTGTACGCCGCCACGTTGGCTTCTCGGAACGCTTCGGAACACGTCTGCAACAGGTGCCAAGGAGGTCATTCTCAAGGTGCCAATAGGGAAGCTGCATTTCAAAAACACAAGTTGTAATTACAAAATATAAACACACAACTGGACTGGGATGGCTTGAGGGCAGTGATGAGAACATTCCCAACATTTATTTTTATTTGGGGAATTTTGCGGAGAATTTTTTACAATTAATCGCATTTTTTAATGACAATTTCGGATATTTTTGTGAATAAGATGTGGTCCGATGATATGTGGGGACATTTTATGAGGTTTAAAATATAATTTGCGTATAAAAAATCTCCATAATTAAAACAAATGAAGGGTACAGGGAAAGAACGCTCTAAGTCACATTCAGATGAAACTGAGTTAAACAAAGTTTTTGTTGAAACTTGTATCTCTCTTCCTTACAAATCGATATTTTAATTGTGTTTTTCAAGACGTGGCAATAAAAAACCAGGGTATATTCTGAAAGCTCATAAAAACCACTGCAAGATAACACCTTAAACTAATGTTTTCAATAAGTGGACTCATAGCATTCTTTCCCTGTACCCTTCAAACGTAATATGCATGATTTTGGGGAACATTCCCAACACTTGAATGCAGGGGTGTGCGAATAGTGATTTTTGACTTCGAATACGAATATCGAATAATTGTAGGGTTGGGCGAACCGGTTCGTTTTCGAACCGAACCGGCTAGCTAGGTTCGAAAAACGAACCTCTAAGGTTCGTTTTCGAAGCTTTTTCGAACCTCCCGCCTTTTTTTCCCGCCCTTTTTCATTCAAACAATGCGACCAATATCTTGTCACTATTTGTCTAATGTAGGCCTCTTGTCTTTAGTGGTGCAGTAAAATGGTAAAACCTGGGTAAATCAAACCCCTGTAAGCCGAAATCCATCATAAATCAAAGTAAACTCAAATCCTGTCACACTATAGGGTGTTTCATGTTAAAATAAATCTTGAACCGAATTTTTCATAAGACGCAATTCGAAGTGCTATTTGGTACCAACTAGAAAAGTAGCATTGATTTCAGTTTAGAAATCCAGGTAATTTCCTTGTTGAGTAAAATTTTCGAAGTATTAAAATGAAATAATGATTGTTGCGATCTAAACTGTGTTGTACTTTTGGAACAGAGTGTACTTTTGGGTCCTGCAGAGTGCAGCTGCTTGCCAGCAGGTACCTGAACCTGACCCTTGCCTGCGTAAGCGAGGATTGTTTTGTTTTTCTCTGTTGAAAGGTCTGTGAACTCGCAATTTATGTAAGAAGTAATCAGATGTCAAATGACTTGACATCATATTTTATTTTATTTATATGATATTGTATGTTCATGGTTATTGAATAAAATATAATAGTGGTCATTGAGAACACCATTCGCGATCTAAATGAAGGGAAGATATCACGCATAAGTTTAAAAATAATGGTGTATATTTGAGCTTTCCAAACTTCATTGTAACCCAATGCAAAATAAAAAACAGTATGACGATTGGCGAGATAATTTTTGAAGAATATTGGAATATACTGAAATGTATTAAAATTTCGAGCAGTATATTTCGCGTTTTTGTTCCTATTATATTTGGTAATATGTCAATGTCCCTGTATACAAATAGAAATAATATTTGCGTAAACAAACACCCCATCAAACAGCTGTTTTCAAGTGTCTAGCAACTTGACTTGTGAGAGGGAGGGGGGAGAATGGTGACTGGTGGCTACGCGCTTATCTTTACTACATTATCTGGAAAACATCATTTTCTGAAAAAAAGGTTCGGTTCGTTTAAGGTTCGAAATTTCGAACATTTTGAAAAGGTTCGGTTCGAGGTTCGGTTTGAAAAAAATGAGGTTCGCCCAACCCTAAATAATTGGAATCTAAATTAAAAGACATAATATCAATTAAAAAAAAAAATTGGACACCAAACTCTTTTCATGTGACCAGAATGAAAGATGGACACAGTGAAAATGTACTGATTATGATGTAATATGCAAGGATAATATTGTTGTCACTTATCATCACAAAAAATTAAATTAACAGGAACAAAAGGAGTATGAGGAAGGTCTACCTGGAGGAACAATAACCTACAAATAATATTCCCTCGAAATCAAAATGGCGGCCATGACTATTTTCGGTTGGAGTTTTAGACTTTGCAGCAGTTGGCAGCATTGAAAAACACTCCCATATGAGAAATGGCGGGATAATTTTGAATTAAAAGATATGAACTATTCGAAAATTTTCGAATATTCGAATTTTCGAAGTATTCGAAATTTCGAATACTTTATTTTCGAATACCAAATCGAATATTCAAACCAAATATTTTCGAAGTATTCGAAATTTTCGAATATTCGCACACCCCTACTTGAATGGGAACATTCCCGGGCCCGCATCACTAACAACACCCTCCTGTGTTACCGGATGCGCGTGGCAGGTTCTGGCGACGTCCTCGCACGACGCGCCGTACTCCATGGCCAGCACCGCCTCGTTGATGATCTCCCCCGCCCCCGGGCCGATGATGTGGGCCCCCAGGATGCGGTCCGTGTGCTTGTCGCCGAGGATCTTCACGAAGCCGTCCGTGTCGTTGTTGGTCTTCGCGCGGCTGTTGGCGGCGAACGGGAACTTGCCCACCTTGTACTCGATGCCCTGCGCAGGAATGGATCAAATCAGGGGCGGCAACCCTTTTTGGTGAAGGAGCCAATTGCAAAAAAAATTATAAATTAGATAATAATGGGAACCACAGTAGAGGCAATCAAATAATATAATACACTGAAAATAATAAATTGAATTAGGTACTACTATTTTGATACTTTGACGAAGCTCTTCACTTGTTGCCCCGCAGGGCAATTTTGTTTTAGAATTTCAACAATTTAAAAGTGATTCTGGGACTTAAAATTGAAAATTGAACATCTGTAAAATTTACACTTTTAAAATTTAAAATTGAACAAATTGAATTAAATAACCTTCCAACTGTTGCCCAGCATTTTTTTAGAATTTCAACAATGAAAAAGTGATTTTGGGTCTCTAAATTAAACAAACTGAATCTTACAACGTTCCAATCCCCGCTGGACAATTTTTTTTCTTTGAATGTTCAAATTTTTCGATTCCAGATCTTTATTTAAATTATAAATGCCATTCAAGAACCACAAAGGAGCCGCAGGTTGCCGACCCCTGGCTCAAATCAAGCACCGTTTTACCTTGAATCTGAACAACAACCTACTCACTGCTCCGTCTTCCACTGATTTCTGAAACTACATAATTATTTCTGCCTACGTTCAAGTCAAGCATATACCTATTAAATTTGTGCAACAAAATGTTTTCTCTTGCATTTAGATTGTTTTCCCTTACTTTCAGATCAGGAGATAAAATTTATGTTTACGGCTGAAAAATATTGCTCTGACAAGTGACAGGCATTAAATAGACTGTACACTGCTGGAATGGCGATTTAAATGAAAGGAGAGGAGGGGGTGTTGGGTTTGTTTTGGAATGCAGAGGAAAGGCAGGTGGGTGCCTGTAAGAGCAAACAGCTGCTGGGAAGAGACACCCCCTCCCCCTTTCTCAGAAGCAGGAAATTACTTTGTTTACAACAAGTTGGCAGTGATTTAAATTCAAATAGCTCAGTTATCTGGAAAACCAACATTTAGATCAATATCAAGTATACAAACACACACTTTTTTCCATCATGTACTGCGTCTAATGATTTCTTAAAATAGACTTATCTAAACAAGGGTGCATCTTATACAGTAAACCCTCGTTAATTCGAACTCAAAGGGACCCAAAAAATTGCAATTCGAATTAAAAAAATTCGAATTAAAATAATTTTTTTTTTTTTTTTTTTTTTTTAAAGGGTGACGAGATTGGTCTTTTAACGTATATTATCTCCTAACTGCAATTACAGAAGGGAAAAGGAAGCCAAGGTGCATATTATTGAATCTACTTCTTTTAGAAGCGCCACCTTCTCACTTAATTTCAGTTCGTGGTATTTCTTCGGAGCCATCGTCAAAACTTGTTTACGAAACTTTGACACAGCCACACTTGTTTGTTTAGGCTAGCTAGTCTAGCTCGAGGCGTGAGGGGTGAAATGCCGCCAGTCGCCACGTCGTCAGTAAGTCTAGAGGCGGACGCACCCGATCGAACACACGAGGATAGCCGAGGCGGACGCACCCGATCTAAAACACGAGGATAGCCGAGCCACCCCGCGCTTGAGCGCGAGCCATGCTCTGAGCAGTCCGCTGCGGCGCACCCCCCTATTCTGCCTGCGGCGCATGGCGCTGGCTCCAAGTTATTGCGCGTAATATATCACGCGTTATGAATTTTATACAAACCCACACTTTTGAAGAAAAATTTGAATTAAAGCAATTTTATCCAAGTAAATACATGGGCTGGGACTTTAATTCAATTCGAAATTCGAAATAACCTAAAATTCGAATTATCAAAATGAAATAACATAGAAAACCCTATTCTGGCCACTGGGACCACCCAGATAGTTCGAATTAACCTCAAATTCGAATTATCCGAGTTCGAAATAACGAGGGTTTACTGTACACAAGATAATACAGTACATCAATCAATTCAAATTGAATTCATAATCAATTTGCAAAGTCTAAACAATGAACAACTCCTACTCACGTCATTCTTGAGGTCCTCCTCTGTGCGCCCCACCCAGCCCACCTCGGGATGCGTGTAGATTACCGAGGGTACGCAGTTGTAGTCGATGTGCACCGGCGCGCCCGTGATGCCCTCCACGCACACGATGCCCTCGTCCTCCGCCTTGTGCGCCAGCATCGGGCCGTGGATGCAGTCGCCGATAGCGAAGATGCTGCGACGGAGAACAACATTCGTGAAGAAAATACAAGGAGAGAAAGATACTAGTAACCTAACCTCCCGCTCACTTCCCCTTCCCGCTGCTTGCTGAGTACTCACTTGGGAACGACGGTCTGGAAGCGTGAGTTGACCGGCACTCTCCCCTTCTCGTCGCGCTCGATGCCCATCTCCTCCAGGCCGAGGTTGTTGGTGTACGGCCGGCGGCCGACGCAGACCAACAGCACGTCGCAGTCCAACTGAAACAGACATTCACATCAATTACATTCGATAACTATCACCTCCACAATCCACAAATTTATAAATTATGTTGAAAAACCATTAAAATAAATACGAATAGATATATGCAACTCAATGAGTGGGAAACTATTAAGTAGGTACATTATAGGTAAAAATATATGAAAGATGCCTCTTAACAAATTATTGGAAGTTCGAAGGTAATTTCCAAATAGGTAGATCTGTTATTTAGTTTGAACTAAAAGTAGGTCCTTAGTTTCAAAGTTTCTACACTATGAAATTTTGGAACATCATTTATGCAGAGCTACAAGTTTCTTACACGTATGCAAGGTAGACTCCACAAATTCAAATTCCAAGTAGTATAGTTGGGTTTTTCGCTCTATACCTATTTGAAAGTTTACATTGATTTCCACTCAGAATTTGCACAATGGAGCTTGACTAGGAACAAGTGTTTATTTTGGCAGGTTGTAAATTTATAGAGATGAGCCAGGTATCAAGTCAGGGGCAGGGAGGGCAATTTTTACAACTGTGCATTGATGCCAAATACCACACATTTGAGAGGTTTAGAAAGATGTCCTACCTCTTTTCATATTTTAAGAAACATTTGACCATATTTGACAACAAGGGAGGGTTGGGATTTGGAGACCATAAAACACGGCATGTAGCCGAACCATGTAGCTTGTTAGAAAGTGTCATGTTTTTGAGCTATTGACAATGGATGAATGGCCTTTGAAAAGATACCGCGTTTGCCGATATAGGTATAGAGAGAAAAACTCCACTATACCTACTAAACATTAATTATCCCTGTAGGAATACTCAACCTTAAAACCTATGTCAAGCAAAACGTATTAGATTGCCATTCAACAAACGAATAAAAAATATATACCTAAACATCATAAAATCAGTGTTTTACTTTTACAGTCATTAAAATAATTGGATTCATAATAGACCAAAACATAAACTAAACGCGCATGCCCAATCCGCCATTTTCTCTTCCAGTTATGTGTGACATTCAGTCAAGGCACTTATATGTCAATCGTATAACGATAGTTCAGAAAAAGTTATAATTACATCGCGAAATAACAGAAATTGATGCTTACCTCAGTGTCAACATTCAAATACAATCGGCATATTTCATTTCAGCACATATTCATACACATTCTTGTAAAAACTAGATGTCTATTCACCAAAATCATCATTTGACAAACGCATTTTTTTATCACGGTCTTCTGAACCGTTCCCTTTCTGAATGAGCTCATTCAGAAATGTTTCAGAAAGCCGTGATAAAAAAATGCAATATGTCAAATGGTGATTTTGGTGAATAGACACTAGTTTTCACAAGAATGCGTATGAATATGTGCTGAAATGAAATATGCCGATTGTATTTGAATGTTGACACTGAGGTAAGC
The DNA here is from genome assembly GCA_934045905.1 of Leuctra nigra. Classification (NCBI taxonomy): domain Eukaryota; kingdom Metazoa; phylum Arthropoda; class Insecta; order Plecoptera; family Leuctridae; genus Leuctra; species Leuctra nigra. Next base: position 25,988,291 of record OW203772.1, on the reverse strand, counting down.
ATCAATTTCTGTTATTTCGCGATATAATTATAACTTTTACTGAACTCATTAAGATTGACATTTAAGTGACTTGGAACATGCGCACTAAGAGATGGTCACACATAGAAACACGCCCTTTTTTAGTTCGCTTTGAGGGCGCCACTAGTTTATGTTTTGGTCTATTGAGCGAAATGACTATTGCTTGACAGTGCATTACAAGGTTGAATAATGAATATCCTTACTGGAATGGCGTTTAGCACCAACTCAAAGTAAATCGCAATCCGAATTACACTGAAGTAATGAGAGCCTCTAAAATCTTGACAAACAAAACAGGGCATAAGAATTAGTGAGTGCATCTTCTCTAGCTATGTACGTAGCGATGTAATCACCTCCTCCTTCTTGGTGGGATCCTTGACGTTCTCCACCGTGACCTTGATGCCTCCGCCCTCCTTCCTGGCCCCGGTGACCTTGTGACCTAGCTTGAACTTGAGCCCCTGCTTGGTGAGGATGCGCTGGAAGGTCTTGGAGACTTCCCCGTCGATGCCGAGGCCGCCGATGGAGCCCATGAACTCCACGGCGGTGACTTCCGAGCCCAGGCGCGACCACACGGAGCCCTGCGGACACGTTCATGCGTCAGTCTTTATTCACAATAACTTGACCTACACAAAATCTGCCAATAGAACAAGACGGTTCTTTAATATAAAGCTCGTATCTCATACGTTGGAGGGAAAGAATTAAGGTGGCTCAACCTATCGGTAAACGAGGTAAACATTTTCTCATGCAAGGTGCCTTTAGATCAGGGGTTGGCCACCTTTTTTGGTCAAGGAGCCAATTTCCCCAAAATGTATGAATTAAATAATAATAGGAGCTGCAGTTGAGGCAATAAAATATAAAATACTACATAGGTAAATAATAAATTGAAAGACTAGTTTATTTTGATATTTTTACAAAACCCCCCTATAAGTTTTTCCGCAGGGCGGTTTTGGTAGAATTTAAACAATTTAAAAGTGATTCAAGGGCTCTAAAATGAACAAACTGAATCCAACAACCTTCCAATTCTTGGCCCTAGGGCATTTCATTTTTCTGAATTTTCAAATTTTTCGATCCCAGATCTTAATTTAAATTATAAAGAGCAATTCAAGAACTAGGATAGATCTAAAACTTTGTCATTTAACATTCTCTATTTTCAACGAGACAGTCATAATCTGAATGGTGTACGTCTTCACTGGTGATCATTAAAACTCATGAACTAGCTTAAGGTGGTTTGAATAGGTCAACCCAATGAATGGAAATATCAACTTTAAACATTTGTTGCTACACATCCAGAAGCCTGATGAACTTACACAATGTGTTATATCCAGCGGAATTTTACTGGCTTTTAAATGGAATAATTTTCAAAATTGTATTACCTCAAATTTTGGAGAAAATGCGTATTAAATCGACACAAATTTGACGATTTTTCAATGAAAACGCATTTTAACAGAATCCTGTGGCTCGAAAGGGCTGATTTTTTTTTTGAAGATGCATTATGATAGTCTACTGGATATAAAAGAGTTTCATATCGATAACTTTATTAGATATTAATATAATAATTGATTAGTAAGGTGTAATGCAAGTAGTATCAATTCAGGCGGCCCACTAAACATGCTAAAATCACCTCAGCCGAATTCAGGTATATTTTCGTCGCGTTGAAGGGGATGAGAATGGGGTGAGAATGTCGCTCGGCAATTATACCTGTCAGCCAGTGACAACCTGTTTCTAAGATTACAATCTTGCTTGAGCATGGTATCTTTTCTGAGTTTTAGAAGGTTTTAGATAAGGTAAGTATTCTGTAAATGTTAATTAAATTACATTTTATTCAAAAATACATTATTTCGTATTGTCAATAATTATTTAAATTATCAAATCAGGACTAAGACTATGACTAAGACTTAATTTCATTAATTTCCGTATTCAAACTATTTAAACGTATTTAAACTATAATTCTGACAGTTATAAGATCAATAAAATAAATTGTTTCCAAAGGTATTTTATTGACCAATAATAAATAAATAGGTAGAGATCCGATTATGGTTTTAAAAACTTCAACATTTCGTTTTTAGAATTGGAAATTTCGCGTTTTGTGGTTTTAAGAATTGTCAATTTCGTGTTTGTTTTAAAAAATACAGATAAACTTCAGATTATGAGTATTAGAACTCCTAGGTCCAGTGCTGTATGTGACTGTTCAATTTGGTTTTTCACAATGCAAAATCAGAAATAAAATTATGATAAGCTGTTTCATGATGTTTGTTTATGTATTGCGACTGTAAAAATACATAATGTCAACTTATTTTCACGTGATAATGCGAGGTCACTGCCACTGACACTCCCCAAGTAGTTTTCTACAAGGTCAGAGCTCTTCTGTCAATTACGCTAAAAGGGGGGGTCACTGACTGATTATAGAAATAAAAAAAGTTGAATATTGGGGTTTACCTTGGTGATCCTGAGAAAAATTAGAAAAGTAACTGCGAAATTTACAAAATAACAGGAAATAATATATTCAATTTGGTGATATTTCGCGGTATATTTCGCGAATTAGTCAGTTTGGTGGTGTTTAAGCTATGGGTAAATTTCGCGTTTTGTCGCAACTAGATTCCAGAGTTTTTGGGCCAGAAACATATGGAAACGCATTTATCTTCATTTACAACACGTTGAAAATTTCGCGATCACCATACCGGGTGCAGGCGCAAAAAAAATCACCCTGTTTGAGAGGACACTAGATATATCGAAACTTTCATAGATAGGATTCTGAAATTTGTACACATATTAGAAAACATACCAAAATTTCATATGTGCAAGTTTCAAAAACATTACTATTGTAGGAAAAAAGTTACAGCTGTTCAAATTTGGTTGTCAAAAAATTGATCCAGAAAACTTCCAATGGTCGGGACGCTGTTTCTTCAAAACTATACCTGTACGATATCAATCTGAAAATTTCATTTTATATTGAAAATATATTAAGATCAATTGTGTAAAAATGTCAATCAATTTGAATGAATGGAACGAAATTTATGGAATCTTGAAGTCGAGCGTAAAATCAGAATGTAGATTATTTCTAAACTTTTATTACACACGTTATAAAAGTGAATTATTTCCCGTGCACTATTCTGTTTTCAAGATCAACTTCAAGATTCAATAACTTTCGTTCCATATTTTGATATTGATTGAAATATTTACACAATCGACCTTAATCTATTTTCAATATAATTTGAAATTTTCAGCTTGATCATACATAGTTTTGAAGAAACAGCGTCCCGGCCATTGGAGTTTTCTGGACGCGCGCTATTTGATCTCCGTATAATCAATTTTTTGACAACCAAATTTGAACAGCTGTAACTTTTTTCCTACAATAGTAATGTTTTTGAAATTTGCACATATGAAATATTGGTATGTTTTCTAATAGGTGTATAAACTTCAGAATCCTATCTATAATAGTCTCGATATAGTGAACTCTCAAACAGGGTGATTTTTTTGGCGCCACCCGGTATAATCGGATCTCTAATAATAGGTCCCTCAAAAGTTGCGCTAAAGAAAAATTAAAAAACGAACATATGTCACAATCGCATTTCTAATTACCAATTCATAAATATTTTTCGCATATTCTGAGAGGCACTTGTGTAACAATAATATCAGAAACTTATGGTCAGCTATTTGACAGATCCATACCTTTTCAGAGAGAGGGTAGAAGAGGAACTAATCATCCATTGTTTGACTTCCGTCGCTCGCGCTGAGAGGTCGAGAGAAGGGGCGACGAGATCTTAATCTCTGATTCTATGCAAAACTTGCATTTACGGGGTTGATTAACTGGTCAGAGCGATGAGAAACATGACCACTCTCTAAGACGGTCTGAGCCGGACTAAATGCAAAACCCGAAATACACCGTTATTTTCAAAATGGCGGCCTTCAGAGAACCTTAAAAGTCAAGTATGTAACTCACGAGCTCGAGGCCAATGACCCCCGCGCCGATGAGCACCAGCTTCTTGGGCACCTCCTTGAGCGAGAGAGCGCCGGTGGACGACACCACCGTGTCCTCGTCGACGTCGATGCCGGGGAACGGAGTCACTTCCGAGCCGGTGGCGATCAGGATGTTCTTCGTCTTGATCACTTCCGACGAGCCGTCCGGCTTCAGGGCAGTCACTTCGTTGGCGCCTGCGGATGATACGAGATGGAAATCACAACCACAGGGGAGGATGAGCAATAATCAGATGCTTTTAATAAAATTGTCAGAACTGAGAGAATATCATAAAGTTATCTAAGAACTGGAAATATATAATAATTGTATGACGGCTTGTGCAAATGTTGAATATTTCTAAAATACCTACCTACCCATAAAAAATCAATTTTTGAATAAAAATATCCATCCCTTTGTAGGATTTTTAAGTATGCGTGCTGAACCCCAAGCTTACGTACCTATATTTCATAAAATCAACATAACTTTTGATCTATTCAAGAATTTACTGATCAATTCCTTTTAAAAATGCATCGTTTTACCCAGGAAAAACTTTGTGACTTATGTACACAAACAACCTTCATTCCTCATGATCTAGTAATGACCATATAGGTAGCAAGGTATGTTTATGGTTAGGTACCTATAATTTAGTTCATACATACGATACGGTACTTATAGCAAGTTGAGGAGTCAATATAAATCTCTATGAATAAAGATACGTAGTAGGCTACTACTAGGCATTTTAACAAAATAATCTTACCTTGGTCCTACCTACTTTACATCTGTTATAAATTCAAAAATTAATGCCTCAATTTGCCTGTTGATTACCTATCTGAGAATCATATCATAAGAGGCCAGTAATGAGCCTGCAGCCACCCAGCCGAACACTGACCTGTGATCTTGCCGTGACCGCTGACATGTGTCACTTTATTCTGCTTGAACAGATGTGCGATGCCAGACGTGAGTCCCTTCACAGCTGTGACCTTGGCATTCATCATCTTGTCGAGGTTTAGAGTTACAGTCGGTACTGCAAACAACAATTCAAATGATACCATCAATATAGCATTCTACCATGCTGTATCTTGAAAGAAGGGGAATAAACAGAAATAGGTGCGTAGTACCATAGACATTGTATACAATGTCTATGGTAGTACCTTCGAGCATATATAGTTGGGTAGAGTTAGCACGACGGGAAAAACTTGAGGCAAACATCTCGGCTGGGTTTATTATTAGTATTTATCAACATAAATAACTACCGTAAAACGGGGTAATGCTGAACACAGGGGTAATTCTGAACATCAAATAGGTATTTTTTTCAATAAGCTGTAACTTCTAAAATTCTCAACATATGAAGGTGTGAAAAATATGATAATTTATATAATAGAACAGTGTATAATATAGGTAGTGTATTTTGATAAAACTTTGACATGCACTTACAAAGAAAAAAAAAGAAAATAGAAAACTGAAATTTCTAGAAATTTTCATGGTCTAAAAGTAAAATCTTTCATATTGACCGCCAAAACTACTTTAAAGACATGTATTTCGTGGCTGCTACATTGTTGCCCCATATTTGGAGGAATATACAAAGCATCAAACATTGAATAAGTGAAAGCATAGATGTCTGACAACACAAAATGTAAATCAGGAACTTGCTTGGGGCAATTCTGAACATCAATAAATATTAAAATTTATCATAATCAGCAATATAAACATTCCTAAGTATTTTTTTCTGACATATGTAGACCTTGTTCTGTTATGTTCTTTAGTTGGTAGCTTTAGGAAATTAGTCTCAGATTTGTTTTTACTCCATAGAAATATTGTCTAATTTAAGGAAGTGCTCGGCTTGTATCTCAGTTACTCGCAGTTTAAGAGCACACTTGATTTTGTATATCTCATGTAGCATATGCATTCTATTCAGAATTTCCTGCAGAATCTAGTAGTGTGTTCAGATTTAACCTTACATGTTCACGCCTCAAGTTATCATAGAAAATACATACATGTTCAGAATAACCCCGAGACGGGGTAATTCTGAACAACAGGGTTTTTAATTTTTTTCTGGTACATGATAATTTTTTAACCATTTATTTCCAGCTTATGATGTAAACATACCTCCAATAATACTTTTAATAAAAAAAACATTAGAAAAAAAATGTACCCTGAAGTTTTTATTTGCAAAAGAAGTCAAATTTCGTTCAGCATTACCCCATTTTACGGTACCTACATTTCTAGAAACATTATTGTCTAATAATAATCAATACTGAACACAACATTTGATTTGAGTTGAAAAGTTACACTGACGAGATATTGTAATTTTTAGCGCTGGCTATACACAAGTCACGTGAGATTTCCTCTCCTCAATCACTGCGGCGCTTATGGACGTCACGTGACAGGTGTGTCGATATGTTTGCCTCAACTCGCACAGTGGCAGGATAGGTCAAAGCTTTCTCTACCCAACTATTAATGCTCGAAGGGTAGTACCTACCTACCTAGTACTACTAAACTATCTTGCGGTGAGCTTACATTTTAACAGCAAGTTGCAATGCAAGTTACGTCTGGAGCAAAGAAGGTACACCTAGGTACACATTTTTTTACAACTCAAAAGCTGTTAGGTAGGAGTTAGGCCACCAAAAACACTAGCATTCTTATTTAGATCTAACAAACTTCTCTAGTTTTTAAAGTTAGCTGTGTCAGGATTGCTCTCTTAAATCAATTACAGTTCAGTGATCGAATAATGTTTAAACAACATAAATTTGATTCTTTACAGGAAAGAAAATTGAAGTTCCTTCTTTTATTTCCTGGCTGCATTTTCAAATCTCTGTGATTTGTCAGAAACCATTTCCATCATTTGAAAGTTGATTTTTTAAGAATATAACAACAGCTATCCTAGGAGGTTCCTTTGCATGAAAATACAATTTGTAGTACATCATTGAGTGCTTAACCTAGGTACCTACCTAGTAGGTAAGACCACTATTCAAACAAAGTTATCCTTTGTCCTTTTCCTGACTTACCTTCGATTCCTCTACTGCTCAAATCACCCGAGTGGGCCATGTGATAGTAGTGGGAGTTGTTAAGCAACGCTTTCGACGGAATGCAGCCAACGTTCAAGCAAGTTCCGCCCAATGTTTCATTCTTTTCAATGCAAACAGTCTGGAAATAGTGAAACAATTTACGTGATGAAGCTTCAAACGACATTTTGTTCGCTGATTACTTGCAACTACTACAATTACAATTATCCGTAGTGCCCCATTATATACTCTATTCACTACTTATCTGCACTAATTAGGTACTTGGTGTGGGAGAGGCTCAACAATGCTTTAACTTGTGTTAAGATTACCTGTTGTACACGTTCTGCTAGGTTTTTGTACAGTGTTCTAGTACCTACCTACCTACTTGTAAAAGACTACTGAATAAAATGTTACAAGATCTTACATTGAGTCCTAGTTGAGCCGCTTTGATGGCAGCTACATAACCACCAGGACCCGATCCGATGACAACCAAGTCTGCCTCCTGTCCGCTCGAATAGAGTCGATGATTCAAAGCCGATAGTCCGGGAAGGATGATTTGTCTCTGGAGGCATGTTGGCTGGAAAACAAGAAATTTATAAACTACAGTAAGGGAGAACCCACTAAAATATTTTTTGTGTAATTCTAGCTAATCTTGTCATCATTCCTAGTCACAAGGTGATAAGAAATATTTTGGCGAATGGTCAAGGTTCAGGACGAATTGCAAGGTTAAGGATGCCGACGTCTTGACCTATGATAGACTAAAAATACACTAACCCCGGTCTCTCAAAACATGAAATATAAATGACACCAACAGTATCAAAAGGTTGAGTGTGTTTTTTACCTTTATAGTTGCTGATAAACGGCTTAAAACGTTGGACTGCATGATTTTTATCGAGAAAATATCACACTGGGTGGCGAAAATGGCAACCTTTCGGATGGTGCTGCAGTGCTGCTCCAAGGTGTTCCCCTCAGTACTATTATCTGGCGGGAAGTTTTTAAAAGGCGATATCATGTGACAAAACTGAGGAAACACATTTTATTGAGATCACATTTTAGTTATAAATACAATATATAGTTAGTCTATAACTATATATTCTATTATTATGAATAGAAGAAATAATCAACAAGCGTGTGCCCAAATTATGATGACCCAGAAAAATGCTTTAAAATGCATAAATCAATTTAAAAACTACTGACCATGGTTTAAATGTAGGTTCAAAGCCTTCTCGAAAATCACTTCTCCCGCTCTTGAAAAACTAATGTGATTGATTGCTGGATATCAAATGTAGTAATTTTGTAAAGTTAATTTCATGTTATTTTTAAGTATTTTTACAAGTTACACCCAGTCTCGTCAACTTTATAATACAATATGAGAATATTTGTATATTCCGCATTTCTTATTGGTAAGTTTCAAATATCATTACAAATTTCACCCCTGCTCAAAAGGTTTTCAACTTGGAGATGCATTTTGTTACTAGCCTAGATCAGGGTGTTTTCTGCATACAAAAAGCATCAATTTGCCCCATTTGCGTTGTTTTAGGTGTTCTGGCACGTCCACCTTTGAGTAACGACAACAGGGTAGGTAACTTCGGCCTTACAAATATTTTTCGTTCTCTAATGTCAAAAATTTCAAATTCTGTCAGAAATTTACTTTGACGTTGTGTTGCAGATACTCTCGAGCTATGAGACAGCCCCAAAAGAACTTGCCAATAGTCAAAATGGCGGTTACTCTGAAAGTAATCCAGCTGTCGGCGATGAAGCTAATCTTCCCTTTCCGTCAAACAACGACGCCGTCATACCATTGAGCCGTGAACGACGAAGTCCTCAGCCGCATTACGACAAACAACACAAATCGCAACATCGTAGAGACAAACCGCCAGCTGACAATCCTGTGGAAATACCAGCAGTAGAAACAAAACCAGTGGTCAGGGCTGTACCAAGCCAAAACACGTTCTACGTCAACAATGCTCCGAAGAAGGAGGACGACGAACTCGTCGAGAAACCAAAAGAGTTAGAAGTCGCTCAAACCGGAGCTGAGAGTGTCTCCTACGTACAAAACATGGTTACTAATGACTTGAACAAGTTGTCAGCTAAAGATCGCAATCTCGCAGCGAATTGTGTACGCCAAGCTGATAAAATTGACGTAAGTGGATGTCAAACGCCCACCCAGAACGCCGCCGGGGCAGTCAAAATACAGACTTTGGCTGATATTTGCGGACAGTGGAAAAATGTTTTGTCGACTTTAGGCGACATGTCTGGCGGTGACGGGAAAGTCTCCCAAAGAAAAGCGGATAATTGTGACAATTCGACGAAATCTAACTTGGACATGGTGAAAGTAGTCGACGGCGGAGTAACGAAAAACGCGACTTTCAAAGACGCGCCTCCGGGAGCTGTCAAGTTAAACGCAACCAATCAGGCAACCAAACCCGGGAACCTTTTCATGGACAGCGTCGTGACCATCAACGAGTCCCAGACTGTAGGAGGCGTCAACAAAACCGGCGGTCCGAAGTCGGGAACGCAACAGAACGGCGCCAACAAGACCTCGGGCGACGTTGCCACAATGTGCTGGCCGGTTTCGACCACCCCGAGCAACAACAGCGCGACGAAACCCGCGGGACAAAGTCCGACAACGCCGAGACCGACCCAGAACAACGGGACAACGACCACAAAAGTCCCCGGCCAAAACACAACCAAGACAGTTGCGCAGAACACGACGCAGAGCGGAAAGAACGTCACGGCTCCGCCGAAAGCGTCGACGTCGAAACCTGTTGATACTTCGACGAGGTCACCGAACGCGACCAACAACATGTCGGAGACGAACACTTCCCTGCATGTATGGTTGCCATATTATCTGAATCCTAAAGTGACCTCTCTGAATACAATGGGGCGGTTGGGGGGGGGGGGGTCTAGGGGGAGACCCAGGCACATGCGGGTCCGGAAAATTTTCGATATTCAAAAACGAATTTGAGCAATTTCAATGCATTTTCGACTATATTATTCAGCGGTTTGTATCACCTGCTTCTTCATAAAGCCTAAATTTAACAAAAATATATATTATAATTTTTGCATCAATGACTCTTTGTCATTGAGGGGGGGGGGGGGGGGGGGAGGGCGGACAAGCGTGACGTCACAGTTTGTTGTATCTAATTTGTGATTATTTGTAATGTTTCAACCAAAGAAATATCACATTTATTATTCTCAACTGAGATTTGAATTTTCCCTCTCGGGAGGCCCGGGTTCGATTCCCGCGGCCGTTCTTCCTGACTGGGTTTTTTTCGTGGTATTCCCTCAGTCGACAGGCAAATGCTGGGTAGGTACCCTACTAATAGGCCACGACCGCCTCCTTCCCACCTTCCATCCTTATCACCATCATCTCCCAATCATTAATCCGTCGCCATTAGCCTCGCTGCAGAACAGTGCGACGTTAAGCTTCAGACACAAAAAAGTATTATAATTCTAGTAATTTTTTAGTTTTCTCATTCTTTGAATACGTAATATTTTGCAATAACAATGTATTTTTTTCTTAGCAATAAATCAATAACTATATAGTAAATATGCATTTTGCGTGTTTTTTTGTGTGTGGGGGGGGGGGGGGGGGGGGGGTCTGCAGGTGTGACATACTTTTTTGGCCTATTTTGTGTGACATACTTTATGAACAGCCAGCCCCCAAATTGTTTTCGTATGCAAACATGTCTCCCCTTACAATCTGGATTGCAGGTCAGCATCAACAAGCCGTGCTGTCAGATGCCGACGAAGGCTGGCAACGACTCTTGCGTCCCCCCGAGCCAGATCATCATCATCAACCGGCCGGTGATCACGATGATGCAGTCGCCGGCGACCGACAACGCCACCAAGGTCACGCTGACGGGGGCGGCGCAGAAGCAGAACGACACTAATGGAGGTGCCGTGAAGCCGCGACAGTCGCCGGGGCAAGTGGAGTACACGGCCTTCGACTCGGAGGTAACGACTGGAGATTTCACTTTTTCTTGAGTTGAATTTAAAAACCTAGGGTGTCATTCCTGTACGTTTTTAGTCTCTTAAGGCCCGGTATAACCAAAGTTAAATTTGCTGGATTAACTAACTTTTGGATTAACTTTAGGTATCCGATTGGCTGTGCCACCAATTTAGTCCAATATTTAGTTAATCCGGCTCAGATTAACTTTGGTAATACCGGCCCTAAGTTAGCTATCGTAATGTTAACGTCCATAACAACGGTTGCTACTGTCTTAAATTTTAAGATAAGTGAGTGAAAATGCGTACAGGAATCACCCCCCTTGTCAGTTGAGGTATTTTTTGACAATTTGAAGACTAAGCCCGTCTTCCATCATTGCGATGTTTTCGTCGCAATGTTGCTTTGCGGCACGATTTTTCAGTCACCGTCTTCCATGAATGCGATGTTTTCGCCGTCGCGTCATGTATTTCCGACTCCCCCATTTGTCCAGAGGTTGTTCAGCGGTAACCGCGCATGCGCACAACGCTGCGATAGAAAATCGCTGCGTTGGTTGTTGAAGTTGGTTCTACTTTCAGCGACGATCCGCAGCGATTCTCGTGACGTCATGCGATGCTGCGATTCGAGCGCTGATTGGCTGAGAGACCACGTTGCGGCTGCGAATTCGCATTGCGATGAAAAAACGCAATCATGGAAGACGGGCTTTAGTTACCTATCTTCAAATGTTATTGTCATATTAAGGACATTTTGTTCTATACTCTTGAAATATTTGCAAATGTATGCCAATAATTTCAATTATTAAATCAGTGTTATCTTGATGCTTCAGTTCCAAGGCCTGTTTAAGACGGCTGGGTAGTGAGTTTGACCTTGAAGAGTTTTTTAAACGATTTTTATCAATATCTTTTACCAATGTAATTGTTACCAAAATAAGGCTTTGTACGTCGAGTATTCAGAACAGTTCAATGAAAATAATGCCATAGCTTGTAATGGTTTATTAGATCTACTTTGTCCTACAGATGTTTAGTGCCCGAAAATTAGTAAAATTATGGCACTAAACATCTATTGGACAAAATAAAACTAATAACTTATTAGTTTTGGCAGTCGCCGCCAGAAGATGAAGGAAGTACATCCTTCGAAACGTCGCGAACGGCCCTTATCAGGGCCACCAGCACATACATCGGAACAAACCGTCACCACTGCCATGCTATAACTTATACCAAATCCAAACTATGAAATTATTCAATTTATTCAATTTATTTATTACATCTTGCAAATAGTACAGTTACAGGTGGCAAGGAATCCGAATACATAATATAAACTTAACACTAATTAACAAATGGAATATGACAGTAAATATAGTACAATACCTAAATATACAAGGATATATAAAATTTAATTAAAGGTAAGGAAATATAGAATTTGAATAAATAATTATGTAGGTTAGGTAAGGTATACTTAAAAACTAATGTTCATCAATAGATCTTAAAACATTCCTAAACCTTTTCATCGTACAATCCTTCTCAAGCCCTACCTCAACCACAACACTGTCCAACCCATTCCAATCCCTAATCGTTCTTTGCATGATTCCATTCATTCCTACTTCCGTTTTTGCGTTCCATTCTTTCAACTGTCTGCCATGCCTCTTCCTTCCATTTCTTTCCTTTCCAACCAATTTACATCCGAGCTCTTGCCATCCACCAATACTTTTAACCATTCGAAGGAGATTACACAAGCGTGAGGATCTCCGCCTGTCCTGCAATGTTTCCCAATTTAAATCTTTCATTAATTCCGAAGGACTTATCCACAACTTTTCCAAAACACCTTTCTCGTACCTTACTACTTTCCATTTCTTCATTTCATTTGATACTCTTCTGATACCAATTCTCTGGACCCTTTCCAACAAATCTATTTCATTCTTTTTATGGGGATCCCAAACGGTACTACCATACTCTATTATGGGCCTAACCAATGTCTTATAGGCTTGATTTTTTACTCCCTTATCAGTAAATCCCTTATAAATCCCTTATAAATATAAGTATAAGTATAAGTATATAAATATATTATAAATTTATAAATAATTATAAATAAATTTATAAATAAATTATAAATATAAGTAAATCCCTTATCCCTTATTTTCATTGAACTAGGCCTATTTTTTAAACAATTACATTGGTAAAAGATATTGATAAAAAAAATCGATTAAAAAACTCTTCAAGGCCACGTTCACTACTCAGCCCTCTTAAATCGCAAACAATACGAAGCGGTACACAGAGCGTTTTCTTTGTGGAATCCATGTTCTTGCAATGTTCTTGGCGTCAATGTTAATCAATGTTGTCAATGTCAGGCCGAAGCGTTCAACAACCAGCTGGCCGAGTGGCTCAAGACGGTGGACAACGGACAACAGCTGCAGAAGCAGACGGACCACAGCTGCAAGGTGCGCGCCGCAGACCTGGTGGCGTCCCTAGCTGCGCATCCCAGAGGTGAGAGATTAGGGATGGAGAAAATATCGATAGTACAAAAAAATTAGGTCACCATTTAGCTAAAGAAAAATACCTTAATTTTGACTAAGAAAAATTGTAAAAGTGTTAATCGTACAGTACTTATAAGTAATTCTCTGTTTAATTTTGCACCACGCGTGTTATTTTCCGTGTGTTAGTGTGTAAAATCTGTGACCTGCCAGTGCCAACCCCCCCCCCCCCCCCCCCCCTCAACGCAGCCCCTAGTGTCTCTGCTAATGAGCCGTGCTACTGCCACCCTCGAGTCCAAGACGTCCAGCTCCGCACACGTGTTTAACATCATGACAGTCACGTGCGAGCATTGTGGCCGCGTCGTCAAGCCGAGAGGATTGAAGCTGCACATCATGCGAGCTCATCCAGAGTTGCGGGTAGCTAGTTTCATCTCGGCGTCGGCAACAACACCTTCCCCGACGCCGGTGAGTAGCACGACGACGTCAGCGTCCACACAAACGCCACCTATGTTCAATACCACCGAACAGTTGATGGACGAACTTGCCACTAGGTCACTCGAAATGAAACAGCAAATAGAAATTCAAAACCGTATAATTCATCAGCAAACAGAAACCATATCGCAACTGACTCTAGACAATATCTACCTCCTTAATCGCAGTCCCGTTCAAGCTCTCGACCTCTTCCAACTTTATAATATTCCATCATCTACTCCTGAGTGCTCTCTCGCACAGAAGAAGCGAGTGTCCGTGTTTGCATGCAGCCACGGCCGCGGACTCGGAGCTGCTCTGACCAACCATCTCGGTCAGAGCACAGATGTCAATGTGTATGTAAAAACAGGCGTTGAGGTGTCAACAGTGTGCGCCGACATTTCGTCCCTGACATCTGACTTTGGAGACCAAGATCATATCATCATAATGGCAGGCAGCGATGCAATTACCAAGGGGTCAGACATAAATACAACGAAAACAATAGTACATCATGTAGCAACAATACTATCTATACTTCCTCACACCAACATTACAGTAGCGACAATACCTCTTAGATTCAATAAACACCATTCAATAGTTAATAAATTAATCAGGACGACAAATGATCAATTAGCAAAACTCGCCGAATTCTATGGCAATGTTTCGATTCTCGACATGTCCGTTTTTCAAAGACGTCATTTCACCCCTTATGGACTGCACCTCAACCGTGAAGGAAGAGCCACCCTCCTAAACGCCATAGCCAGCATCATCGAGCCCCTTGCTTCTCCCCCCGCTCCACCCCGCCCTCAAGCACCAGCTCGCCGGCCGACCGCCGGGCATGCCGAGGACGCCGCCGAGCCCACCCGCCACGCCTCCAGCAGCCCTGCAGAGGTCCGATCAGCTGACTGTCCAGCTACCACGCGGCCGCCACGTGCTTGCCAACTGTCATCGAGCAGAAGGACACGACGGCGAGCTACGAGCACCCGTCACAGCGATACAACATCAGTCACAATACCAGCGAAAACAGACAGGTTCCATAACGCTGTTCCATCGCTGTTCCATCTCGATGCGCCAGCTGTGGAACAAGATCATCTCGCTGCGCCAGCTGTGGAAGAAGATCATCTCGCTGCGCCAGCTGTGGAAGAAGATCATCTCGCTGCACCAGCTGTGGAAGAAGATCATCTCGCTGCGCCAGCTGTGGAAGAAGATCATCTCGCTGCGCCATCTGTGGAAGAAGATCATCTCGCTGCACCAGCTGTGGAACAAGATCATCTCGCTGCGCCAGCTGTGGAACAAGATCATCTCGCTGCACCAGCTGTGGAAGAAGATCATCTCGCTGCGCCAGCTGTGGAAGAAGATCATCTCGCTGCGCCAGCTGTGGAAGAAGATCATCTCGCTGCGCCAGCTGTGGAAGAAGATCATCTCGCGGCGCCAGCTGTATATGAGGATAATGTCGCAGCTTCTGTACAGACTCTCCCGTCCAAAGTTCTGCGTAGGTCTACCAGGACATCCAAGCCAGGTCAAATACTCAACTTGTGACGCCAAGACTGCAACATGGCGGGTGACTCTCAGAGCAGTACCACGACTGTCTGCCCTGATCGTCCTGCGGGAAGGACAGTGAGCATTGCAGGCATCAACGCGCGATCTCTCTCCCAAGACTTTGATGCATTCAAAGATATTATTCTTGATAATAATTTCGATGTTGTGGGTGTCACTGAGACCTGGCTTGCACCGGAAACGCCATCGACTGGTATCTGCATCCCTGGATATACTTTACATCGGCTAGATCGGCAAAATGAAGGCCTGATCGCAAAGAGAGGCGGCGGGGTATGCTTTTACATCAAGGAGAACATTCGACATAAACTCATTCCAATCTTGCCTGCGGAACAATCAATGGAACAGATCTGGCTAGAACTTCATCTTAAGCGGAAGAAGATCGCTATCGGAGTAGGTTACAGGCCACCCAACCAAAAATATAGTGTATTAAAAGGGGTTGGGGACGTAATCAGTTCCTTACAAGACACAGCTGATAACATAATTTTTGTGGGTGACACTAACATCAACACTCTTGACGACAGCAAATCCGACTCAAAATTCCTAATGAAGTTCTTGGGGAAGCATGACCTGCAACAAATAATCACTAAACCCACGAGGGTTGTAGATAATGCCACTTGTCAGTCCGCAACGCTCATTGACCATATATATGTTAAAGATATTGAGGTAGTTGAGTCATCAGACGTACTTGATATTACTTTGATTAAAGGTCACAATGGAACGTCCATCACTGATCATAGGATGACTATGTGTGTCCTTCGATATGTAACACCGCGGAAGACCTCAAGAACCATCACATTTCGTGACTACAGTAAAATTGATGCTGATGATCTAGATCTTCATTCAAAGAATGTTGCGTGGAACAATTCCCTGCAGCTCCAGGACGTGGACGACAAAGTCATGTATCTCAGTACGAAGCTTCTGGATACAGCTGATGCGTTTGCGCCTTGGAAGAGTATCACTACATCAGGACCTAATGCTCCGTGGCTTACAACGACCATTCAAGAAATGATCAAGCTGAAGAACAACGCTCTGCGAAGTTACAAGAGGAATAAGTCACCTGAAAAATGGCAGTATTACGCCGAGCTGCGCAACTGCGTAAATAAGGCTATAAGAAATGAGAAAAAGGCATTTATTACTGCAGCCCTCACAGGTTGCAAGAACAACCCAAGAATGTTTTGGCAAAAACTTGAGACATGGAACATCCACAGAAGCAGGAAGAAACAAACATCGCAGATCCCTGAGCAGCTCTCGAACGTTGAAGATATTAACAACTATCTCATTGGTTCCGTTGGACAAGCCACGATCAGCCCGGAAGTGCTTAACACTTACACACAAACTGTACGGAATGCAGGCATTGATGAGCTCCATTTTACTCCTGTTAGCGAGGACAGTGTTCTGGACATAATAAAGGGAATCAAATCAACAGCCTCTGGTGCAGACCTTATAACAATCAAGATGCTATCACTGTGCCTCCCCCATTGCCTCACTAGCCTTACCGACATAATAAATTGTTCTCTAAAGACCAGCAAATTCCCAACAGCTTGGAAGGTGGGGATAATAACACCCTTGCCCAAAATCAGCAACCCTTTAGAACTGAAGGATCTTCGTCCAATAACAGTCCTTCCAACGCTTTCCAAGATTTTGGAGAAAGTCGTCTTCCTGCAGCTAAGCCGGTTCTTAGAGTACAACCAGATCCTTCCAGACACTCAGTCAGGTTTTCGCAAAAACAGAAGCACCACGACCACTCTGCTAGACATATGCGACACGGCTATAGGCGCAATGGACCGTGGACAGGTCACGTGTCTTGTACTTCTCGACTTTTCGAAAGCCTTCGACACCATCAATCACGAGTTTCTGCTAGCTGTACTTAAATACAATGGGTTGAGTACAGAGGCAGTGAGCTGGTTCTACAGCTACTTGAATGGACGGACTCAGAGAGTACAAGTCAGCCGTGGAGGTACAAAGAAAATATCTTTACCATTACCAACATCAATGGGGGTACCCCAGGGTTCGATACTTGGACCAACTCTCTTCATCATCTACACTGCCGACCTCCAGAGTACGATCGTCAATAGCATGTGCCATACTTACGCTGATGATACCCAACTTTGCTACTCGTTCTACCCTAAAGACACTCTCCAAGCCACACTGAAAATCAATGAAGATTTGGTAGCAATTTCCTGTTGGGCAACGGATAGAGCACTAATACTGAACCCAGTCAAATCAACGGTGCTCCTTCTTGGTACTCCCCATCTTCGCGAACAATCACTACAACACGACCCTCAGATAAAAATTGATGATATCACCATACCAATTACTGACAGCGCTAAGAATCTCGGTCTTGTGGTGGATAGCAATTTAAAGTTCACGCAACACTTAAAATTACTGAAAAGATCATCATATGGAAAATTAAAATCACTAAACAGCTTCAAATCCCTTCTCCCACCATTTGCTAAACTAGCGCTAACTAATGCACTGGTTCTCTCGCAAATCGAGTACTGTGACGTAGTCTATGGCCCTTGCCTCACAGCTCATGACGCATACGAGTTGCAGAAGATACAAAACTCATGCGCTAGATTTGCTTACAATATAAAGAGATCAGATCACATTTCCCCGTCCATTAAAAAAGCAAGGTGGTTAAAAATTGCTGACCGAAGACAACTGCATCTACAGTGCATCACACACAAGATTCTCCATTCCGATAAACCGGCATATCTTCGGTCCAAGCTCGAAAGAAGAGGCGATGCACACTCAGTCAAGATCAGACACAAAGGGCGACTGAGCATTCGAACCCATCGACGTACTAAGTTCAAATCGTCATTCTCATACATGGCGGCTGCGTCCTACAATGAAGTCCCGGAGGAGTTGTACACCGTATGTCCAGCCACATTCAAGAGATGCCTCAAGACACTAGCCTTGCAGAAATCTTAGCTCTAGATCACCTCAAAACCACACTGTCATTTTCATTCATGTTGTTATCACTACTTATCATTACCATTATACTATATAATTCTATGTCATACTTATTTTTTATCTAATTATATATATAATATATGTATTATATAAAATATATATATTATATATATTTTATATTATACAATTATACCTATTATTAAATATAATTATAGTTAATTATATATTTACCTTATTCTAATATGGTTGTATGGAAGATCATTATGTACTTATTGTATACAAATAATGAATGCCGCCTATTTTGTATTTTTCGCAAAATAAAGATAATTTGAATTTGAATTTGAATATATCGATATATATCGATATCAAAAAAATATCGAAATATCGATACCTGAATATATTGAATATCGATATATTGAAATATCGATATATCGATATATTGAAATATTGAAATGTCAATATATTGAAATATCGAAATATTGAAATATCGAAATATCGAAATATTGAAATATCGATATATTGAAGCCTTACCGCATGATACAATTATGTTCTTAATTGAAGTTTATACCTACTATGGCAAAATAATTCATATTTGCAATGCAGCGTTTACAAGATTTATGGACAATTTCTCAGATTATTCACATTTTCTTTCTTATCTGGCCGGTGACCCTATATTTTGGAACGGCTGTGTTATTTCTTTTTACATTTTCTCTTGAAATTCCTAGCAGTTTTAGGAGCAATTTAATACATTCATACGATATATCAATATTTCCATACCTATACATCTAATTATTATTTCCATATCGATATTTCGATATTTCGATATTTCAATATATCGATATATCGATACTTCGATATTTCGATATTTCAATATTTCAATATTTCAATATTTCGATATTTCAATATTTCAATGTATCGATATATCGAAGTATCGATATATCGATATATATCAATATATAAATGATATCGATAGTCGATATCAAAATCCAAGTTCGCTCCATCCCTATGAGAGATCACGCGGATCACGTGGTACATTCTGCAACTAATAAGGAAAATATACTAAATATGTATGGTGGTAAACTGGTGGTAAAATATTTCGAAAATAATTCTCAAAAAACCATCTTAGCTGATTGAGGTTTTTTTAAATTCCCTCAAAAGACAGAGGCAAATGATGGGAAGGTTCCATACTAGTATCCTAGTATGACAGTCCCGCCTCCTTCCCACTCTACTTCCTTACCCATTTTATAATTCACCATCATTCTTCATTCATCTTCATTCAGCCGTTGCCGTCACTGTTAAGAGGCAAACGGAAGCGAACGGGAATCGCACGGTTCGCCAAAGCGATTTTTTGAAATTTTGTCTTCCCACTTAATAATTTTAAAAAATCAGATAGTAACGACCCATTACAGCCTAATAGACTATACAATGCCGCAAACTGGAGTTCATTATGACCTCTGGTGCGACCTCAAAGTGTTACGATATTTTTAGTGAAATAATCGTATTTAACACTTTGAGGTCGCACCAGAGGTCATAATGAACTCCAGTGTGTGGCATTATTGAGCGGGCGTAGCGAGCGTCACCACGGTACTCTTATGGCACTTTCTCTGTGTGTTTTTTTTTTTTTTTGTTTGTTTGTTTGTTTGTTTTTTTGCCTGCACTGCCCAGGTCAAACCGCACAACCAATCGATCTGAAATTTTGTACACATACTAACGTATTCTATGCGATCCCTGGGATCTTTTCTGAACAATATCCTGTGATTGGTTCAAATTTTATAAAAATTATCTTTCGATTGGTTGGTTCGATCAGTTTGAAATTTAGCAAAGTCATTGCAACCAACATTGTACCCAATCAAAAAAAAATTCAGCCAAATCCTCCAATTGGTTCAAATTTGAAACCATTTTTCCTGTGATTTTTGAAATTTAAACTGGAACCGATTGACCGACTAACTAAAAACTTCGCATGGTCATTGGTACCAACATTTAAGGTATTTTTGCCAATTTTCACTCTAATCTGTCGTTATTTTCAAAAGTTTTTGTCATTTTAGGGACTTTTTGCGTGTTGGCTGTCAAATTCACGGCGACTTCGAATCTACAGTTCAAGGCAAGGTAGTTAGAGCAGAAAGTTTTAAACGATATGAAACTAATAATGACCGTTCAACAGATTGATCTGATATTGTGTACACACACTACATATCATATCATATGGGTGGTCCCAGGTATATTTTTTGAACGAGATCCTGTGATTTTTGAAAATTAACAAGGAACCGTTTCAATCATAAAGGTTTAATCGATCAACTTAAAACTTAGCAAGGATTGGCAACTTAAAACTTAGCAAGGATTGGCACCAATATTTTTCATTTGTATACTTAATTTAAAACGGCCTATAGCCACACCACCATTTGACCTATCAAATGGTCTTCGATTAATCTGATCAATCAAACTCATATTTTGCATGGTCGTTCAGACCAACATTGTCTCTTATTTTACAAATTTTCAGCCCTACCAGTCAAGAACATAGATGCACTTATTGACAGTTTTAATAACTGTCAGAAATGACATTTCAAAACAGAAATTCCACTGCATTCTGGGTTGCTCTATGTAGCAAAGCAAAGTTTATAGATGGCTATTCTCAATATCAAGTAAGACAGATTCTTTTCTTAGTTGATCATATTGCAATACATAATGTAGTCAAAATGTAATGTATGTATTTCATATACATAGGTATAGGTATACCTTATCTAAAATAATTTATTTTACGATATGGATTGTGTTTCACAGTTATGAAAACGACGTTTTGACTAGATAACATCATATTTTACACATTTCCAGCCCAATCGGTCAAGAATTTACAGACTTATTGCTGTTTTAAGTGTTTGAATATCTGTCCAAAGAGATTGATGGAAAAAGATCAGTACAATAATATGTTATTTAATTGATCCAAAGTGTTTATGAAAAGTTGCAGGGAAAATTGGTAATAAATAATGTATAGTTAGTTATCTTTGATTGAATGGATCGTGCTATGATTGGCGATGTCGTGCGTGTCGGTGCTCGCTCATCAACGCGTTACACCGAGCGTTTTCCTAGTTTAGTCTATTGGGCTGTTATGGGTCGTTACTATTTGATTTTTTTAAATTATTTAGTGGGAAGACAAAATAAAAAAAAAACGCTCTGACAAATCGTGCGATTCCCGTTCGCTTCCGTTTGCCTCTTAACATTGGTAGGTACTTGCAGATCAGTAGGACGTTGAACAATCCTGAGAAAACTAACTTCTAAACGAAACGATAAATCAGTCAACGTGTAGAAAAAATTCTACTGCCGAGAGAATATTTATTGTGTCAAATTAATTTCTCAGACATTATAAAATTAATTTCTCATACTGGCGCTGATAACCTCGCTGTTGATCGCCATATTTATTTCCTCAGACGTGAAATAATAGTTCAGTGATCTTGTCATAAAATTGGGGAGGGCGGCAAACAAGCCCGTAGTGACCGAAATGAGCAACATGAAGGCACAAGGAAACAGTAAACACACATGCCACGGTGTGTTTACTAGCCGGTTAGTTGCTATCTGTGTTGTGATTGAGCTAGCGGTTTTGTTGATAACATCAATCAGCTGTTTCTATCTGGAGTTTGACGGTGATGATTTTCACGTCAGTGTGTGCACATGTAGAAGATCTTTGATTTAATTGTGTTATTTATATTTGTGACGATACCTGCAGAGTCTGTCCAAGAGATTGTTGTGTTTTTAGTTCATCGTTGACTATAATCTTCTCTTTTAGGTAAACTCAATTTATCTCCAAAACTAGAGATAAACACGAGTACACTAGAAGTGTTGGCATCAAACATGAAACATGAGACATGAGACATGATACATGAGACATGAGACATGAGACATGAGACATGAGACATGAGACATGAGACATGAGACATGAGACATGAGACATGAGACATGAGACATGAGACATGAGACATGAGACATGAGACATGAGACATGAGACATGAGACATGAGACATGAGACATGAGACATGAGACATGAGACATGAGACATGAGACATGAGACATGAGACATGAGACATGAGACATGAGACATGACCCGATCAGACCATGAGACCAATGCTTGACGTTTTGAAATCGCTTACGTTTTCATTGTTTAAAAATTATCAATTATTCACTTTTTGACGTTAAACAAAGCGATCGTGATTACTATTTCAAAACGTACCATAGCTCCAGAATTGCCCTCCAGCCCCGAAGATAATGTGCCTAAGGAAATGCATGTTTAAAAAAACGGTTTCCCAATTCCATTCTAATGGAATCAGGGGCTCTATTCTAGAAATAACTATTACATTCCCAATTCTGATGGAATTCGATTCCATTCAATGTTAATCCTTATGGCCGTGAGCCGGATTCCATTAGAATGGAATTGGGAAAAAGGTCTAGAATAGACCTCCAGCCATAATGATGGATGGAATCGAATTCCAGTGGAATTGGGAATTTAAAAGTTCTAGAATAGCGCCCCCAGATAGTAAAACAAGATAGAAATTATCAAAAAAATCACAATATTTCTATCTAATATCTTCAATGCAATTGACCAATGTAGGTGGGCGTTGCCTTTTGAAAGACAAAAGTATTACCATGGCAACTCCAGAATTCTTAGAAAATAACAATTTTTCATTCAAACAAATGAAATTCAGAAAGATCAAAGAAATAGCTAACAGGTGTTAATCTAGTATAATTTATCACTTGAAATAGTACAATCAATATATTTAAACTCATATAAATCATGTTTGATGATATGCTGGACAATTTTTACGGATGCTACAACGAAACAAATTATATTTTGCCTGGTATGTTGCCAAAGCGTTTTACTTTTTAATGGCGTCTGTCACTGGATAGTTTCGTCAACTTAAAAAGGTCCTTCCTCTCTTATGAGAAGTTAATTAAGACTAAACAATTAAGTAGGTAGATAGCTTAAAGCAATACTATTATTAACGGCAATTTGTTGATTGTAAAACTGTTAAATTCTGTACGAATTCAACATTATTCTAATAATATCATGTGTACAATTTGTTGTGTATATAAGCTCTTTGGTTGTGACCAAACATTGACTTTTGTTTTATGACGTCGTAGTTTGGTCAGATCTACATTGGTCAATTGTCCTGTGCGTTTTTCTTTTTAAAACATACTCATTTTCTCGAATACTAATCTCGACGTGCATTTCGTTCCTCCAGCCAAGCGCGACCTGGGCTCGAGTCCCCCCCTCGCCCGCCGCCCCCGCTCCGGCTGGCGCCTGCGTCGCAAGCAGCGTCGCGCGCACAAGCGTCGCTGCGAGGCGTGCACCGCCGCGACGCCGACCGCCGCCAGCGTCTGCTGCGACCTCGACGACGCCACCGAGTGCGACGCCTGCGCCGCCAAGACGTGCACCACCGAGGAGGACCGCTTCTTCGACTTCCTCACCACGGACGAGACGCCGTGCTCCACCACGTGCACCGCCGAGACGGGGTCGACGGAGATGTTCGAGTTCCTCTTCAAGAAGAAGAGATGCACCAAGGTAATTCGCGGCCTTGTGTCTAGTCTTCCCTCTATCGAGAGGCGAATGCTGGGACGGTTCCCACTTATAGGCCGCGACCGCCTCCGCCATCCTTACATCTATTCTTCATCATCATAATCATTCATCCGGCGCCAATAGCCTGGTTGCAGAATTGTGCGACGTTAAACACTGCTAAATTGAAAAGCATAGTTTGTACATCAGGACAGTGTTAAGATTTTAAGACTAATATAAAGTGAAAGGCAGTCTGCAGAATATCTAAAGTTCAACAAAAAACAATAGATTATTTCCATAATTTATAATAATGAAGTTAACATACGTAGAACGAATTTTAGCCTGTAGGTATCGAAAATCAATATTAAATTGATTCCTTTACACCATTTCGTATGTCGTCTGTACATCCAACAGAGTATACAATACTCCAAATAGACGTAACAAATATAAAAGAACAATCATAACACAACATACCTACAGCATTGAAAACAAACGGAGTAAAATCAATCGATGCAATAAGTTTGCAGAAAAGGAAACATCGAGAGAATAACTATACACTGTACAAACATTGTTGGCAGGGAGGTCCTCCGGCGCCGACGTGCAAGCCGACCCCCGAGTGCACGACACCGCCGATGCTCTACACCGCCCGGCGTCCCTGCACGACGCCGACGTGCCCGACGACGTGTTCGACGCCGTGTCCGACGCCGTGTCGGCGCCGCAGCGACGCGATGGAGGCGATGGCCAGGGCGCTGGTCAGCCGCAAGAACGCCGACCTCGAGGAGGCGCGCGACGCCGAGGACGCCGACGAGGAGGCGGTGCAGACCTACGAGGAGCAGATCAAGGACTGGGCCAAGTACCTGCATCTTCTGCGCACGGCGGACGAGGAGGAGAGAGAAGAGGAAGACGAGGGAAAAGACGTAGAAGAAGTTGAAAAGGAGGAGGAAGACGAGGAAAAAGTTGCTGAGGAAGTGGAGGAAAGTCAGAGTAAAGATGATGAAGAAGTTGAGAAAGAAGAGGAAAGCGAGGGAAAAGCTGAAGAAGAGGAAAGTGAGAGAAAAGTTGTTGAAGAATTGGAGAAAGAAGAGGAAAGTCAAGGAAAAGCTGTTGATGTTGAGAAAGAAGAGGGAAAAGCTGTTGAAAATGAAGGGGATAACGGAGAAAGGAAAGCCGGAGTTGATGAAGAAGACGAAGCCAAGGAGAAGAGTCCTAGCGACGACGGCGAAGCCGAGGTGCTCGGGTGCGCCGGCGGGGAGGACGTCGAGGCAGAGGGTGACCAGGTGGCGAGCGTCTACCACCCCCTGGACCCGGCCGGCGTCGATGCTCGCTTCAAGATCCTCCGCGCGGAGCACCACCTGCGCCAGGACATGAAGCTGGCCAAGACGCACGGCGGCGTCGACGGTGGACGTCGTCAGCACCGCCGCCCCGACGTCGTCGTCGAGAAGCGCGACTCGGACTGCGAGGAGTGCACGACGCGGCGCCCGTGCACGCGCAAGAACACGAACACGCCGATATGTCTGACCAGGCCGCCGTGCACCAAGTGTCCGACTAGAGCTCCTTGCACGACCAAATGCACGACTAGAGCTCCCTGTACGACCAAGTGCACCACTCCTTGCACGACAAAATGCACAACTAAGAAGCCTTGCACGACTAAATGCACTACTAGAGCTCCCTGTACGACTAAATGTACTACAAGAGCTCCTTGTTCTACTAAATGTACTACTAGAGCTCCATGCACAACTAAATGCACTACTAGAGCTCCTTGTACGACAAAGTGTACAACTAGAGCTCCGTGCACGACAAAATGTACAACTAGATGCACTACTAGAGCTCCATGTACGACCAGATGCACTACTAGAGCTCCGTGTACGACCAGATGCACCACTAGAGCTCCATGTACGACCAAGTGCACTACAAGAGCTCCGTGTACGACTAAATGCACCACTAAGAAGCCTTGTACAACCAAATGCACGACTCCATGCACGACAGAAGATCTTTGTGCGGAATGCACGACGAGGAAGCCGTGCACGACTAAATGCACAACTCCGAAGCCTTGTACGACGAAGTGTACGACTCCATGCACCACTAGAGCTCCCTGCACGACAAAATGCACCACTAAAGCTCCCTGTACGACAAAATGCACCACTCCTTGTACGACAAAATGCACTACTAAGAAGCCTTGTACGACCAAGTGTACGACTCCGTGCACGACAGAAGACCCCTGCGCGGAATGCACGACGACGCCTTGCACGACGACGGAGGCGACGATGCTGGAGATCTTCACGTGCTCCGACGACGCGGGGTCGGCGTCGGAGGGCGAGACGCGGCCGTCGGAGGGCGAGGAGCAGCTGGTCGACAACCTCCTCGAGGAGTTCGCCGCCGACATCACGTCCGACGACGTCAAGGCGCTCATCACGCGCAAGCTCGCCGAGCACGTCAAGGACGGCGACGTGAAGCTGCCGACGGGAAGCGAGACGTTCAGGCAAGGAGGTTCTGGATTCTCTCCGCGTAGATTAGTTGGATAATACAGTCAGTTAGATCGATTTTAGGTCACAATTAGGGGTTTGATGATAAAGCTGTAAAAATTTCACCATACTCATATCATATTTTTCATATTTGTGGGGGGGGGGGGGGGTAGGGGGGGGGGGTCAAAATGAACTTTCAATATTAGAATAAAAATGGCGGAGTTGGTGACAGCAACTCAAAACTTTCACAAAATCCTCATTAAACTCATCTTATAATAATGTGCCTTTGTGCATGAAAATATTCTCATTATTTTTGGGGGGTAGACGATATTTTTAATTGTTGGCATAAACACTGGGTTTGATGATAAAGCTGTAAAAATTTCACCGTATACTCAGAAAAATTAGCTTATCAACATAGGCTATGGTGCATATCAATTTTTTTCATATTTGGGGTGGTAGGGGGGGTCAAATTTTTATTTTCAATCTTATAATAAATATTGTGGAGTTGGTGATAGAAACTCAAAACTTTCACAAAATCCTCATTAAACTCATCTTATAATAATGTGCCTTTGTGCATGAAAATATTCTCATTAATTTTTTTTTGGGGGGGGGGGGGGTGGGGGAGGGGGGGGTGGTAGACGATATTTTTATTTGTTGGCATAAACACTAGGGGATGATAAAGCTGTAAAAATTTCACCGTATACTCAATAAAACTAGCTTATCAACATAGGTTATGGTGCATATCCAATTTTTTCATATTTGGTGGTGGGGGGGGGGGGGGGGTCAAATTTTTATTTTCAATCTTATAATAAAAATTGTGGAGTTGGTGATAGAAACTCAAAACTTTCACAAAATCCTCATAAAACTCAGTAACATCTTACCGAGTTTATCGCATTCTCCAGGTACTTTTAGTTTCGAATAGTTGGCGTAATGCGTGTTCCACGCGTGTGTGTCCAGAAGGCAGGCCGAGTGCATCGGGCTGGACTACCTGCGAGACCGCATGATCAGCAAGGTGGCCGACCAGGTGGCGTGCGAGCTGGCCAAGCGCAAGCCGTGCTACACGCCCGACTACTACCCGTACCACGCGTACTACCCGTCCTACGAGACCTACCCGACATACGACTGCGGCGACCTGCTCTACAACCCGCGCTACCCGTGCAAGCCGGACGACTACCACCTCAAGACGGCGTCGTGCGGCCGATGTCAGATCCCCTGCAAGAAGCACAGCGAGGCCGAGGCGTTCTCGGAGAAGGAGCTGCTGGACGAGCTAAAGGACGACTTCCTGGGGGCCAGCGCCGGGGACAAGGTCAGTGATGGTTACATGCATGGCGGAGGGGAGGCGTTCTCGGAGAAGGACGACTTCCTAGGGGCCAGCGCCGGGGCCAAGGTCAGTGATGGTTACATGCATGGGGGCGAGGCGTTCTCGGAGAAGGAGCTGCTGGACGAGCTCAAGGACGACTTCCTAGGGGCCAGCGCCGGGGCCAAGGTCAGTGATGGTTACATGCATGGGGGGCGAGGCGTTCTCGGAGAAGGAGCTGCTGGACGAGCTCAAGGACGACTTCCTAGGGGCCAGCGCCGGGGCCAAGGTCAGTGATGGTTACATGCATGGGGGAGGGGAGGCGTTCTCGGAGAAGGACGACTTCCTAGGGGCCAGCGCCGGGGCCAAGGTCAGTGATGGTCACATGCATGGGGGGGAGGCGTTCTCGGAGAAGGACGAGCTCAAGGACGACTTCCTAGGGGCCAGCGCCGGGGCCAAGGTCAGTGATGGTTACATGCATGGGGGGGAGGCGTTCTCGGAGAAGGACGAGCTCAAGGACGACTTCCTAGGGGCCAGCGCCGGGGCCAAGGTCAGTGATGGTCACATGCATGGGGGCGAGGCGTTCTCGGAGAAGGAGCTGCTGGACGAGCTCAAGGACCAAACTTAAAATCCAAAATTTCCCGGGGTTGTGCGCCCCGGGCCGCCTTGGGGCTGGGAGACCCCCGACAACTAATTATTTTCATGTGTGTTACTTGACTGTGGAAATGTTTGTCTTATTTTATTATTTTAGAGACTCAGTTCTTTTCATGTTTATTGTCTATTTACAATTTTTTTGCTGTTAGTATATTTTATTTTTTATTTTTTATGTTTCCACGCACACTCTTTTCAATAAAAGTGAAAATGTACTGCTGAATGTTTCTGGAAATGATATCTGAATCATGCCCGTCAGGTCTCGCTGCCATCCGTCATGATGGAGATGATCTCGGTGAAGTCCGGCCCGAAGAAGCGGCGACAGAAGCGCGAGGAGAAGAAGAGAAAGACGGACGGCGAGGCCAAGAGAGAGGTGAAGAGAGAGGACAGGATGCGCCCAGGAGAGGCCAAGAGAAAGCTGAGGAGCTTCTTGAGGAGGAAGAAGAAGACCGAGCGGCTCGGAGCCGACGCGGCGAAGAAGGCGGCCATCTTGGAGCACATGTTGGAGTGTCGGTAGAACGACGTGATTTCTTGATTCATGTATTTGTATGGCGAATTGTTGCAAATAAACTGCTTTTTACACACTTACATAGGAGGCGTGTTTCTTGCTCATGGAGAATAAACTGAACTATACTCTGTGTGGTTACACAGTAGTTAATAATGGATCTTGCTTTTGCCCAGAAGATGGGATTGAAACACTTTTGATGCTCTCCGAATAATATTCTGCAAAAATGGTTTGCCTTGAGGTCTAATTTAAACTAATTTTCATATTATTCCATGTGGAATTTTGGCGTCTGGAGTCCTTGATGGGCGCCTTTAAAACAGAGCTTTATTTTTTTTTATTTTTTTTGAGAAACTGTTGAATAATTTTGAAGAAAAACGTTTTAAATCCAGTAAAATTACGGGGCATTTCAGAAAGTCATTAAACTTGTTTAATTTTTCATGGGAATAAACTATATTATGCGATATTTTGGTTTGAGGGGTTCGGTTTAAAATTACTTAATTCTTTTGTTCTTCAATCAATTATACATTTTATCAATGATACAAATTATGTATGAAAATCGAATTTTATGACAATCTGCTACAATAATCATACATGAGTAACTCACTGGGTCGTACTTTTACTACCCATACAGTAAATAGGTAGATATTCGTAAAATAAATCTAGCAAATGTGATATGATGAAGATTCTATCATGATGAATGAATAATCTATCTATTGTTTGTCATATTTCACATTTAATTTTCCTAATGATGGGTGCCAAGTACAGATAATGGCATCACCACAAGCTCTGCTCACACGTTGTTCAATAGCTGTATGAAGCCACTTGCAATATAATTCAATCATGTAACATTACCTCGTGACAGCAATGCTCTGATGATAGATCTAATGACATAACAGCGGGATATGTCACTGATATGAAATCACTTAATTAATTATAAATTAATCATTTTGTTGAGCGAACTACAATCATGAAATAAACGCTCAGAGATAATCAACCGAGGAATGGTTTTGTCAGTAAGATTGCATATTTTTTGGCGCCTTAAAGTAGGGCATCAGAAAATAAAGTTCCAATATGAAAATACTTAAAAGTTAAAACTAAATATTCATTTTCCCCTATTAGTATGGATGTTAATTCAAAATAAAACTATTAAGCCCCATTTACACGGTGCAACTTCTTGTACAACTTCTGTATCATACTTCTTGAATGGAAATTAGAACATGTATTAAGTTCTGTTACAGAAAGTTGCGCCGTGTAAATACAAAATTGTATGAAAAATGGGAATGTGACTCAGAAGTTGTTCAAGAAAGTGCACCGTGTAAATGGGGCTTTAGGACTTTCACAAACTATTTTTTATTATATCAATTTTTCGTCCACGAACTAATCAAGTAAACAGTAAATTATTTTATATTATGTTATTATGTTATCAAATTATAATTATAGCGTGGACGAAATATTAATGTACAATAAAAAATAGTTTGTGAAAAGTCATAATAGTTTTATTTTGACTTAAAACTAAAGCTATTGAAAGAAAGCTCTAAGTAGGAACACATTCAAAGTCATTGACGATATTAATCAGAATAATTATCATATTGTAAATATTGTCATCGCCAGTTCAAGTTTTGAATATGGTCATTGTGCTCCATAATGTATAGGTAGGTACACTTGGCCAAACAAAAATTGATCGTTCAATAAATCTGATAGGTTGATAAATGTAAGATCGCACCATCAGAAGTCAGTCTAAGCGATCTCATTGTCTCACTCTAGTAGGTGACCTCACATTTCAATGATATTTGTTATGGAACATGACCAGCAGTCATTCAAATTTGTTCAACGATCAATTTTTGTTTTGCCGAGTGTATATAATGTAATAATGTACTCCAGTATGTGGCATTATTTAGTCCAAAAAAGAACTTGAAATGGTCCCTAATATCCGATTGTTCAAAATTCTGTTAGTGAAGGCAAACTTCAAAAAAAAAAATGATGAACATAATAACCGGCAGGTGGACAATATCCTGCCTGACCAGTGTGGGAAGGTTGCTGTTTGAATGGGAATGGAATGTTCAAGGATGGGATTGCGAGCTCTCTATGCTTCCCACAACAAGTGCTGACCTCGCAAGAACAGTCAACAGGTATATAAGCCCATGACACTGATGCAGCAAGATAAAACACTACAAGATGAAGATGAATACATTCACCACGGGGCTTCTGCTGGTCATCTTAGCATTGGTGAGTTCATTTTACACATCATTACAAAGTGGTAGCTTTTCAAATATGGAATACCGAACAGGTGGAATATACGAGGAGAGAAAGAAAACCTTTTACGATGTTATGCAGATAGCGATGGAGTGACTATACAATTTCAGAATAGAGAACTAAAAACGAGAACTTATTTAATTGAGCGAGCGAAGCGAGCGACTCCTTTTGACTCTTTTTACACGGACCTCTGTTTTTTTTTGTTTTTTTGATTTTTTGGCTGCTACCTGGAGCAATAGAAGTCACACCGTTTCACCGATCGATCTGAAATTTTGCACATATGTAGATACAACCTTCTCTGTTTGCTGATTAATTTTTATTTGAAATACATTCATTGGTTCATTGGTAAAATAAATATCTTCTGATAGGTTGAAAAATGAAAATGGTTCAATAAATCTTATCAAACTCATATTTTGCATGGTAATTAAGACCAACATTGTCTATTATTTTCCAATTTTTCAGCCCAATCGGTTAATAATGTATGAACTTATTGACATTTTTAATAGCTGTCAGAAACTGTTTAACGTTTAATTTAGGTTTAATAACGTTAAAACGTTTATTAATGTTTTCTTTATGTTAACGCATCTTCAGTTTTATGTTTGCGCACGTGTCCGGTGCTCGCTCATCAACGCGTTTCACGGAGCGTTTTCCTAGTTATTTAAAGTGTAGGTAGTTATTCGTCACTAAAAGTATCAATAGATGGCGCTGCGGTCACTGAGAATATTTTCAAGATGGCGAGAGGTAAGGGTACTCTGGTCACGACCAACGTGGTTTCTTATGGCATAACATGGCTCAAAAACACGCAATTAACAGGGTATTCAGACATCTGAAGTTTTTTATAATCTGATACTAAGTAAACTTATGAATGTATGAACATTCATTAACTATTCGTTTCCGTTTATGGATGATCGATAATTTAAAAAAAAAACTTAAAATTTTCAGTAATAACACTTGTAGAGTGACATGATTGGTTGGTTGATGGGCGGAGCTAGCTTCTCATTGGCTGACGCATTTCATGTTTGCATCATTCTGAGACTGCAATTTGAACTCGGATAAAAATTCTGAGGTGACAGATCGAAAAAGCATAATCTTTTATATACTCGTAATTATTTTTTAGGTTCTATATATAATAGTGCCTGATGTAGAGGTGTCTAAACTTTGCATGTTGCTTATGAGAAATTGGTTCTTATACCCCAGGCACTAGTGCCAGTTTCTGCCGTCAGAGCGCTCACTGCAACTTTTAGTGTCGAATGTTTACGAACATGGCACAAGAGGATTGTTTGTCAAAATGTCTAGATTTAAAACTATTTTGTCGGATGGTGTGAGCTAATATCAGGCCTGGCAAACTTTTTGGCAGAAGTGTCGCATTGAGGAATTCAATATGATAGCGGACCACAAAAATACTATTGTCTGGAGACATTATAAGGAGGGGAGATGGGTCAACGACCCCAACTGACTTCGTCGAGACCTTAACGAAGACAATGGGGGTCGGGGAGAGGTGTTCACAGGAGACCTGTGAACACAGAAGGTCCGTGGGGATCTAGTAAAAATTTCATGTTTCTTGATTGAATTTGGTGCAACTTTATTCGTTTTAGCAGCGATTTTTATATTTCTTTTGATTTTGAAAGGAAGGTACCTACCTATATTATTGCTTGTTATATGCAAATTTGTTTAAATATTTGATCCCGGAATAATTTGGTGAGTAATAAATTCAGATAATTATTAAAAAATTATCCCTGAAAAATGTGTTCAGGGCGCACATTACGAGAAAATTTTCTATCACAGACATAAGTTTTGGTGAATTTTGAGACACGTTACGTCCAGTTTGTAAGAAAAAATTAGATCTTACTTAAAAAATAAAAAAATAAATTAACAGAAATGAAATCCCACATATGCCACCATTTGTAAAATTAATGTCATTTCGCATTTTCTCTTCCAAAGCTTGCTACTTATTCCCGTGAGTAGATAATGTATTTCCAGGTAGCTGTCTGCTTCTTCTATTTATTAATGTAATTTTTAGATCAGTTTGTTTATCAATATTAGTTTTTTTTAAATTGTTATGAGAGTGAAAACTGTATGTTTGTGTTTCTGATACGAATAATAAACCGTACCTATTTACAGACAAAGTCATCGGGCCGCATGGGGCCCGCGGCCCGCAGTTTACCCGGGCCTGAATTAGATCATTACCGAATGTAAACTGTGGGCAAATTTAAAATGAAATTAGTGAAATCTTGAAATAGAAGATTTCGTATTAAAAATTTAAACAATAGACCAATTTTAAAATTATCTTGTTGACTCTGTTTTTTTTAAAAATAAGTTATCGTATGAAGTTTGATATCTAGGTACACAAGTCCCTGTTTCAACAATAAATATGACAGATACTTGGGTACCTGGAAATCATACCGCATATGATTTTTGTTAGAAAGCAGAGCCACCAAGAACATTTTTAAATCGGTCTATTCGAGAAAATAAGGAACACAACTTACCTCTGGTGGATTTTGTGGTACTAGGTAAATGGCGGCTATCAAGGGCGTATTTGCATAAATATAAATACAAATAGTTGATAAAGTTGTTTGTTATGGCCAAAAAAGTAAATTTATAGCAATAATCAATTTAATTTGTTTTTTGTTTTTTTCACTGCTTTATGGAAACACGAAATGTAAAAACAAACCTGATAGTACCTGATAGTAGCCATCTTGCCAGAAGTGGCTCCATCACGTATCACTTATTTGTGGGAATAGGGAAATGAAGTGAAGTTTAGATTTTAGAATAAGACATATTTTATGAAAGTTGAAATGTTGTTGAAGAAAGATGGTATTATTTTTGTTGTGTGATGAATAGTTTTCAAGGAACGAATTTACAAAGTTTGGTAGATTGTAGCTGTCCATGAAACACAATTTGACGTCACACGCCGAGTCGAGCCGTATAGATAATGTCAGCCAGAGCCGGTTCTTGCATCCCGTAACACAGGGAACACGGCGTGTGACGTACAGCTTGTTTTTGCAGAGGAGTGAAATGTCGAAAACTGATAAATTAATTATGGGAAAAAAATGAATTAAAAAATTTAACAAAATTTCACATTGCTCTTTGAGGCTATTCTGTATAAAAACAAAATATAATCTCAACATTCACCTATTCCCCATTTTTAAGTGAATGTAACATGTAATGCAAAAATAGCGAATCCTTAAGAGGCAAACGGAAGCGAGCGGGAATCGCACGGTTCGTCAGAGCGTTTTTTTGAAATTTTGTCTTCCCACTAAATAATTTTAAAAAATCAGATAGTAACGACCCATAACAGCCTAATAGACTAAATATTGCCGCACACTGGAGTTCTTTATGACCTCTGATGCGACCTCAAAGTGTTAAATACGATTATTTTTTATTATTTTACGCAAAATATCGTATTTAACACTTTGAGGTCGCACCAGAGGTCATAATGAACTTCAGTGTGCGGCATTATTTAGTCTATTAGGCTGTAACAGGTCGCTACTATCTGATTTTTTAAAATTATTTAGTGGGAAGAAAAAATTTCAAAAAACCGCTCTGACGAACCGTGCGATTCCCGCTCGCTTCCGTTTGCCTCTTAATAAATGTCAACGAACCTAGGAAAGAATGGAAGAGGACTGGAAGACGCACACTGGGTGGACAGAGACGAATTGAGATTGATATTTGGAAATAAGACAAGAAGGAAACGAACTCAAAAGATAAACGGATAAACTATTTATTTAAAAAACGCAATTATAGTGCAGTCCATAAACCGCAATTTAGGGGTCAATAGTGCAAATAGTGATAGAACCACGAAAATGTGTGTACTTACTAATTCGACCATGAGAAATCCAAAAATGTATGGTCTCAAGCTGAATTCCTTCAACTTTTGGAGTAATTAATAAATTAAGTCATACTTTTTAGTAAAATTGTCAAATAACATGTTGTTTTCAAGTAATTCAAACACATAATATAAGTACCTTGATTCAATCAGGCCTTCTAGATTTTGAATGAAAAACCAAATTAAGGATTTGGAGATTGATTTTAATTTCTTAATTATTTAATTGAAGTATGAATTAATCAAATTTTTATGAAACAATTGACGGTTAATATTTTAAATAACAATTATATATAATATTCAATTTTAAAATTTCCAAAATGTCTCAAATTTCTTTTGTCATTTGACATTTAGTTGTTTCATTTAATTAGTTAATAACTCCAAAAGTTGCAGGAATTCAGCTTGGAGCCATAAATTTTTGGATTTCTCATGGTCAAATTAGTAAGTACTCAAATTTTCATGTTTCTATCACTATTTGCACTATTGTTCGGTTTATGGACTTCACTATTAGTCAAGTAATCTCTCAAGTGACTTGAGAGGCCATGTATTATCATATATTACACTTTTTGCTGCAAGATCGCTCAAAACTATTACTTATTGATATTTTAAGCTCATTTTGAAGTAGATGTCACAAAGTGTGCAAAGTGTCTTGATCACTGCACTGGTGTTTGTTCTCACGGCCTCCTTGTATTGTCGCAGGGCATCCTGGGCTCGCCTCCACCTGACAGCACCGGTAGCTCAGTCAGCACCAGCGCCCCTGGCGGAGACAAGCCAGGATTACTCAAGAAGTTTATCGAGAAGAACAAGGACATCTTAAATATGTTATTTCGCGCGCCCACGACTTCTTCTGACATGGCTTCCACGACCGTTGCTTCCTAGACCGAGCACCTCCGAAGATTCAACGTCTTACAGAGTCAAAATAGAAGCTAAAAAGCTGATGCTAAGGCGATTTCACCCACAACAAAATGCCTCTAGACTACCACATATGCTCCTAGGTCTTCTACTACACAATATGCTCCTAGGTCTTCCACTACACATATGCTCCTAGGTCTTCCACTCCACATATGCTCCTAGGTCTTCTACTACACATATGCTCCTAGGTCTTCCTCTACACATATGCTCCTAGGTCTTCCACTCGACATATGCCCCTAGGTATTCCACTCGACATATGCCCCTAGGTCTTCTACTACACATATGCTCCTAGGTCTTCCACTACACATATTATCCTAGGTCTTCCACTACACATATGCCCCTAGGTCTTCCACTCGACATATGCCTCTAGGTCTTCCACTCGACATATGCTCCTAGGTCTTCTACTCCACATGCTCCGATACATGAACTAAGTTGTTTGTTGATGATATAATGCAATGTATTGTTATTTTACCGAGAGCTTACAAATAAATACACACAATTAGTATGTTATCATAATGATCTTTAATGCATCCATTCTTTTCACTTATCCTAGATTTTCTAGATACAGTTCGTTTTTCCTATGCTTGAACTCTCTACAGACCGAGACACCGTCAGTTGTTCTGTTAGGCCGAGAAAGACAACATTGCAAGGTGAGCGCGCAATGAAGTCTTTCTCGGCCTAGCAGAACAACTGACTGTGGCTGCATCTGGTGAGAGTTCATACAGTAAAAAACAGACTGTATTATTCCAAAATCTAATGTCATTTAGTTTTCCCTTACATTCCTTCTGTTCTGTCACATGTTTTAAATTTTAAATGAGTTATTGGCAAAACATTGACCTGTGTGTATAAGGACACATATCTCGAATTTATTCTTCAAGAAAAACGCGGTTTTCACTTTTTTTTTTTTTAATTACGACTTACAATTTATTGTTTCTATTTTATGTAATACTGTGTCACTTTGTTGAATAGCAGTTTTTACAAATATAGCGTTCTCTTTATTTTTTTTAACATCTATAAAATAATTTACTCGATTATGAAAAATATTTCCCAACACTGCCAAAAGTACGTGGAACACGCGTATTCTTTATGATAAAAATGTAAACATATATTCTTTCGTAATTCAAGATCAGATCGATTATAATAATTGGATTGTAATTATCTTCGTGCGACATCTTTGCACAGCTCTACCAACATTGACACAAGTGTATGGCAGCTGAATTCAGTGACGTACAGACACTTTCGTAAGCCTTGGACCTGATTTGAGGAGTTTGTTTTCAAAAAGCAACATGTCCATTCACCTATATTGTTCCGAAACAACGAAAAACTTGTAACTAATTGTCTGCAAATATAGGATTGCATTGCGATTGGTTTTAAAATTCAAACAAATTTTTTTGAATTGGAATGCTGAAAAGTAACTTTAATATATTTCTACTCTTTTCCTAATTAATCTTCTAATTTTGGACTTGTTGCATTTTGAAACTAAAGGCCGATGCACAATTGACGCGGACGGACAACGCGGACGGACGACGGAGACGGATACAATGTTAAAGTCGTCGTCCGTCCGCGTCCGATTGTGAACAGCCAGAGTGAAAATGTCATACCTAAACATCGTATCAGTCTCCGTCGTCCGTCCGCGTCGTCCGTCTGCGTCAATTGTGCATCGGCCTTAACCCCTTTGCACATGTTGCATTTTGAAACAAAATCAAGAAAACATGTGCAAATAGGATTGTACCATAATGTATTGTGGTTTGTTTTAAAATTCAAACAAAAAATTCTTGAATTAGAATACTGAAAAAGGTGAAATGCTGAAATTGGACACGTTGCACTTTGATAACAAAACTTTTTGGACATGTGTCTTTTTGTTACAAACATCGATATTCACTAGTTCATTACTACAGGATATGTTGACTTTGGTAGCAAACAAATTACATTTTCACATCCGCATGGTTTTATAGCACAAGGAACCATCGTTGACAAAAAAGTGAATTTTTGGACATGATGCTTTTTGAAAACAAACTCCTCATTTTTATGAGTCTCTTCCTCACCCTCCAACCGAAATGTTTACTTACTTTTACACTAGGAAAACGCTCAGTGTAACGCGTTGATAAGCGGAGCCTTCGAAATGCATTCGTCTGCAGGGTGCAGGCCTTGAAACTGATGTGTCAAATCAAAAGTGTAACTTGATAAAATATGTGATAATACATTTTTTTTATATTTCAGAACAAGCATAGAATGTTTGTAAAATAATCCAGGCAGTTAAATAAAAAATTAGGGATTTGGTGATAGAGCTGTAAAAAAATTTACCATATACTCAGCAAAACTATAGCTTATCAACATAGGCTACGGTGCATATCAAATTTTTATTTATTTTGGGGGGCAGGGGGGGGGGGGTCAAATTTTGATTTTCAATACTAGAATAAAAATGGCGAAGTTGGTGATAGGAACTCAAAACTTTCACAAAATGCTCTTAAAAGACATCTTATAATATTAGGCATATGTGCATCAAATTTTTCTTAATACTTTGGGGGGGAAGGGGGGTAAACGATATTTTTAATTACGGCATAAACATAAGGGTTTTGGTGATAGAGGTCTAAAACTTTCACCATATACTCAGCAAAACTAGCTTATCAACATAGGCTACGGTGCACTCAAATTTTTATTTATTTTGGGGGGCAGGGGGGTCAAAGTTTAATTATCAATATTAGAATATTATTTAGAATATCAAAAGCTCAAAAGTCACGCTTATTGCTTCAGTAATCCAAAATGTAAAAATCTTCTATTTCACAACCCAAGATCCGATCGATTATAATAATCACCCCTGCAATTATCACCATCAACATTGACACAAGTGCATCGCAGCTGCAGTTGCATGTTAAGTGCATTTGCCTGCTGCATCTGAGTGATATATAAGCCATGTGGATGTCTCAGTGAAGTACATTCAGCTCCAGTCTCAACTCCAAGACAACAGCAAGACAAGATGGCGTCCAAGTTGGTACTCGTTCTGACAGCGCTTCTGGCGGCACAGGTGAGTCTTAATACTTCACTTTCTGGGGTTCAAAATTCTACACAGTTATAATGTTTAACTTTTAAATACCTCCTTTTTAGAATAATTATATTTTGCTTGGGTCTCCTTTTTACAGGTTGCTCAGTGTAAAACAGGTCACATAGTTTCTTTGTGCATCTATACATGCAAATACTACTTTCTGAGGTTTGCTATTTGCTCTATAGTTTTTCATCGAAATCCTCTTTTTTTTAAACTGAAAATTAATCTGATAATGTCGAATTAGGACAAAATGTTATCATGTTTTACACATTTTTTCAGACAGGCCAAGAACATGAATTTATATTTTAAACTTATTTTGAAGTTGTACACTCGACAATTCATAAAACGGTATTTAAAAGAAATGGACTGTCTAAAAAAATGTGATGGCATCATCTGATGAAGTCTATACTTACTCGTCATCTACCTCTAGTAGATGAGCTCTTGATTTCATTGATAAAAACAAGGCTTGATTGTCAAGGAACCATACAAGGAGCCAATCTGTTTAGTTCAAATACCGTTTTATGAATTGTCGAGTGTAGTACCTACATTTTGTAAATCGAACCTATATATTTTTTTTTGTCTTGGCTTAACGTCGCACTGTTCTGCAGCGAGGCTAATGGCGACGGATGAATGATTATGATGATGATTGGGAGATGATGGTGAAGAGTAGGTAAGGATGGAAGGTGGGAAGGAGGCGGTCGTGGCCTATTAGTAGGGTACCTTCCCAGCATTTACCTGCCGACTGAGGGAAAACCACGAAAAAACCTCAGTCAGGAAGGACGGCCGCGGGAATTAAAACCTATATCGATGTGTTACACAAAGCGTATTACTAGACATTATTATTTCGTGTGAATAACTCGATTTACTGATTAAAATGTCCATTGTTTCAGGGCATCTTCGGCTCGCCCCTGAGCTACAGTTTGACATCGCCCCTCGGCAGCGTCCAAGGCAGCGCCACTCTCGGCGGTAGCGGTAGCGGTAGCGCTAGCGGTAGCGGTAGCGCTAGCGGCTCCCTGCTGGGTGGACTCATCGGGAAAGCAGCCAACAACCTCGCCACTGCCGCAGGGAAAGCCGCGGCGGCCGCTCAACAGGCCGTCGGCACTGGACTCAACATCGCAGCAGCCGGCGCGCAGCGGACAGCCAATGATCTTACAACAGTCAGCCAACAAGTCACGAACATGGCTCCCTTGGGCGGTGCATCGGGCAGTGTCAGTGGAGCAGTGAGCGCATCTGGCTCGACTTCTTCACAAGGAAATGTCGCTGCACCAGCAGGCTCCACCGCTTCAACATCTGCTTCCAACGCTGCAACATCTGTGAACGCTGTACCAGCTGTTTCCGCTCCATCTGTACCAGCTGTGGCCGTTCCAACTGTGTCCGCTCCAACTGTACCAGCTGTGGCAGTTCCAGCTGTTTCAGCTCCAACTGTGCCAGCTGTTTCCGCTCCATCTGTACCAGCTGTGGCCGTTCCAACTGTGTCCGCTTCAACTGTACCAGCTGTGGCAGTTCCAGCTGTTTCAGCTCCAACTGTGCCAGCTGTTTCCGCTCCATCTGTACCAGCTGTGGCCGTTCCAACTGTGTCCGCTCCAACTGTACCAGCTGTGGCCGTTCCAACTGTGCCAGCTGTTTCCGTTCCAGCTGTGCCAAGCATTCTAGGATCTCTGCCTGCTCTTCCATCTCTGCCAAGCCTTCCAGTATCTCTGCCTAGCCTTCCAGTATCTCTGCCTACTATTCCATCTCTGCCTGATCTTCCATCTCTGCCTACTCTTCCATCTCTGCCAAGCCTTCCAGTATCTCTGCCAAGCCTTTCAGTATCTCTGCCTGCTCTTCCAACTCTGCCTACTCTTTCATCTCTGCCTGCTCTTCCATCTCTGCCCGCACTTCCATCTCTCCCAACCCTTCCAGTATCTCTGCCAAGCCTTCCAGTATCTCTGCCAAGCCTTCCAGTATCTCTGCCTGCACTTCCATCGCTGCCCGCACTTCCATCTCTCCCAAGCCTTCCAGTATCTCTGCCTACTGTTACTGCTGACTCCAGCGCTGCCGGCTCCAGCAACACTGCGTCAGGCAATGTTTCTCCATCATCCAGCCTCCAGCAGCTGAACCAGGACCTCGCTGCTAGCATCAACAATGGCGTATCCTCAGGAGTCACCGTCGGCAAAGATGTCGTGGACCTCAAGTTGGCCTTGTTGAACAGCGGAGTCTCTCAAGCTGAGAGCGGCGCTGCGCAAGTCGGGAATGCGATCAACAGTGGAATCGATCAAGCTCAGGCTGCCGCTGGCCAGCTCGGGAGTTCCGTCACCGGTGCTATCAATGGAGCTGTTGCGAATGCTGAGAACCGAGTTCAACAAGGCGTGAGTGCGGTCGGTGATGCTGTTAGCGGAGCTGTTGCTGGCGCTCTGGATACCGCCTCTAACCTTCAGGGGAGCGGTGCGGCTGCACTTGCTAATGCTCAGGCGACCGGTACGGATGCACTTAACAACGCGCAGGCGACCGGTACGGATGCACTTAACAACGCTCAGGCGACCGGTACGGATGCACTTAACAACGCTCAGGCGACCGGTACGGATGCACTTAACAACGCTCAGGCGACCGGTACGGATGCACTTAACAACGCTCAGGCGACCGGTGCGGATGCACTCAACAACGCTCAGGCCGCCGGTACGGATGCACTCAACAACGCTCAGGCGACTGGTGCGGATGCACTCAACAACGCTCAGGCCGCCGGTACGGATGCACTTAACAACGCTCTATCCGGCGCAGGATCTACTTCCGGTTCTGCTACCAACACTGCATCTGGCGCACTTACAGGCGCGTCTGACAGCAACGGTAGTGGCTCTGCGTCCGGTCAGGCGTCTGGTGGAGTGTCCGTTGGAATGTAACGGGTTGACCATGAGGTACTTACTTGACCATTGCGATGATTCATGGACTGAGATTGTCTGTAGTTAGTTTGTTTTCTTTTTGAAATTGTAGTGTGGCACTTTAGAAATCATCTGGCAATAAATATATAATTCCTGCAAAATATGATGGTTACGATGTGTTTTTGTTATAATCCAATTCCTTCATTACCTTACCTAAGCACTTGGATAAAAAATGTGAATCACTTTATTATGATGGGTGTCCTTTTTATAAAAAGGTTGACCTTTTGGATATTTACCTACACACAATACCTATGGTCGGTGACAGGCAAAGATGAACCCTGTTTAGCATTACCAGGTACAGGCCGACCCATGCTAGAGCGGATTCAACTTAGCCTGTCCCCGACCTTAGGTAT
This sequence comes from Leuctra nigra, assembly GCA_934045905.1. Classification (NCBI taxonomy): domain Eukaryota; kingdom Metazoa; phylum Arthropoda; class Insecta; order Plecoptera; family Leuctridae; genus Leuctra; species Leuctra nigra. The sequence goes on along the minus strand of OW203772.1, from coordinate 25,946,212 downwards.
ACGTATATCATAAATAAAACGAGGAATACGACGCAAGTAATAGTTTTGACAAATGGTTTTTAATGAATATTAGATTTTGTCCTTTATCTAAAAGTGGGGCCTGTTTGGGGTCTAAAGGGATCTTTATACGTGTGTTGCCACGGAAACTTTTTGCATTTTTTGGCTCTAAATCTATTTTGAGAATTACTATTATACTATTATTATACTAGTACTATTTGACTATAAAAATAATATTTCACAAAACGCATGAGATCCTGTTTTAATGAAAAATATCAAGTTTCAATATTAAAATGTTTACATCTGAATCATGAACTCGTTGAGCGCGCGAAGCGAGTAATTCCTTTTGTTCGTCCGACACGGAACTCTGTTTTATGAATTTGTATGCTTTTATTTTGTTGGGCTGTCCCTACCGTCATAAAGGCCACACCGTTTCTGTTATCGAGATGACATTTTTCAAAATCAGCTCAGCCGTTTGCAGATCAATATTTTGGAAGTTTTGGAATTAAAAAAATATGTCTTCTGATTGGTTGATCTGATCAATTTTAAATTTTGGAAGATCGTTAAGATAAACTTTTTATCAAATTTAATAACATAGTTTCAGTCAAAGCGTCTTAATTATTTAAATAAAAAAAATACTTTAGATTAGTCGAACCTCATTTTTTCATTAAGACTTTGTTGCAATTTTAAGAGTTTTGAAATAACTGTTTTCGAAGGAGAAAATCACTGCACGTGGATCTGTTATTCAATTCTTCCAGAATTGTATGGGAATTGGAAAGTTGCACAGAAAATCATAAAATTGTAGTCGCTGGAGTTCCAAAAATAGCTTGAGTACTTAAGTTCCTGTACAAATTTCTCAGTAAAACTTTCCTACACTAAACGTGGACCTCTTGAGCACTTTCCCACATTTCATTTACATGATCATAACGTTTGTCGACGCCTTTTGTTTTACCAAGATCACTCGTGCTACAAGCGCGAGTGATTTTGCTGCGTTTTGTAGACACTTTTTGCGATACGATTGGAGACGAAATGGGTAGACCAAGTTATTTGTAATTTTAATCGTGATTAGATAAAAGACAATCTTAGGGTTATCCCTTGGTACATTTTTTATTTTTTATTTCGTTAATTAATAATAATTAGTGGATTTTTGGTGAAAAATTTGCTATTTTCTTGTCTCCATGGGTGCCGTATAAAATTAAATTTCAAAAATGTGCCAAGTGATAACCCTAAGTTTGTCTTTCATCTAATCATGATTAAAATTTGAGATCAATTGGTTAACGGGTTTGGTCTCCAATCGTATCGCAAATTTTAGAGTTTTGGGCGGTTTTGTTGAATAACCAGGCGCCTAATTAACGATGCAATAAGCAAAAATGAAAAAGTGCTAGTAATATACAATCTGACTGATCATGTGAACATCCTGTAAAAGTTACACTCACTTATGAAACAGTTTTTCTCTCTCAATTTTCTAAAACGGCCGAGCGCTATGAGTTTATTTTTGAGATTTTATTTTTCATATTTTTGTTTCATTTTTTTTTTTTTATTTTTGTTTTCGACATTTGATTTACGACATGAAGGGATGAAATCTTCTACAGCCAATTTAATAACGGGTATTCGTTGAGCTAATTTTTTACCTTTATATATAAAAAAAAGTATCGAAAATTTTAAATAATGGCAAAATGAGTACTTTTCAATCCAATTTTTCTCCAAATGGTAATACCGAAAAAATTGAGGTGATGCTCGATTAGTGACTCATATTGATGATAGAAAGGAAGAAAAAATGTCTGACTGAACCAAGGCTCAAACCAATGCCCCCCTCACTTGCCGGGCGAGAGCTCTACCACCTGAGCTACTCGACATTGGGCACAATGCACTGATGAGAGTTATAGATCACCTATGAGAATAGAACGAAGGTAAATGCAATTAAGTGATGATGGAATGAAGTGAATGCCGAATGGTCACTGAATTGTCAGACTACCGGGTGGCCGTATTGTCACCATGTATCATTCATTGCACATTCGTTCGGACGCACGTTTTTCGCGTCGCACATCCCTTCCTGCAGAGTTGGGTAGTTACTTAACGAAAGTAACTAGTTACCAGTAACTAGTTACTTTCTGGGTAACTTTTGGGGTAACTAGTTAATTTTCATCCTTAGTAACTTTCTGAGTAACTAAGTTACAATTTTAAAGTAACTTGTAACTTAATTTTCGTTACTTTTGGGTAAAATATTAATTTGACAAATATTATATTTTGGTGGAATTTTACAATCTTCAAACTCCCTTTCTATCTTGACAGAAAATCCAAATCCAAGTTTTATTTTATTTTACTTTATATCAGACGAATCTAAAGTAGGTATTGAAAAGTTGAAAAGTAATTCTAAAGTAACTTAAAAGTAACTTGATTTTTTTGGTAACGACTCAGTTACTTTTCAAATGAAGTAATTTACCAAGTAGCTTAGTTCCTTATGAGGTCAGGTAACTTACAGAGTAACTAGTTCCTTTTTACAAGTAACTTACCCTACTCTGCCTTCCTGTCATTTTATCTTCACTGGAAGTTTTCTACAAAACCCGGTTTAATATCATAAATTGACATTCAATCCATTATAGAGTTTCGTTTTGTATTCCGACTTTATGTAGAAATAACAAATAAAAATTGTGTTATAAAATAAAAATTATTTATGTGCTTTTGTTGCACACAGAAAATTATCCAGCACTCAAAATCCAGACATGTGGTTTGTCTGAAGAGCTGTTGCGAAATGCAGAAATAAACTATTATCTACCAAATGTTCGTCGCGAGCGGAAGATTAAAAAATCTCACTTTGCTTTATAAAACCTTAATACGTTTCATAAGATGAAGAGGGGTGTCGAAAATACGCCGTTCGGAGTTTTCTAAATGTTGCCTTAACCATTTGGACTATCAATACATAACTTCGCCGACTAACACAGTTCTCTAGTGGTACTTTTTCAAACGAGCATTGATAAATTGTGCACCAGATTTAAAACCCCTGATTAATGTAGGTACTCCGATTCATGAATTTTGTCATTCTTGAAATTCAGGATTAAAATGATACCTTATTTTATTCCTTGGCCCAATACGTCGATATATTTTCTTAGATTTTGAGCAAATCTTTTATTATTTTCTTCGAAATATCAAATTTTACTCTTCAGAAAAGTTATTTTAGATACTCTTTTTGTGATATTTACATGATATTTTTCTGGAAATAAACCGAACCTTTTAAACGTTCGTATCCAAGAGGAAGTACTGAACACAATCCAAGTTTAAAAACTTGTCTTACGTAATTCAAGATCAGACCAATTACCGATATAATCAGCCCTGCAATTATCTCCGCCAACATTGACACAAGTGCATCGCAGCTGCAGTTGCACTTCCCTGCTGCATCTGAGTGATATATAAGCCCCGTGGATGTCTCAGTGAAGTACATTCAGCTCCAGTCTCAACTCTAAGAGACCAGCAAGACAAGATGGCGTTCAAGTTGGTACTCGTTCTGACAGCGCTCCTAGCAGCGCAGGTGAGTCTTGAGACTTCACTTTCTTTCTTTCTTTTATAAGAAACGTGTAGAGTTTTTTTTTTTTTTTTTTTTTTTTTTTCAGTATTCAGTATTTTTTATTGTCATTTGTGAATTACATTGTAATTATAAAAGACAGTCATTGATAAACATTGTTCATTATAAAACTTATTAAACTACATCCACAACACTATTTAATACACAGCATATTAATTGCTCTCACTTTTGACATGTTTAGTTATAGCCAACTTAAACTCGTGAACATCTTTGCTATCTTTGATTACTCTAGGGATTTTGTTAAAATCCCTAAACCCTTTATAAAATATACTGTTATTTAACCTACTGTAGTTACAATGCGTAAGAAAAGCATCATCTGCATGACGAGTCATGTGTTCATGCAGAGATTTGTCAATGATAAAATACTTTGGCATATACCCTTTATAAATTTTAAAAACAAATATATACACAGCTATGTCTATCATTTCTCTGATAGTACACCATTTAAGTTTTTCTCTCATGCCACTCGTTGGGGTCATCCTCCTTTCTCTAAGAATACATCGCATTACTTTGTTCTGCATGATCTGCAACCTATTAATATCTTCTTGTGTGTTATTATAAAACAAAGTATTGCAGTATGTAAAATGCGGTTTTATAATACAGTTATATATCATAACTTTAGTCCATGTTGATAGATTACCTCCAACTCTATACATATATCCGATTTTCTTTCCTAATTTACTTATAACATCTTGAATATGTTTCTTAAAACATAGTCTATTGTCAATTAAAACCCCCAAATATTTATAAAATTCCACACACTCAATATTAATTCCACTTATAGTTACATTATCATGCGGCTGAGTGTTTTTCATTACATTTTTTCTACCAATTACCATCATTTTTGATTTACTTTCGTTGAGTTTAAGTTTATTTACATGAAGCCAATTTACTACGTTTATAAGTTCATGGTTTATTGTACATATGGCTTCATTTACATTTTCAGAAGCTACAGAAATCACCATGTCATCCGCATACAAATTTAAAAAACATTTTTCAACAACACTCGGAATATCATTAATATACATAATAAAAAGTAATGGTCCCAATGTAGAGCCTTGTGGAACACCATGAATACACAATTTCTTCTCGGACAAACACTTCCCATATTTGACCTTTTGGTACCTTCCAACTAAATAGCTTTGTAGCCACTTGAGAACAGTTCCTTCTATACCATATTTATACCTGATTTTGTAGAGTAATCTATCCAAATTAACGGTCTCAAACGCTCTTTTAAGATCCAGAAAAACTGCTACCGTAACTTTATTATCATCTACATCTTTCATCCATTTAGCTAGGAGACCCTGAACTGCTGTCTCACATGAGTGTTTCTCTCGGAATCCAGATTGATTAATGTACAAAAGTTTATTTACATCCAGGTACTCGCTTAATTGACTGTGTACCACACTCTCAAGTATTTTATCCATGATTGCCAACATGTTTATAGGTCTAAATTCACACATTTGAATCGTATTTTTCACCTTAGGAATAGGAATGATGGTAGATTCCTTTAAATCAGTAGGAAAACAGCCCTGCGATAATGACATATTTATAAAATCAAGAACAAAGTATTTGGACACTTTATGGGAATCCATGAAAAGTTTATACGGTATACCATCTACATCACCTTTTATGCTTTTCAAACTTTTCATTTCATGTTCTAGAGTCACAAGAGATATACTTTTAAAAGATTCAAAAGTATTTACATTTTCTTCCTCTACTGTATAATGATCCAAATTTGGAATACTTTCAACTATCTTAGTGATACTGTCAAGAAAATAATTGTTAAAAGCATTAGCAATATCCTTTTCCTCCGTCAACAAGATATCTTCATTATTTACAATTTCATTCTGAATATCACATTTCATTTCTGTATTACAAATTCCTTTAAGTGTACGCCATAACTTATTACTATCCCCTTTAACATCATCAATTTTTCTTTCATAGTAATTTCTTTGAGCAGACTTGAGACTTCTGGTAACCACATTTCTACTCTTTTTATACTGTATCCAGTCATCATGATTACCCGACACTTTAGCCCTCTTATACAATAAGTTTCTGCTAGATATATTTTCTTTAATTTCCCTACCTAGCCACGGAATATTCTTTCTATTTTTTCTTGTTACTTCAACTTTTTTTAAACACTCATTCCTAGACTCTAATATGTTTGTCTTCCACACCTTGTACTTGGAATCCAAATCCAAATCATTATAACTCCAATCTCTCGTATAAAGGTCATTCCTAAAAGCATCACTATTGTAATTATTCCAGTCATCGACCCATCTTGTCACATCCTTGGCTTCCTTTTTATTTATCTGAGCGTTTCTAATAGTGACACCAATCACCTCGTGATCAGATATACTAACATTAGGCATGATATCTGCAGTTACCAGTGCACCATAATTTGTAATTACAATATCGATGAGAGTTTTTGTGTCTTTCGTCACTCTAGTAGGGACCTTTATAATCTGTTTGTGACCATATTCAGCAAGTAGCTCTTTCAGTCTCTTAACATACCCAACATTTACCAACCAATTAAAGTTTAGATCCCCTATCATAATAAATATACCTTTAACTTTCTTAACATCTTCAAAAATCTTCTCAATAAAATTAACTGCTTCTTTTTTCTTAGCATTAGGAGATATGTACCCTGTGTATATAACACATGTGGATCCTCTTATACAGACCTGCACCCCAATAAACCAGTATCCTAATTTCTTTTCACTTATGTTAACAATGACATTTGCACTGATGTTATTTTTAACATACATAATAACTCCCCCCGTAAATCTCGAATGAGAATTACATCTGATCATTCTATAACCAGGTATGTCAATTTCTTTGTCATATATCTTATCATTTACATGAGTTTCCCCAATGCCTATTAAAATCGGATTTATTTTCTTAATGTAAGTTAGAATTTCATAATAGTTCTTTGTTAAACTTTGAGCATTTAAATGTATGATATCTGTATCTGCATGCTCTGCATTATCTATTAATGTTATAGCTTCTATACTACTGCTCGGCAAGCCATCCTTTAGTTGCTACATTTTTTGTTTGGACAGGTCATTTTTTATTTTTACGTAATAAGAGCAGTTAAGGTCACTGGCTTCATGCACCGTGCTAATATCTAGCTTGCATCTACCTTTATATCTAATACAATTTATACAGTTCATGATTTCCTCTTTGGATAACTCTACTTCATACACTATTAAACATAGAACCCTGAAAAAAGTAACGAGTATAGAAAAGTTTATGCTTTTTCGATCTGTCACCTCAGAATTTCATTTAGTTAATGACTTTCCGTATGAGATAAATAACAGATTCAGGGCAACCTGCGAAATAAAAACGCGCACCCCGACTGGAAATCGAACCCAGGTCCTTCGGGTTTTAACCATTAAGCTACCGGGACGCATTAATCAGCAGGTTCTTAGTATGCAGTCCTGATGCATTACATGTTTGCTTGATTCTTACGCTGCAATTTAAACTCGGAGAAAAATTCTGAGGTGACAGATCGATAAAGCATAATCTTTTCTAAACTTAATACTTTTTTCAGGGTTCTATGTTCAATAGTGTATGAAGTAGAGGTATCCAAACTATACACGTTTCATATGATAATAGAATGCTAACCCCACTTCCTCGAGTACACATTTCTATCACCAGAGTACAGAGCGGATCTTTTTGTGCGAATACTATTCGCACAACCAAGATCAGTTCTGCACTCTAGTGGTAGAGATGTGGTACTAGAGGAAAGGGTTCAACATTCAATTATCCATAAGGAACCTGTAGAGTTTGGATACCTCTACATCATACACTATTAAACATAGAACCATAAAAATTGTAAGTAGTATAGAAAAGATTATGCTTATTCGATCTGTCACCTCAGAAATGCATTTATTGTGTCTAAATAATTATAAAATTACTTTCCGTATGAAGCTAATACGGCTTATACTGTAGCCTGATTGGTCTGTTGAACCATTTCCTGTACTCTGATTGGCTGCTGCATTTCATGTTTGCATGATTATTACGCTGCAATTTAACCTCGGAGAAAAATTCTGAGGTGACAGATCGATAAAGCATAATCTTTTCTATACTCGTTACTTTTTTCAGGGTTCTATGTTTAATAGTGTATGAAGTAGAGGTATCCAAACTCTACAGGTTCCTTATGGAGAATTGAATGTTGAACCCTTTCCTCTAGTACCACATCTCCACCACTAGAGTGCAGAGCTGATCTTGATTGTGCGAATAGAGTCAGCCTTCAATTTCATATTACCTTCTCCCGGGAATTTGAAGATATTCAAAGAGGATCTTGTTCTCAAGTCCGATAATGGTTCCTTGTCGCAGGGCATCCTGAGCTCGCCTCTGCCACAACTCAGCGGCAGCTTCAGCGCCGGCGGCTCTGGTTCGACTCTCGGCCTCGGCATGCTGCAGGGCGCAATCGACAACGGTCTCACTGCCGCTCAGCAAGGTCTGGGCAACGTGAGATCGTTGGTCGACAACGGATTCGGCATGGCGGCAGGCGTTCAAGGCCAAATCATGGCCGGCCTCCAACAAGCCGCGGCCGCTGGACAAGGTGCACTTGCAGGAGCGATCACTCGAGCCCAGACCGTCGCCAGCAGCTTGCCTTCCACCGTCAACCTGCCCGTGGGAGGCGCTTCTGGCAGTGTCAATGTAGACGTGAACGCATCGGGATCTGCGACCGGTATCCCTTCGCTGCCCTCTCTGAACATACCCAGTCTACCAGCATTGCCCGCTGTCAATCTGCCTAATATAGGTCTGCCCACTTCACAATCTGGATCTGCTCCTGCACAATCCGTACCTGCTCCCGCACCAACTGGATCAGCTACCGCACCAGCTGCATCTACACCAACTGGATCTGCTCCCGCACCAACTGTATCTACACCAGCTGTATCTGCTCCCGCACCAACTGTATCTACACCAACTGTATCTACACCAGCTGCATCTACACCAACTGGATCTGCTCCCGCACCAACTGTATCTACACCAACTGGATCTGCTCCCGCACCAGCTGTATCTACACCAGCTGCATCTACACCAACTGGATCTGCTCCCGCACCAGCTGTATCTACACCAGCTGTATCTGCTCCCGCACCAACTGGATCAGCTACCGCACCGGCTGTATCTGCTCCCGCACCAGCTGTATCTGCTCCCGCACAATCTGGATCTACACCAACTGGATCTGCTCCCGCACCAGCTGTATCTACACCAGCTGTATCTGCTCCCGCACCAACTGGATCAGCTACCGCACCGGCTGTATCTGCTCCCGCACCAGCTGTATCTGCTCCCGCACAATCTGGATCTACACCAGCTGTATCTGCTCCCGCACCAGCTGTATCTGATCCTGCACCAACTGTATCTGCTCCCGCACCAGATGTATCTGCTCCCGCACCAACTGGATCAGCTACCGCACCGGCTGTATCTGCTCCCGCACCAGCTGTATCTGCTCCCGCACCATCTGTATCTTCACCAGCTGTATCAGCTCCCGCACCAACTGGATCTGCTCCCGCACCCGCTGTATCTGCCCCCGCCCCAACTGGATCAGCTCCCGCACCAGCTGTATCTGCTCCCGCACCAGCTGTATCTGCTCCCGCACCATCTGTATCTTCACCAGCTGTATCAGCTCCCGCACCAACTGGATCTGCTCCCGCACCCGCTGTATCTGCCCCCGCCCCAACTGGATCAGCTCCCGCACCAGCTGTATCTGCCCCCGCCCCAACTGTATCTGCTCCCGCACCAGCTGTATCTGCACCAGCTGTACCTGCTCCCGCACCAGCTGTATCTGCCCCCGCCCCAACTGGATCTGTTGCCTCCAACACTGCAATATCTGGGTCCGGCGGCTCGACTACCGCATCTGGTTCCACCAGCAACTCTGCTTCTGGCAGTGCGTCGTCACCGTCCGGCATTCTTCCAACACTCATTGCTACTGGAACAAACGCGGCGGCCGGAGCAATCGACTTGCAGAAGAATCTCCTGGACGCCAAGATGAACTTGGAGAAAGCCGGTGTTCAGACCGCAGGTGCCGCGGCGCAGAATGCCGTAGCTGCTGGAACCGCTGCAGCTGCGAACGTCGCTAAGAATGTCCAGACTCAAGTACAGAATGGAGTCAGTGCTGCTCAGACGGCCGCTGCTCAAGCTGCAGCGGCAATCAGCAATGCTCGGGCGGCGGGTTTGGGAGCTCTGACCTCGCTGTTCAACCCCATGGGATCCGGTTCAGCTAGCGGAGCAGGCAGCACATCTGGTGGAGCTTCTGGCACCACATCTACATCTGGCTCTGTGTCCTTCAAGACTCCCACTTTTTCATTTTTTGGTTAAACATGATCGACCATTGCTATGATTCATGGACTCAGATTGTTTGTAGTTAGTTTGTTTTGATTTTAAAATTTTAGTAGGTGTTCTTAGCAAATGATATGGCAATAAATATATAATTTCTGAGCTAAATGACAGTTGCTATATTTGTGTAACCCATCCATTGCCTTTCCCAAAACCTTCTGAAAATCACATGGACATTACATTTACATAAGTAGGTACCTATGAATTAGTACTAATAAAATAATTTGATCTTTATTTCCAAAATACATTGGATATGGGGCATAAAGTTGATTGCCTAGGCCGACATTCTTCAAAACTCAAACATTACTCTAATGATACGAAGGGATACGAAATAAAATATCCAGCTTCTCTTTAAAATCTTCAAAGCTATTTATTGAGATGTATCTTCACACTTTTACGGTATGCGTTTAAGCAAGGATTGTTTAAGCTAAATCCTTCATGTGAGACTTGCATTAATTTGCATTATTATTATTATTTATTTATTTATTTATTTATTTATTTATTTATTTATTTATTTATTTAGCGCAAGCGCTATCTTCCACAATAGTAGGCTACAATTCAATTATATACATGAACAGTTACACAAATATGCCTTCTAAACATTATTTAGTTTTGGCAACTAAATTTAGTGGAGACAGCCAAAATAACACGAAATTACAGAACGTTCTCCCAACTAAACTCTTCGGAAAGTTCTGATTGTTTTTCTTGGACAAGAGGTGTTTGTGTTTGTGAGAACAAATATTTAGACGCCCAACCAAACAACATGGGCCTCCAGCCCGGTTGAAGTACAATCAGTCACCGTTATCATGACAGATTCTTAACCCTTATGTTCATTGCCACTAAGGGTGATTTCCTAGCATCTTAGCAATATAAACATCAATAAGAGTGTAAAGCTGGGTCCACATAGGCCGTTTTTACGTTTTGCGTTTTCCGTTTTTCTCTCTTGACCAATCACAAGCCCGCCGCACGCGGATTTTATCCTCGCCGCGCCGCATAAACTTCAACGAGGATTTTAAAAAAGACGCACGGCGGAAGTGACGTAAAACTTTTAATAACCAATCACGTACGACTACGTCACATGGTCAAATAACATGGCCGATCTAACACTAGATGCATTATTTTAAAATTACAAACTTAAGAAGAAAATTAGCCCATCTAAATACTCACAAACTGTCACTGACAGATAAATAATGTTGAAGAACATTTTTTTGTTTTCCACGGCCTCCTGTCATCTCAAAAGTAAAGTTTTAACCAGGCGGGGATCAAGGTGCTTAAAAAAGTTTTTGTAGAAGACGCAAAACGCAAAACGCTCTATGTGGACAGTCCTACTAAAAACGGAGATGTTCAATGAGAAAAAACGGAAAACGCAAAACGGAAAAACGGCCTACATGGACCCAGCTTAAGACTATCACAACCTGGGTGAATGTAGTCAGAGAACAGGCTATTGATAATGAGCTGATAACACTGACCTCTGTACATATCGTGTTGATAACAGCCTGTGTCTTGCTTGTGTTGTATAATGCATTGGAAGCGACAGAAAGAGAACCTGATATGATACAACAATATCAGACCAAGATCCCCAACCTTACTTTAGGGTAAACGTCCCAGGATACAGGCATATCTAGCGATTTTAACACTTATCTTGCCATGTAAATGTAAGAATATAGACCATGGAGTAATTGAATGAGATGTGGGAGGTGGATTTACCCCCTCCCCCCTTTTTATACCCGCCTGACATTGGCACGCCACAATTCATGATACCATTACAAATATAATTTGATGGCAGAATTACTGTGTTTGAGCTCACCTCAAGAATAATTGAAATGGACTTTCGCCCTTCTTCCTCTGAGGTACAGATTTATAATTCGGCAAGGGGTTTAATTTTCAATTAGTAGCCTCAAAACATACAAAATAATCTTTCCACGGCCAGGACAACTTAATTTTCATATTTTGGCAATGAAATATTGGTTTGAATGAAACTCTTAAAATTGGCTTATGATTGAAATTGTCTAATATGGACTTAACGAGCGACTCCTTTTGACTCTTTTAACCGACTCTTTTAACACAAGCCTCAGTTTTTTTTTTTTTTTTTTTTTTTTTTTAGCTGCTAACCGGAGCAATATAAAAGTCGCACCGTTTCACCGATCGATCTGAAATTTTGCACACATGTATACAGACAACCTTTTCTGTTAGCAGACCCTTATTTTTATGAAATCCGTTCATTAGTTAAAATTTAAATAAATATCTCCTGATAGGTTGAAAAATGAAAATGGTATTCGATAAAACTGATCATTTAAAAAAATGTCATTCCAATCAGTTAAAAACATATGCACTTATTGACTTTTTTTAATAACTGACAGAAGTGAAGTATCGAAATGACTGTTTTTCCACTGCATCATGAATCTGATTTGCTTTAGGTACCAGGACCCTTACCTAATATCGTCATATTTCAGTAGCACCGTGTTACTGTAACCCATCGGGCTAGTTGTCATGGCGACAATGTTAATTCTTATGGCTTAACATAATATCACATTTCATTTTCAACTGCGATTGAGATTTCAACTGCAGTTGAAAGTCATAGACCAGGGGTCGGCAACCTTTTTTGGTGAAGGAGCCAATGTCCCAAAAATTAATAAATTAGATAATAATGGGAGCCGCAGTGAGGCAATCAAATATAATACACCGAAAATAATAAATTGAATTACTTTTGTTTATTTTGATATTTTGCGTTTTTTTAGAATTTCAGCAATTAAGAGGCAAACGGAATCGCACGGTTCGTCAGAGCGTTTTGTTGAAATTGTGTCTTCCCACTTATTAATTTTAAAAAATCCGATAGTAACGACCCATAACAGCCCAATAGACTAAATATTGCCGCAAACTGGAGTTCATTATGACCTCTGATGCGACCTCAAAGTGTTAAATACGATATTTTTAATAAAAAAATCGAAAATAATCGTATTTAACACTTTGAGGTCGCACCAGAGGTCATAATGAACTCTAGTGTGCGGCATTATTTAGTATATTAGGCTGTTATGGGTCGTTACTATCTGATTTTTTAAAATTATTAAGTGGGAAGACACAATTTCAAAAAAACTATCTGACGAACCGTGCGATTCCCGTTCGCTTCCGTTTGCCTCTTAACTTCGTTGGTGACGCCTAGCGTCGTATGTTCAATAATAATGTGTAAAAACGTCGTATGCGATTGTAAAATTGTTATAACATGTGACGTTGGTATGTTTCTCGTGAGCACATACGAAGATTTTGGAATTGAAAATTGAAATAACGTCGCAGATGTTCTAATAAAATTGATTTAACTTCAGTAAGTAAGTTTTACAAAACTGAATGAGAAAATTTAATAGTGCTACCTTATTGCAGAAAGAAAAACATTTCCAAGATACAATAAACTTGTATTAGAATAAATTGCTTACGATTTTCACTTATTTCAGGTTATGTATTTAAAAGTTGTATAATTTGTATACCTAAAATGAATAATGTATAAAAATAATAATATATAAAATATAAATGTATAATAAAGTATTGTATAAAATGTATAATATTTAAGTTATCTTTATTGAGCGAGTGACTCCATTCGGCGCTTTTGGCACTGATATATATTTTTGTTAAATATATTTTTTCCCTTCATAGCTGTAAAAATGTCGACTGTTGCCTTGATCGAGCAGAAAACTTGCCCACAAAGACCAACCAGAAGCCGAATATAATGTTAACATCATCCGATCAGATAAACTTGTAAAACTAAATGCGTTGAAACTCCAAAATGGCTTGGTCAAGTTGAAATTTTCCAATCCATGACAATGAAATTGAAATAAAAATGTATTACTCAAAATATCAGTTTCAGTTCAATATTCTTTATTAATAACAAAATAAAATTACAATTTTCTACAAACTAAGCCCCGTAGCCATAACGGCTAGCCATAACGGTTGAAATTACTGGGGCAACATTTTAACATAAAACATAATCTTTCTTATGGAATACAAACATACATATTAAATTATACTACTGGAAAAAATAATGTTTTATTGCAATTGAAATAACACATTGAAATTGACATACAAACATTGAAATAATACATTCAAATTGACATTGAAATAATTATACTATCAATAATGAAAAATTGATCAACTATTGAAAGAAATGCAAAACAAATAGGGAAAAAAAACAATGAAACTCTTTTATGACCAACAGTATCAACCATATTTCCTTACTCATATCGATATAATAATCACTGCTTAATTTCATATTTTATATTTTTGTAGGTCTCTAAATTCTTCAAATTTGCCGGAATTTCATTAAATATAGTAGGTACACTGTATTGAAGTATCAAAGGTTGAAAATATCCTAATTCTAATCGTCTTCGTTATTTTCCACTTCCCTTCCTTCAACACTTTACAACATCACATTCAACTTTATCATTCCACTCACACAATTTTTATAAAAACATTATTATTGTATATAATATCACTTGTAAATCCAAGAATAATGTTTAAAATATTGCGCATTTGTAAAGCACATGTCCTAAAAAACAACTATCTCTTAGTCATATGATAGTGTGGTGACCTCCCATAATCGCGAAGACAATTTTTCTCAAAAAACAAAATTCAAATCTAAAACTGATTAATCAATATCTTGTCTGGCTTATATGACACATGTCGTTATGACAATAACTTGTGCTTTTAACCTCAATCTAAAGTAGATAGTAAATAACAATCAAGCTAAAAGCAACTAGTGGAGTTGTTAATATGCAAATGTAATGATAATTTAAAGTGACAATATCTAATTACGATAGTAGACAAATATTTATCAAGAATATAATCAAAATAATATAATTGTGCATAGGTCACGACATATTGGCCTACGTGACACCAAGCACATGCACCTCAAAATTTAGCGAGAATTTAAACCTTAAATGTTTTTATTATCAATATTTGCATTTCAACAAACTTCTTCAGGCTGTCCATTGACATTTTTTTCAATCAAAAAACATATTTGAAAACACAACAGTATCAACTACCTACTTAAAGGTGGCTCATCCAATCGGGCATAGTCTCAGATTTGCATAATTTTTTGTCAACTTATTGATAATCATGCCATACACAATCCTTAAAAAAATCTCGTGTCTAGTTTCTGGGATAAATTTAGTTTTCTTCCCCATGTTATCGAGCGAGCGTAGCGAGTGTCTCCACTTGAAACTTATGGCACAAATCTCTGTTTTTGTGTGTGTATTTGTGCTTTTCGCATTAAATTTTAAACGAAGTAAAGGATCTGGCCATTTTTTCCACAAAAGATTCATTACTATCCACTGCAGAAGGCTATTGATTTCCAGCAAGATCCATCTATTGGTTTCATCGGAAACTGGATTGTAGATTGTACATATCTTGGCTAGAGAGCTTGGCAATATGAAAGAATCTCTGCGTTCACACTGAAACTGCAATCGTTTGACCGATCATCAACAAATTTTGCGTGGTAATTGGGTTTTGTATTTTTGACTCTCTCAGACAAACCTGTATTATATAAGTACCTACTTCGAAAGTTCAAAATAATCATAATCAGTACAATGTCAATGTCAAAATGAACCTATGTAGCATTAAAACCTATAGCTTAACTAAAATGGCATAATTAAAGAAACTCCGTGTGCAAATTTTGTGGAATCTTTTTACCGATCATCATAACATTTTGTATAGTCATTTGGGGATCTGCATTATAAGTATATTTTGACACTCTCAGACAAACCTGTAATGAATTTCAAGAGTTTATATTTCAAAACTATGGGGCGATGCCAAGCTAGGACGACGGGATCGGCCACTTCGGCGCTAGCGTCGAGGCTGTGCTTTTCAAATCAACGCATTTCTTACTCCACAGTCCGTATTTTCATGTTATATTATAATAATTAATGTTGATATTTGGTTATTTAACGAAATAGTGGATAATTATTAGAAATGGTAGTGTAATAATGATATTTTGATCATATATGGACAGCTCACAGAATTATTTTTGTTTCCAGTGCTCTCTTGAACTGACTCACTGCTTAATGGAATTTTGTAACTTCCAATTAAAACAATTGAGAGGGTGTCGCTTCAGATTGAAATAGAATTTGCTTTATATATTGCACTATCTTCTTATTTTTACACATTTAATTATACTAGAGTAAAAAATCTATGTATCTAAACAGTGAGTACATCTTCTTACGCATGTCAAAATAAAGTTTCGCGAGTTTTAATTTTGAGTGGCACGAACAGCTTACTTCACACTTGTCACAAAACCGATGGCAGCACCCTAGCGGGAGATAGTTTGGCTAGTGCCCTATCATAAGCAGTAATGTAAATGTCAAAATGTACAAAAAAAATGAAAAATATATCACTGCTTCCTTGATTAATTCACTTCCATATTATCCAATCTAATTCTAAGTACCATGATATTATGTGTCCGTCTTGGACAGCTTGCCGAACTCCTGTCCCTCCTCCTCCTCCTGTCCTGTCTCCTGTGACTCCTGTCGTGTCAATTGACATTGACAGGAGTTGTTAAACTATTTTGATATTCTATCAGTGATTATTATTTCGGTTTGGCGATGGACTCTTGAAAGTTTTTAGTAAATGTAAGTTGATCCCCGGAGTGACGTCAAAGTCTTTGCTTATCTTGTATTATTGAATATAGGTAAGGTTTTGTAGCAATCTTCCTAGTCTCTGAAAAAAAAATTGGACTCTTCAGTGCTCCTGTAAGTATTTTTATTTATGGATTATTTACGGATTTTCGGTTAGATTATGGTTAAATATACTGCACATACCAGTGCTCGCTTATCAACGCGTTAGACCGAGCGTTTTCCTAGTCTTAAAGCAGACAAACAAAATCGTGTCACATTTAGGCTGATAATGTAGATCTAATTATTATTTCTATTTTTTTTAGGGTCCACAAGACTGGACCCTTAATCTTAGAGGATGAAGATATATATTTAATTTTATTGATCTTTATTGAATAATTTTTTATTTGTGTATTTTCAAATTTAGCTGGTAGTGGGGCACTTGTGTTACTGGGCATGCCCCAACAAAACACTATGTAATACTGCCTAGTTGTTTTGAAAATAAAATAATAATAATAGCTTGGAACTAAAAACTTATTTTATGATAGATAGTTAGACATTCTAATAGGAAAAAATTTAAAAACCATGCCAACGTGTACTATTTTAAAAGATACAAACCAAAAACGAAAAGATTTCCCAATACCTCATGTGTTAAAGTTTTGTACAATCTCGGAAGGCAATAAATTGAAACCTCGCTGTAAAACAGGAGTTGCAAGTTAAATGATATTTTATGATTCGTTTCATGGGCGTCTGCAGGATTTCTGCCAGGAGGGGGTAGAGCAAGAAAAACAAAAGAGGGGTGTAGGGGTGGCGCACCCCCACTCAGCCCCGCAGGACGGTTTTTTGTTTTTGGACACTTTGAAATCGATTTTGAGACGTTTTGAGGTGTATTTTGTTAAAAGATTTAATATTTTTAAAATTTTATACTTTGGGGTGGTGGAGGGCATGCCCCCACCTCGCCCCGCAGTTTTATTTTTAAATGTTTTTGACCCTTTAAAATTAATTTATTTGAGATTTTTTGCATACGAAATGAAATTATACATAAAACACCTAAACAATATAAAGTTTTCTTGACATCCAGGGAGGGGGGGGGAGCACCCCCTTGCCCCTCCCTGCAGACGCCCATGCATGCACCTCAACAGCCATAAAGTTTGATAAAGAAGTTTACCACGCCTCTAGAATGAGTCATGTGATAATATGAAATGAACAAAGACGACCCGGGGGTATAAATACCGGAGTGTTTTGGGTTGAAACATCACTTACAGTCTTCTACGAGATCCAACAACACTGGAAATCAACAATGGCGTCAACAATGACTAAGTTCTGCGTGGTGGTTGTGGTGGCGGCCAGTCTGCTTGTTCGTAAGTATAATCATAAACTATAAACCTAACTGTGAAACGACTCTAAAACTATCAAATTGTTTTATTTTGTATGCAGTGACTCTTAAACTATCATTGTTTTATTTTGTATGCAGTGACACTTAAACTATCATTGTTTTACTTTGTACGCAGTTACTCTTAAACTATAATTGTTTAATTTTGTATGCAGTGATTCTAAAACTATCATTGTTTTATTTTGTATGCAGTGACTCTTAAACTATCATTGTTTTATTTTGTATGCAGTGACTCTTAAACTATCATTGTTTTATTTTGTATGCAGCAACTCTGAAACTATAATTGTTTTATTTTGTATGCAGTGACTCTTAAACTATCATTGTTTTATTTTGTATGCAGCGACTCTTAAACTATCATTGTTTTATTTTGTATGCAGTGACTCTTAAACTATCACTGTTTTATTTTGTATGCAGTGACTCTTAAACTATCACTGTTTTCTTTTGTATGCAGTGACTCTAAAACTATCATTGTTTTATTTTGTATGCAGTGACTCTTAAACTATCACTGTTTTCTTTTGTATGCAGTGACTCTAAAACTATCATTGTTTTATTTTGTATGCGCAGTGACTCTTAAACTATCACTGTTTTATTTTGTATGCAGTGACTCTTAAACTATCACTGTTTTATTTTGTATGCAGTGACTCTTAAACTATCACTGTTTTCTTTTGTATGCAGTGACTCTAAAACTATCATTGTTTTATTTTGTATGCGCAGTGACTCTTAAACTATCACTGTTTTATTTTGTATGCAGTGACTCTTAAACTATCACTGTTTTCTTTTGTATGCAGTGACTCTAAAACTATCATTGTTTTATTTTGTATGCGCAGTGACTCTTAAACTATCACTGTTTTATTTTGTATGCAGTGACTCTTAAACTATCACTGTTTTATTTTGTATGCAGTGACTCTTAAACTATCACTGTTTTATTTTGTATGCAGTGACTCTTAAACTATCACTGTTTTATTTTGTATGCAGTGACTCTTAAACTATCACTGTTTTCTTTTGTATGCAGTGACTCTAAAACTATCATTGTTTTATTTTGTATGCGCAGTGACTCTTAAACTATCATTGTTTTATTTTGTATGCAGTGACTCTAAAACTATCATTGTTTTATTTTGTATGCAGTGACTCTTAAACTATCATTGTTTTATTTTGTATGCAGCGACTCTTAAACTATCATTGTTTTATTTTGTATGCAGTGCCCAGTTCAAGCCATTACCGACTGATCTGAACTTTGCTCACACCTTATGTCACAAAAGAGGTCTCATTTGTATTATTAAATGGAACCGTTTGACCGATCAACTTAAAATGCTTTTTCATTGGGACCAACATTGTCGGTATAACTGCCAATCTTTAGACAATTGTGAAGATATCTTTAAAGTTATTGAAATTTTACGAACATATTAACATTTGTTTCAGAGCCATTTATTGATATGTTAATAGAATCAGCGTTATATGCTCTGTACATTTTTATTGGCAACGTTTTGCCGACGAGGCAGTCGGCTTCTTCAGGCAGGACTTGACTACTTGACAAGGGTGCTAACAAAGAAAGAAATATAAAATGTTTCCACAAAATTACTACATTTGCATATTTTTGCCAAGAA
Organism: Leuctra nigra; assembly: GCA_934045905.1. Lineage (NCBI taxonomy): Eukaryota > Metazoa > Arthropoda > Insecta > Plecoptera > Leuctridae > Leuctra > Leuctra nigra. The sequence goes on along the minus strand of OW203772.1, from coordinate 25,926,694 downwards.
TGTTCAGACATTTTATTACTAAGCTCTCTTAATGCTTTAGTTCCAAGGTTGCAAATGTATGTCTATTCACATGCACGTTACACAGAGCGATTTCCTAGTGTTATAATTTACATTTGAAAATTGTTTCAGAATTCATCAACGCAGCTCCTGAGCCTGAGCCTATGTTCAAGCCTTGAAGATGAAAGATCTTTCTCAATTCTAATTATGTGTTTCAATTTTGTCTTTCTGTTACACTCTACACACGCACTTCACTCTCTTGATGACTTTTGTTTTAACTCTCGGATGTTAAAATAATGCTATATTAAGAGGCACACATGTTGGAATTTATATTGTCGTTTGCACTGCCTATTTGTGAAATAAATATGTTTTGGTTTCTATTTTCTTGTTGTTTTTCGAAACCCATCCTCTCCCTCAAATTATTTGTCTTTGTATTTTTGTCAAAGAAACGTTTTTCTGCGTTTGACAAGTTTTTGAAGTGTATGTGATAATTACTAGGAAAACGCTCAGTGTAACGCGTTGATGAGCGAGCACAGGTACGTGCGAATTCTCGAACCGGAAATGCGTTCATAACGCAAAGAAAACATACACATCCATATTTAATTGAAATATGATTACTCAATCAATAAAAATGTATATTATGCTTTTCATCGAAACTTGAAATCTAAGCACCCTAAATATAGCAAATCAGATTCAATTCAAGTGGCACTGGAAAACATTACTTTCGATACTTCATTACTGACAGATATAAAAAATGCCAATAAGTTCATACGTTCTTAACTGATTGGGATGACATTTTGTAAAATAAGAGACAATGTTGGTCTAAATGATCATGCAAAATATGAGTTTGATCAGAATGATCGAATACCGTTTTCATTTACAGCCTATCAGGAGACATTTATTTAAATTTTAACCAATGAATGGATTTCAAATATAATTAAGGCCTGCAAACAGATAAGGGTGGGTTTACATGTGTGCAAAATTTCAGCTCGATCGAAAAAAAACTCTGACCTGTATAGCCAAAATATGAATTTGATCAGAATTATGGAAGACCGTTTTTTTTTCAGCCTTTCAGGAGATATTTATTTAAATTTTAACCAATGAATGGATTTAAAAAGAAATTTGGGTCTGCAAACAGAGAAGGTTGGTTTTACATGTGTGCAAAATTTCAGATCGATAGGTGAAACGGTGCGACCTGTGTATCGGCTATTAACAGACAAAAAAAACAGAAAAAAAAAACAGAGGTCCGTGCCAAAAGAGCCAAAAGGAGACGCTCGCTTCGCTCGCTCAATAGACCAAAACATAAACTAAACGCGAATGCCCAATCCGCCATTTTCTCTTCCAGCTATGTGTGACATTCAGTCAAGGCACTTATATGTCAATCGTATAACGATAGTTCAGTAAAAGTTATAATTACATCGCGAAATAACAGAAATTGATGCTTACCTCAGTGTCAACATTCAAATACAATCGGCATATTTCATTTCAGCACATATTCATACACATTCTTGTGAAAACTAGATGTCTATCCACCAACATCACCATTTGACAAACGCATTTTTTATCACGGTCTTCTGAACCGTTCCCTTTCTGAATGAGCTCATACAGAAAAGTTTCAGAAAGCCGTGATAAAAAATATGCGATATTATGTCAAATGGTGATTTTGGTGAATAGACATCTAGTTTTCACAAGAATGTGTATGAATATGTGCTGAAATGAAATATGCCGATTGTATTTGAATGTTGACACTGAGGTAAGCATCAATTTCTGTTATTTCGCGATGTAATTATAACTTTTACTGAACTCATTAAGATTGACATTTAAGTGACTTGGAACATGCGCACTAAAGAGTGGTCACACATAGTGACACGCCCTTTTTTAGTTCGCTTTGAGGGCGCCACTAGTTTATGTTTTGGTCCATTATGATTGCTATTTTAGTATTGTGATGTAATGGTAATTGAGCAAGCGTAGCGATCGTCTCCATTCTGCACTTTTGGACACTTTCTCAATTTTTATTTGTGTTTGTTCGTAAGTTAGTTAGTTTGTTTGGCTCGAGCTGAAATTTTAAACACATATACATAGATACTTATACCATTCTAGCTTAATCGTGTATAGTTTTTCAGAAGGAGTATGCACGAGAAAGCTCACGGCCTTCTTAACCGCCTAAATTTCGCCATGACAGTCCCAAAAAAACAAAAGTCAAACGTGACAGCCAGTTTTTAAATTGTATATTTTAGTATTTGTCTACTCTTTTACGTCTGCTTTCTTGGTGAAATGTTATCCCTAGTGTTCATATTTAATGGTTAGACTATTCAATCAATGATAATGGATTTTGATTGATTCCAACATTACATTTTCCAGAAGATACGTTTCAAATTTCGCTGGCCATGCTGACCACTGTCTATTTTAAGAGGATTATCAATTAAATAAATGCCTGAATGTATGTTTGACATAAATGCAGACAAGCTGTAACATGAATAATGTCAAATATCACTGTCAGTTGCCCTAAAGATATAGCTTTTAAACTATTTAGACAAAATAAAGCTCTCGACAAGCTTGAGCCTACCCGTCATGGCGGCCAAAAATCAAAATCACAGATCACGTGCATACTCCTTATATCATCGTGTGCTAAACTAGGAAAACGCTCAGTCACGTTGATGAGCGAGCACGGGTACTTGCAAATGCTCCAACAGGAATTCCGTACCAAACGCACAGAAACATACATCCATATTGAATTGAAATATGATCCACTCAATCAACATAAAAGTATCAGGTTTCTTTTGAAATTTAAGAATAGCAAGCAATCTATACACTTGGTAGGTACATAGCAAATCAGATCCAGTTGCAGTGGAAATCAATCATTTTGATACCTTATTTCGGACAGTTATTAAAACTGTCAATAAGTGCATATGTTCTTGACTGATTGGGCTGAAAATTTGTAAAATAAGAGACAGTGTTGGTCTAAACGACCATGCAATATGAGTTTGATCAGATTTATCGAAGACCATTTGACAGGTCAAACGGTGGTGTGGCTACACGCCATTTTAAATTAAGCATACAAATGTCAGTAAAATGTCTATTACTCTTGAAGTTCATTACAGATTGGTCAAAAAACACTTATCAAGCGAGCGGAGCGAGCGTCTCCACTTGAAACTTATGGCTCGAATCTCCGTTTTTTTTTATTTATTTGTTTATTTTTATCTGTGTTTCTGGCGTCTCCTATACCAAACGAAGTAACGGATTAGGTCAATTTTTTCACAAAACTTATATTACTATTCTGATTATGGTCAAAATGATTTTCAGCAAGTTAAGTCCATTGGTTTGATCGGAAACTTGATGTGTAGATATAGTTAGCTTGGCAATGGGGATGAAAGAAACTCTGTGTGTCAATATAACTGCAATCGTTTGACCGATCATCACCAAATGTAGGTATATACCTACACTAGGAAAACGCTCTGAGTAACGCGTTGATGAGCGAGCACGGATACGCGCAACACCTCGAACCGAAATTCTATCTATCGAAAATGTCATTGAAATCTTCAACAATTCCTAAAATATTGGTCCCAATAACAATGCAAAGTTTTAAGTTGATCGATTGAACCTTTATGATTGTACGATTCCTTGTTAATTTCCAAAAAATCACAGGATCTCGTTCAAAAAATATACCTGGGACCACTCATATGATATAAGTGTGTGTACACAATATAAGATCGATCTGTTAATTAAACGGTCATATCAGTTTCATATACATTTGAAAGTTTCTGCTCTAACAACCTTGAAATGAAGATTCGAAGATGCCGTGAAATGTGAAATTCGAGAAATATGAGAGCCAACACGCAAAATGTCCGTAAACGTTCAATAACTTTTGAATTTAAACACAGATTAGTCTGAAAATTGTCAAAAATACAGATAATGTTGGACCCAATGACCATGCATAGTTTTAAGTTGATCGGTCAAACGGTTCTGGTTTAAATTTCAAAAAGCACATGAAATATTTTTTTAAATTTTAACCAATGGGAGGATTTGGCTGAAAGTTTGTAAAATAACAGACAATGTTGGTCTTAATGACCATGCAAAATATGAGTTAGATCAAACGTATCGAAGACCATTTTCCTTTTTCAACCTCTCAGGAGATATTTATTTAAATTTTAACCAATCAATGGATTTCAAAAAAAATTAGGGTCAGCAAACAGAAAAGGTTGTCTCTACATGTGTGCAAAATTTCAGATCGATCGGTGAAACGGTGCGACTACCATTGCTCCAGGTAGCAGCCAAAAACAAAAACAAAACAAAAACAAAAAAAAAAACAGAGGTCCGTGCCAAAAGAGCCAAAAGGAGACGCTCGCTCAATGACAGTTACACAAATGTGCCTTCTAAACACTGTTTGGTTTTAAAAACTAAATTTAGTGGAGACAGCCAAAATAACACGAAATTTAAGAAAGTTCTCCCAACTAATCTCTTCGAAAAGTTCTGATTGATTTTCTCGGGCAAGGGGTGTTTGTGTTTGTAAGAACAAAATATTTAGACACCCAACCAAACAACATGGGCATCCAACCCGGGTGATGTACATACAGTCACCGTTATCATGCTAAATTCATCACACTTATGTCCATTACCACTAAGGGTGATTTCCTTGCATATGAATATATGAAATATGAATTCGACCTAATAGACATGCATCAATAAGAATCACAACCTGGGTGAATGTAGTAAGCGAATACGCTATTGATAATGAGCTCATAACACGGACCTCTGCACTTATCAGTGTTGATAACAGCCTGTGTCATGCTTGTGTCATGCATTGGAGGTGACAGAAAGTACAATAGAGGTCAATGCAGGTGCAAGGAATATGATGGGAGCCAACATCAGCAATATCAACCTAATAACCAAGAACACCACCCTACTTTAGCGTAAACGTCGCATTTACAAAATCATCTGAATATTCGAAATGTTTTAGAATTATTTTAACTTAAAAAACATTAATACCCAATCACCATTCATTCTAACACCCTGCTTTCAACAAGCCCTGCATCGTGCACTCACATTTACAATTGAGGCTTCAAGATACTCCCAGAATGTCTTCAATACTGTAGGTCGAGGTAGATTTCGTCGTAAAAATATAACGTATGAAAAAACAAAATTTCTTTTCAAAATGGGGGTTGAAATCTATACCTAATTCGTCCGGCTAAATTAAATGATATGTAGAGGGACGTGCAAAATGGGCGTCAATCTAAAAATGGGTGATTTTGACTTTCTTTCCCCCTTGTCACATTTTATGGCAACTTTCGAACCATCCTCCGAAATGAACTTCGCAAAACCGTAACTCCCTTAAGACGCAAACGGAAGCGAACGGAAATCGCACGGTTCGTCAGAGCGTTTTTTTTTTGAAATTTTGTCTTCCCACTAAATAATTTTAAAAAATCATATAGTAACGACCCATTACGGCCTAAAAGACTAAATAATGCCACACACTGGAGTACTTTAACCTCTGGTGCGACCTCAAAGTGTTAAATACGATTTTTATGGTAAAATAATCGTATTAAACACTTCGAGGTCGTACCAGAGGTCATAATGAACTCCAGTGTGTGGCATTATTTAGTCTATTAGGCTGTTATGGATCGTTACTATCTGATTTTTTAAAATTATTTAGTGGGAAGGCAAAATTTCAAAAAAACGCTCTGACGAACCGTGCGATTCCCGTTCGCTTCCGTTTGCCTCTTAAAGAGATGGTCTTAACATATCACATGCAACTTAACATTCTTTAAAATGTATGTATATACCCCTTCTCACCTCCTCCCCCTGATACCCTGTGTCATATCTTGGTGCCCCCGCCCCCTCCCCCCACCCCTTAAGTATGAGGTCACTTAGCCCCTACTCAACTAGTGTTTCCCTATTTTCTCTGCGAATTATGCTAAGTTAGGAATCAAGTTCGCTTTCAGAAACATCAGTTAGTTAGTAAATTATTTCAACATTGAGTTGTGAACGTCCGAGGCGTATGAATCACATGTTATTAATTATACATATTTAAATCACTATCACGACTTGCATCATGCAGTAAAAATAACCCTGAGTGCATTGGAAGCTCAGATAATGACAACTTATTACGTATGTTGCCAACTACGACAAGTTAACTTGTAACTAATTTAAACACCAGATTTAAAAGTGACAAAAAGTTAAAATAAAAAGAGAGTCAATAAAAGTTTTGCTCAACGACATGGCGCATTTATTGGTCCTAAACTTCATTACTTGTTACCTTCTTACAATAGATCAAATAAACTATAACTAAATGAATTTAATATTTTTAAAATACTATTTAAAAAGTGGTTTCCAACAGTTTCTGATAATATTATTAGGAAGATTATTTATTTGAAACGGTCCTGATATCATATAATTTAAAATAAGTAAACTTTAATAAGTAAATGTACTGCAAAATACTGTAGGACCCGTTTCACATAACACGCGTTTCGCGTTTTGCGTCTTTTTCTTTTTTTATAACGCCTAGAAGAGGCCGTCGAAAACAGAATGTTGATATAAATGTATTATTCTTGTTAGTAACAATTTGGGTGTTATTAGATATTATTAGATGGAATAATATGCACAGGTAACTAATTATTAACATTATAGTCTTATTTTGCAGTTATTTTATAGTTTATTTTATAGTTTACGTATAGTGACGTCATTTTCGCCACGCGCGGTACTGAAAATACCTCCTGACAATAGAGATAAGGTGGCTTAAAAATAAAACGCGAGCGGCAAAATTTTCGGTGGTTTTGATGGGTTAATAAAAAAACGCGAAACGCGTGATATGTGAAAGCGGCTTAGGTATTTGAAAAAAAACGCTTTAATACTACTGTTCGTAATTTCATGGTAATTATTTTGTCAGTTTTTGTATGCTTTATATTTTATGTTGTATTTCTTTGTATTGAATCTAGAGTTTTTGTAATTGACATCAATATTTTACATTGTGATGTTATGTATACCTATTATACCATTTTTATAGTTCTTATGATTATAGTGCAGGTTCAAGTGTAGAAAAAATGCTTTCCGCTCGATTGGAGTGCCGAAATTGAATTTTTCATAATTATCGATTGTTTACATCATTCTTAATATTACCTGACGTGCCTTCAATTTTTTGGTGGCCATCTTGGAAAATATGGCGGAAAACATAATTTTACAAATTATTTAATTGTTTGTAGATGAAAGGTTGAAAAATTATGAAATAATTTACTAAAACTAACACAAATATGGAGACTTGAAAAAAAATACGCCGTGAACGAATTTTATTTTTTCATTGTTGGAATTGACAAATCACGTTTCTGTGTTTTTTTGCTCTCAATTTATTATGAAACGCGTGGACTTAGACTAAAATATGTGGAATTAAAATTTGTAGACAATTTCATTTTGAACAATATGCGTTTAAAAAAAAAAGTTTATTTAAAAAAATATATAAATAATTAAAAAAAGAAAAAAAATTGTTTACGGCGTTTTTTTAAAGTCACTATATTTGAGTTAGTTTTAGTGAATTATTTCATAATTTTTCAATCTTTCCTCTACCAACAATTAAATAAGTTGTAAAATTTACGTTTTTCGCTCGTTTTCCGCCATAATCTCCAAGATGGCCACTAAAAAAATTGAAGGCACGTCAGGTCATATTAAGAATGATGTAAACAATCGATAATTATGAATAAATCAATTTCGGCACTCCAATCGAGCGGAATTACATTTGCTCCCCTACTATTACGCTCTTACCCGCTTCTGGGGTAGCGCCCTTCTATTGTACCGGATGGCGATTCAATGCTAATATCTCATAAAAGCTGTCGATCGACTACGATGTCGATCCAATGCTAATATCTCATAAGAGCTGTCGATCGACTACGATGTCGATTCAATGCTAATATCTCATAAGAGCTGTCGATCGACTACGATGTCGATTCAATGCTAATATCTCATACGAGCTGTCGATCGACTACGATGTCGATTCAATGCTAATATCTCATAAGAGCTGTTGATCGACTACGATGTCGATTCAATGCTAATATCCCATAAAAGCTGTCGATCGACTACGATGTCGATTCAATGCTTATATCTCATAAGAGCTGTCGATCGACTACGATGTCGATTCAATGCTAATATCTCATAAGAGCTGTCGATCGACTACGATGTCGATTCAATGCTAATCTCTCATAAGAGCTGTCGATCGACTACGATGGCGATTCAATGCTAATATCTCATTAAAGCTGTCGATCGACTACGATGTCGATTCAATGCTAATATCTCATAAGAGCTGTCGATCGACTACGATGTCGATCAAATGCTAATATCTAGAGATGTTAATTTTTTCCGCTAAGTGGCGTCTTGCAACTTTTAGTGTCGAATTATTGTTGATTGTGTGGATGATATTAATTTTTTTTTTTTAAATATTGATCCTGTTTCACAGTTATGTTAGAAGCAACGTTTCGACTAGCACATGAAACATATCATATTGTACACATTTCCAGCCCAATCGGTCAAACATTTACAGACTTATTTTTATTTTAAGTGTTTTGAATATCTGTTCACAGAGATTAATGGAGAAGTACCTATCAAATTAATGGTACATTGACCTGTTATTAAATTTTTCCAGAACCTTTAAGGAAAGTTGTTATGAAAATCAGTAATGATGTATAGATAGTTATCTTTGATTGAATGGATCGTGCTCGATTGGCGATGTTGCGCGTGTCGGTGCTCGCTCATCAACGCTTTACACAGAGCGTTTTCCTAGTATTATAAAAACAATTAATCTTATTGCACCACATACGTCATTAGCGAAAGCATTATGATATAAATTGAACATGGCTTAACGTCGCACTGTTCTGCAGCGAGGCTAATGGCGACGGATGAATGATTATGAGGATGATTGGGAGATGATGGTGAAGAGTAGGTAAGGATGGAAGGTGGGAAGGAGGCGGACGTGGCCTATTAGTAGGGTACCTTCCCAGCATTTGCCTGTCGACTGAGGGAATACGACGTAAGAAACCCAGTCAGGAAGGGCGGCCGCTGGAATCGAACCCGGGCCTCCGGAATACAAGTTATTGCGATGTGCTATTGCGCATGCTCTATGTGCACTGAGATATTAGGCAATGATACCATACTCATTATTGAAGTCGTCAGCAACGATCAGAAAATGACTGAAGTAATTATCTTATAAGCTTTAGCAAAAGCAATTAAGAATATTAATTATAAAGCTGTCTCGATGGTAGTTTTCCATTACAAATCATGACCTGGATTTGAGGTATAAATGAAGTGGTTAATGAACGACATGCATCGTACATAGCAATTAACTGTGATGTTTAAGGTACTAGTAAACTCTTCAAAACCATTTTTTTTTTTTCAAAAATACACATTTGTGTTTTTTGGGTATTTAAAATCACATGATTTTCTCATTCAAGAAAAAAAAATCCAGAGACAATCAGATTGGTAGTTTTTTTTATAAATAATTTTTCGTTGCGAGTTTGTCATGATGTTATTTCACAATGTACAAACTTTAACTGATGTTTCCTCGAAACTACTTTTATAGGTCAGATCGGTGTATTCCAACAGAGCCACAAATAGTAATTTTTGTGATAGAGACATCATTCTTTTTTCATATGTTAGCTTAGAAAAGTACGCATGTTTCATGAGAGCCCAAAATAATGTTTTTATTTTATTTTTTTAATGAAAAGTTTTCAAATAATAAGCAAATAGCAAAAAAATGGTGTTGTAAATAAAAAAATTAACAATTATTTTTTTGCATCATGTGGTGAGAAAAACAAAAAAATCTCTATCACAAGACATTCATTATATTATGTTATTACATGATAATAAATTTTTATTTTAAATTTTTATTTTATTATATGAGATACCATTGTTGAAAAACTACCATTGTTTTTTAATTAAATTGTGCGTAAAAAAATTTACAGAAGAAAAGTTTTTTTTGGCTTGAAATTCTTAGTTTTGTCATTTAAACCCTTTATCCAAAAGTAAATTGAAAAATAAGTAAAAATGAAGATGTTTTATCCAAAGGTGTACTATAGTACCTATGTATGTATGTTTATTTTTCTACAATTTGTTACATTGAACAGGTGGTAGAGGTCTTAATACTAAATATTTTCTAGAATCTAAATCAAAATAAAATACGACTAAGAACAATCTTATAGGTTACAGTAATGTATACAGTCTAAGAATAAAATCGACTTAACTCATGGCACAAGAATACAATACGTTGTGAGATTCACGGAATATTAATAGATAAATATTTATATAAATATAAATATAAAAATAACTATAAATATTAATATTAATGTTTAATATTAATTGTTAAACATCAATTTACTGCTTATATTTAACAAAAATGATAACAATCAATATTCTTACATATGTACTTTCAAACTATCATTAACTTCCGACTACCTAAATTAAACTTTTCAACTCGGCCAAGTCAGCTGGGAAATCTCGGAGTTCAATCGAGTTCCATTCCCTAATGGTTCGGTTCACGAACGAATGCCTACCACCCTCATCTTACCTTAACAGAACCTCTACATGCAGTGACAGATAAGTAGTAAGTATACACCACATTCGTACTGTATCGCCAACGAAGACAAGAAAATTACTTTCATATCTCAAAAGTCGAAGCAAATGCGCATATAAAATTATAATTATACATCTAGTTGCATGCGATGGTTTTCCACTGCAATTCATGGCCTTGGAGTTGAGGTATAAATGGCGTGGAGTCCCTCTTTGTCTTCAGCAATAATCAACAAGCAAGTGTCATGGCCGCCGGAACACTTGGACTTTGCATCGTCGTCGTCGTGGCAGGTAATAAGGCACAATTTCAACTTCTAGTTCGTAAAAGATTCTCTCAAATCCAATTTCTAATGATCGAAATTGACTTTTGAATTGTTTAATGGAACATAGACTGTACTTATTAAGTTCATACTTGGTTTTAGTGTAAATATTTCTGTTGATGGAACTTAGTTTTACACGACGTGCTTGAATATGGAATGTAATGTTATTTGTAATTGGGCAGCAATTCACTGCATTCCACTTGGGCACAAACATGAAATATCACGAGAATTATTCATGTTCATGTAAAGATCTGGAACTTTGAACAATGGATTAAGACGGCTGGGTAGTGAGTTTGACCTTGAAGAGTTTTTAATCGATTTTTATCAATATCTTTTACCAATGTAATTGTTAACAAAATAGGGCTATGGACTTGAATTCAGAACAGTTCAATGAAAATAATTTCATAGTTTGGAATAAGTTATTAGTTTTATTTTGTCCAACAGGTGTTTAGAACCCAAAAATTTACTCATTTTCGGGTTCTAAACACCTGTTGGACACAATAAAACTAATAGCTTATTCCAAACTATGAAATTATTTTCATTGAACTGTTCTGAATTCACGTCCATAGCCCTATTTTGTTTACAATTACACTGGAAATTGATAAAAATCGATTTAAAAACTCGTCAAGGCCACGCTCACTACCAAGCCCTCTTAATATTCCCATGAACATAATTGAATGCTGGGCCGCTTCGCTCGCTCAATAAAACTGATATGACCGTTTAAATATTTTTTGAACGAGATCCTGTGATTTTTGGAAATTAACAAGGAATCGTTCAATCATAAAGGTTCAATCGATCTTAAAACTTTACGTGGTTATTGGGACCAATATTTTAGGAGTTGTTGGAGATTTTCATACAAGTCTGTGACGAAATTCAAGAATTATTGGCTTTTAAGGATATTTTCGATAAACAGAATTTCGGTTCGAGGTGTTGCGCGTATCCGTGCTCGCTCATCAACGCGTTACTCAGAGCGTTTTCCTAGTAATTCTTATTGATATTAGAGATGCTTATGTTCTGACGGCATGTTTTTCCAGCGCTCTCCTTGATTCAAGCTGCAGATGATAAGAATCCGAAGGTAAGAATAAATACGATATTTTCCTTATAGGCAATAAGCACACACATACCTCGCAGATCGCATTCAGTTTAGGGACCTGGGGTGCGATCACATAAAATGATAACTTACTTGTCGCAGCGAGAAGGCCGTGAATAACATTGAAATGAGAAAATTGTCGCTGCGACAAGTGAGTTTTCATTTTATGTAATCCCATCCCGGGTCATTAAGACCAAATTTTTTTTATTTATTTGTTTAAATTTTATTAATTTTCTGCGGAGTTTTATGAACAAAATGATATCAACATTGTTAGGTATATCTTTTAGTATTGCTAAAACTCATTTTATGTCGGGTGTCTGTAATGATTTCTCAATATTCATACCAAGTCAGTTTTCACCCTGACTTTAATCCCCGTTATCTCTGTAACACATTATTGATGCTTCATACCAATAACTCGAAAACTATTAGAGCTAGACCCTCATTTTTTTTATGAAACATGTATTTGTTTTAGTATACTCTAACTATGGAACTAGGATTTAAGAAATAGGTCTTAAAATAAAAAGACTAAAAAAATAATGTGTGTGAAAAAACAGCGTTATTTTGATGTCCTAATCGGCAATTAGCAAAAAGTCATTTAAATAAAAGTACTAGTTACGAAAAAGAACCTAGTTCAGTGTGATCATAATGCATTGCAAAAAAAAAATTGGGATGGTAGCTATCATACTTGCTGAGTCACAGTTATGTACATAAAATATGGGAAATTTGCATGTTAAATGCTCACGACCCGGTCCCCTTAAACCGGTTTAAGGGGAAGGTCTTGTGAAATCAGTATCTCAGGTGTTTATCAATGAATCTCCCTAAAATTTTGGACTAATATTTCAATGTACTCAAAACTAATTAAAAAAATTATTTCGTTTTCTTTTTTAATTTTTGCAAATTTTATTTAATGTTTACTGTTTAAAAAATTGCCTTAGTCAAAAACATAAGGCTTTTATATTTTTTGCTTTTTTGATTTTTTTAAATCTTTTATTAATTGTTTATATGTTACACACACAATGAAATGCGGAATTTTTTACAAGTATTATAGTTCGCAAGTAAATTTTTTTTCGGTTAACAATGTATTTTATTACCGCTAAAATTGACAAACTTGGTGCATGTAGCCCTCCATAATTTTATAAAAAAAAAAAAAAAAAAATCCTGATAAGATGTTTGAGACCGATATGTTTTCAATACACAAGAAAAATTATAGATCAATAGCTGTAAGGATTAAAAAGTAGTAGGGATTTTAATATACAAAAGCGCTAGAAAAAAAGAACACTGTAAAGTGAGTTTGAAGTTGCTGAGCACGCAGGAGAATCACACGCAATCATCATTTGTTTTATTTTTTTGACAAATTATTTGTTATCACATCATCATGATATTTTTTTATCATGGGAGGAATTCATATTAATACAGGTTATTCTAAAATTAAAATTAAAAATTAAAAAAGTGATAATTTATCATATTTTCACAAGACCTTCCCCTTAACATAAAGCGCGGAAAGCGGAAATAGTTTCGCGTGTTTTCTCTAAACGAATCACAAATCCAGAAACCGCTCGCAGCTGACTTGTAATTAGTTTAGAGAAAAAACTCAAAGCGCCTTCCGCTTCTATGACGTCATCAACAGGGAGCAGATGTTGCATAATAAAAAAGGACCCAAAAGTTTTCTCATACTACTTTCTTAACAATAATGTTGAATTCTTACAGAATAATCTACAAATTGCTATTTATAATCGTAAAGCATTAAACTATCAACTTTCTTGAATATTTTTCAGCATTCATTAACTTCTTAAAAGATGGATAGGTCCTCTTTTTAGTTAACCAAACTATCCACTTGAAGATGAAATTGGCAAGTAAAACGCTTCGGCAAAATACCTGCCAAAATAAACTTAATTTCGTTGTACCACTGTAACAATTGTTCAGCATATCATCAATCATGATAGAATATAATTTATCATTAAAAATAGATTGACTGTACTGTATATTAAGGATGATATTAAACACATGTGAGCTATTTCCTTTGATCTTTCTGAGTTTCATTTGTCAGAGTGACAAATTGTTATTTTCAAGAAACCGAGAGTTACCATGGAAACCAGTTTGTTTTTCTTAAAAGGCTACTACGGTCACCTTCATATGGTCAATTTATAGTTTGCACGAGCGTCTTTTGTTTTACATCAACTATCTAAAAAAGTATATTTTCGGCCATATTGGTGATAGTTGTCAAGTCGATTTAAACTTATTATTATCGGTTATAGTAGGCGAGCAAATGTAATTCCGCTCGATTGGAGTGCCGAAATTGATTTTTTCATAATTATCGATTGTTTACATCATTCTTTATATTACCTGACGTGCCTTCAATTTTTTTGGTGGTCATCTTGAAAATATGGCGGAAAACGAGCGAAAAACGTAAATTTTACAAAATATTTAATTGTTGGTAGAGGAAAGATTGAAAAATTATGCAATCATTCACTAAAACTAACTCAAATATAGTGACTTGAAAAAAAAGACGCCATAAACAAAAAAATAACAATTTAAAAAAAAATATAAAAAAAAAATTAAAAAATTAAAACGCATATTGTTCAAAATGAAATTGTCTACAAATTTTAATTCCACATATTTTAGTCTAAGTCCACGCGTTTCATAATAAATTGAGAGCAAAAAACACAGAAACGTGATTGGTCAATTCCAACAATAAAAAAATAAAATTCGTTCACGGCGTATTTTTTTTTTAAGTCCCCATATTTGAGTAAGTTTTAGTGAATTATTTCATAATTTTTCAACCTTTCCTCTACCAACAATTAAATAATTTGTAAAATGTACGTTTTCCGCCATATTTTCCAAGATGGCCACCAAAAAAACTGAAGGCACGTCAGGTAATATTAAGAATGATGTAAACAATTGATAAAAATGAAAAAATCAATTTCGGCACTCCAATCGAGCGGAAAGCATTTTTTCTACACTTGAACCTGCACTATTAGTCGAAGATAGTTTGTAAATGAGTGGTTTTATGCCTATAAGAACTTCTTCTGCAGCCTACAATTGCACAGGTAAACCATAAATAATATCAAAAAATACTGAAAAACAGATTGACAGCCGTTCTGACAAGTATCACCAAGATGGCCGCGCAACAATGAGATGACGTCACGTGCAAAGCATGAATTGACAATGATTTCAGCTCGAGTTGCAGTCCGTGGATACCAAATGTAAAATACTTAATTTTGGAAAAAACGCATTCGATGTGCATTTGGAGAAAGCGGCAGACGGAAAGACAACACTAGTTGGTACTCTGGATGTGCCACGTGACCTCACAGCTAAGATAACGACAGTGAGTACATGACATGTCTGAACCTCAGAGTTAGAATGCCGGAAGTCCATTTCAATGATTCTTGAGCCGAGCACGTGCCAGTAATTCGACACAAAAAGTTGCAATACGCCGCCTAGCGTAAAAAAATTAACATTTTCCCGGTGAGTGGCTTCAGTACGCATGCGGGAAAGTCACTTTCATGGCAATCGTATAACGAGTTCAGTAAAAGTTATAACTTCATCGCGAAATAACAGAAATTGATGAATACCTCAGTGTCAACAATCAAATACAATCGGCATATTTCATTACAGCACACATTCATTTATATTCAGCGAGAACTGATGTTTATCCACCAAAAGCACCACTTGACAGATTGCAATTGTTGTTATCACGGCTTTCTAAACGACCGCGTCTGACACATTTTTTATGACGCCTCGTTCAAAACAATTGCAATCTGCCAAATGCTGCTTTGGGTGAATATAAGTAGGTATACTACATCTAGTTTTCACAAGAATTTGAATGAATGTGTCACATGTGCTGTAATGAAATATGCCGATTGTATTTGATTGTTGACACTGAGGTATTCATCAATTTCTGTTATTTCGCGATGTAATTATAACTTCTACTGAACTCGTTACGACTGATATATAAGTGAATTACCCGCGCGCGCACTGGGTGCACACTCATGTGAGTGGCCATCTTACTGATATTAGCGCATTCTCTAGGTACTTTTAGTTTCGAATACTGCTTTCATTATTATTATCATGTTTGTAATTTTGACATGAGTCATTATGCTTCAATACTGTATTTTGTTGCCATGTCAAATTGCAAATGGCGCGTCGACAGCGAGGTCGTTTTGCGCACATTAAATTTTGTTAACTTTGTTGAATTCTAGGGAGGACATGGGGAGGGGTCGACCTAACGGGCCCGATCCGGGATAGTCTGAGACTGAAGGGAAAGCCATTTCGAAATGGGGACGGACCGGGGGGTGTGAGGATTCGGGCCGGCGGGACCCGATTTCAGGGGGATCACCATCTCGAGGGGGAAGGCCGGCCCGAGGGGACCGTAAATTCGTAGGAGCGCATGGATAGGTCGACCCTGGCTGCTCTTTGTCTGGACCTCACCACTGACCTGTCCGGCATGGGTAGCCCTTACACATGAGCATATGCTCGCCGGCGTAGCTGCAGTGGATCATTGGCCAGCACAAACCCCACCACCGCGTTAAGGTGACAGCCGTCGGGGGCAAATCATAGAGTTTGATTACAATTGAAAAGTGTGCAACGCTAAATCGAGAAAATGGACTTCAGGCCATCTACCAATGACGAACTGAATATTTTGTTGTGAGCAGAGATCGTGTCAGTAAATTGATTGAAATAAACTTGGGAAGTTAGATTCCGCTTGCCTCTTGCATGGCATCATATCCCAAGCGTATCCCAGTAGATATCACTATATACTTACCTACTTGGGGTGACATGTGTGGGGGTGGGGGGAGGGGGGGGAGTCCAGAATGTGGAGACTTCCATACCTTGCGGTAACCCTATGTCCCTATACTTACCTACTTGGGGTGACATGTGTGGGGGTGGGGGGAGGGGGGAAGGAGTCCGGAATGTGGAGACTTCCATACCTTGCGGTATCCCTATGTCCCTATACTTACCTACTTGGGGTGACATGTGTGGCGGTTGGGGGTAGGGGGGGGGTCTGGAATGTGGAGACTTCCATACCTTGCGGGTCTTGGTAAAAAATCCTTAAACCTATTTCGTATCTGAATGATTTTGATGAGTCAAGGTCTTTCAGTTCAACTAATCATAAACTAGGAAAACGCTCTGTGTAAAGCGTTGATAAGCGAGCTGTCGTATTGCATGCTAAGTGACCTGCAATTGCAAGTTTATGCTCTACAAACCTTGAAATTGCCGAAACGTCATTCGTCAAAGAAGCGGTGATAAAATATTTGACAAATCCTTCAAGAAATTTGACAAATATTTACAACAAGCATAAAATGTCCGTAAAATTTCAATACATTTGGAAAATAACTACATATTTGTATAAATTACAAAATAGTTGGTCCTGATGACCATGAAATCTTAAAGGTAGATCGGTCAAACGGTCCCAGTGTAAATTTAAAAAAAAAATACATGATTCGGTTTAAAAACTATACCAATTTGATTAATATAGTGCGTGTGCAAAATTTCAGATCGATTGGTTGGACGGATTGACCTGGGCAGTTATGGCAAAAACACAAAAAAATAACACACAGAGATAGTTCCATAAAAGTACCGTAGTGACTCTCGTTACGCTCGCTCAAAAACAGGCGCATAAACATTGAATGCGATAAGATTGCGTGCTCTCGCGATTATCAATCCATTGGGTATGTTCGTTTACCCTGCCAAAACCTGCCAAATAGCAGCTCTTGGTTGTCTGTGGTAGAGCCAAAAGTGGGCGGAGTTACCACAAACAGTCAAAAACAGTCACACCAAACGTATTATTGTGGATGACCTAAAAGTGTCAAAACTACCTCAGCTGTGGAAAGCTCTCTGTATCAGCTCTGCCGCAGAGCCAATAGATTCTCAAATGTGTCTACATTTTCACCCCCTCAAGATCCATTTTTTCGGAAATCTGTATAACCCTTATACCCGGTTCATACTGAGAATTCGATCATGGTCCAGTTCAATTACAATCGAAATCAAAATGGAGGCAAGATTCAAGTTAAACTTTATATTGCTTGTTACATGCAATTAGAGCATGCATTTGTAAGTTTTCGTTTATACAATTCATGATTTCTTTTGTCTTACCTTGAGTTCGATCATGATTCAGATTTCGAATGCGTTCTTACAACTCAATCGAGATTTGGATCATGATCGAGTTCGATTGAGTTCAGTTCACACACATTTTCGATTGCAATCGAGATTTGGATCATGATCGAATCCTCAGTGTGAACAGGGTATTAGAGAGCTAAGAGCTTCAATGTTGTAAACGACCTCGAACAAGGGACGGACAATAAATGGTCGTGGATACAATAAGAGCAAATGAGTTTACGATACATTATAAAACGAGAACAATGAGTGTGTCTGCCCTAGGAATAAAGTGTAGTAAGGTTAATAAAATAGGAAGCAATATTGCTGTAAATAAATATTTATCATAAACAAAATTCCTAGTCTTGAATATAAACTGTCATAGAAAAACATTTAAAATTAAAAATTTACCACAGCTTGCCACAGCCTACATATCCATCAGAACCAAGTGTAGAAAGTGGCAGGTTTTGGCAACACTAACCTGCCACAAATGTCAAATCGAACAGGCCAAAAGTTACCACAACGCCACAAGTTACCAAATGTCCATAACGATCGCCATTTGGCAATTTGGCTGGTTGTGGCAATGTAAACGAACAATGATATTGTTCCAAGTAAAATTGTGCCCTAACATAGTGTTGTGTTGATTGCAGGTGGGTGGCTCGACAAAGATTTTAAAATGTAAAGGACCAGCATCGTGTAAATTTCAAAAAAACCCTTTATACTATGACGCCGGCTTCTGTGATCATGTGAAGGAGAACGGACACGTCTGGTCGGATATCACCCAACACATTGAGGGCTTTCCAGAGAAATGTGTGATCCCCAAAGTAAGTATCCCTCTATCAACGTCACATACTTTATTGACTGATCATTTGTAGAGCTTCGGTACTTTCAATACGCAACTATTGCAAAAAATAGATCTTGAAAAATATTTTTGTAAGTATGCTAATTTTTTCTAAAGTTTGTTACATTGAACAGGTGGTAGAAATCTTTTCTAGTAGAGAAGCCAATTAATAATACAACTAGTACAACCTAGGAATTGAAGGCAGTAATTGTTACAAACTACGAATAAAATTAAGGTAAGGTAAGATAACTCTCATAGCACAAGAATACATCTAGTGGAGCGGTCGCTCCACGCCAGCCAAGTCGTACGGCGCGCACACTCTTATATAAAGGCTGGAGCAAACCCACTTTTACTGTAAGCATCAAAGTGGCATTTTCGGCCTACTGGGGCTGGATTCACGAAAGGTATTATCTGCTAATACGTATTATCTTTTGATTTAATACCAAAAACACCATGTTAAATGAAAGATAATACCAAAGATAGTACGTATTAGGAGATAATATTTTTGTGAATCTGGCCCCTGGATCATAACATTGGGAAATCTCACATTGTTGCGAAAAATAAATTTCGAGCTATGGCCCACCCTACAACATATACCAAATTTGGAAACAATAGGTTATGCCGTTTGCGAGCTAGAGGGCCGTGAAAATCGTGTTTTAGGGCGGTTTTAATCTTAGTAGTAGGCTGGAGCTAAAATCCGGTAAACAGGCCACAGCCTAAACGGCTAAACCGATTGATCTCAAAATTTTACCATGTGAGCACTTTTGGCGTCTGATTTGCCCTCTACCCCTTGAATTTTTTTGTACCGCCATTTTGATACCGGAAGTGACATCATATCTCGACAACGGCTAAACCGATTGGAACGAAAATAGCGCCAAACGATTCGGACGGTCAACTTTATGGATTATCAATAGCAACAGACTAATAGTTATGTTAACGAAACCGGAAATGACGTCATGAAATTTGAAATACATCGATTGGCATTTCGGCAACAAATTTTATCAATTTATTTTAATATTTATGTAACGTATGTACTTTTGATATCTCATTTGACTTGTTATAAAACCAACCGGAAGCCGCCATTTTGAAACCGGAAGTGACATCATATCTCAATAACGGCTTAATACATTTGAACGAAACCAGCGCTAAACAATTTAGACGGTCAACTGTATGTATTTTCATCAATAATATTTGCAATTTCCCATACCAAAACTGGAAATGACGTCACACATTTTAAAAATCTCACAAATTTCCGTTTTGATGCAATAAATATACTATTTGAGACAGCTTATAATAAAATGTAATCATGTTTAAATTATAATTCAAGGGGTCAGTGATTTCAGCAGAAATTTTGAAACCGGAAGAAACGTCATATCTCGAAAACTGGTTGACAGATCGGTATAAAACTAGCGCCAAACGATTCGGAAGGCCATCTCTATGGAATAGGAACAGTCAAACTAGAATTTTCCTATTTATGAGACCGGAAATGCCGTCATTCAAATTTATAAATTATTATAATCCCCTCCTATAGAATAAATACATATTCAGAAAGCTTAAAATGATACACATCATTTATAGTTATAAATTCTATGTGGCAGTGCAGAAAGTTCAATAGCCATTTTGAAAACCGAAGTGTTGCCATATCTCGGAACTGGGTTGACCGATTGGAATGAAACCTTTGCTTGCTTTGCTATTCTTCATGAAAATAACCAAATTGTAAAGGGTGTTTTTTTAAAGGATTTAGTAATTGTTCATTCGATTGTCACAAGTTGTAATAATAAACTAAAAAAAGGAGTGATATCCCCATAAAAAACACTTCGTGTAAAAATAACAGCCAAGTCTCTTCAACTAAAAAAAATATGAAATCTAAAAATTCTGCACTGAAAAGTAGTGATATCAAAAAATGATCCAAGTCAAAACTTTATTTGAAAATCAAAAAATACTTGGCGCATCGGTTTTTTAGGGCATTATAGGTATACTATGAATATGTATATTTTATGTATTATTATTATTTATTTACATCTTGCAAGTAGTTTTTAACAGGTTGCAAGTATATACCCTGGCTGTATATTTTATAATTGGCCTATACTTCCAAGCTATTTATATACACGATGCGCCAAGTATTTTTTGATTTTCAAATAAAGTTTTGACTTGGCTCATTTTTTGATAACACTACTTTTCAGTGCAGAATTTTTAGATTTCATATTTTTTTTTAGTTGAAGAGACTTGGCTGTTATTTTTACACGAAGTGTTTTTTTTATGGGGATAACACCTACGTTGTCAATTTACAGACATTTCTCCGTTTTTAAATATTAATACGTTAGAGGTAATTCAACATGAAATAAGACAATTTACTGCTTTCCCACAGATGTAACTTTTCATAGTATCATTTATTTACCTACAAACATATACTAGACTTTTCATCTCAGCCAAGTCAGCTGGATGTCATAATCTTTATTAACAAAACATTACGGATGAAAATTTATCAATACGGAACTTCGTTTTATCATGAACTAATACTGCTATACAGGGATAGATAACGCCGTATCAATTACATGCTAACGACAGTCCCTATCCGTGTCCTGTTTTCAAATAAAATTCACAGAAATAAAACATGGCCGACCACTAAAACCCAAATATTATGACTTTTCTTGTCAAGCTGACACAATGCCTACACCAATATATTACCAAAACATGATGTTTATAGGAGCGCCATATACAATATCGACTTAATTAAACCAGTCAAACCTTAATAAACAGCTTATGTACAGAGAAGAACATGTCAACATGAAGGCGGGTTTTCAGATTCTTAAATATGAACGGAAAAATTGAATAGTTTCATTCTGATGTCTTGCTAATTTACATATTTACTCTTTGCTTCATGGGCAATTAAATAAACACTGATTCTTCTTCTTTGGCGTGGGAGTATTCACAGTATTGTCAGTTATTTTACGGATGAAGAAACAATTAAAGAAAATCACAATGTATACGACAAAAGCACGTAAAATATGTCAAAACATTTTTGTATCAGCTGTTTCAATGAAGTGACTTTCAGAAGGCTGTGGTTTATATTACTTTTACTGCATGCATGAAAACGAAAGTAGAAATGTTTAGAAGGCTAAGGTGAACCGGATAGTTCAAATGAAACGCGAAGTAATCTATCCCTGTATAGTAATCCCAGTAATTTAAAGCAAAAAAAGGGCTGAACCCACCACTAATTGCAACAGAAGGTTTCAATAAATTAATCGATTCAGAAAAATGCCCTCTACAACATATCCTAAATCGCCCAAAGTCCGCGCACCGAAAGTACTTTTTAATCACTTTTTAATTAAATTTCTCATGTTAATTCCATCTTGCCAAAAATTTATTCATGTAACTCCGATTTTGAGGAAACTTGGCAGAATTGTTCACCATCCTAAATGAACACAAATAGCTTTCTGAGCGTTTTCCTCTAAATCTCATCGTTTGGGAAATATGGACATCGCAAAACGTCAAATTACACTCAAAGTGAGTGACCTATAAATCGTCGAAACTGACTAAAATATGACTTTTCAATGGGCCATATTTCCCAAACGATGAGATTTAGAGGAATCGCTCAGAGTGCTATTTGTGTTCCTTGAGGTTAGTGAACAATTCTGCCAAGTTTCGTCAAAATCGGAGTTACGTGAATTTTTTTTGCAAGATGGAATTAACATGGGAAATTAACTTAAAAAGTGATTAAAAAGTACTTCCGGTGCACGGATTTTGGGCGATTTTGGATATGTTGTAGAAGGCATTTTTCTGAATCGATTCATGTATTGAGTGGTGGGTATAATCACATCACAAAATTACTGGACTTTCGGCTTGCTTTCGCGCATAATGATAATCATCGTTTTGTGAGAGTTAGACAAAGATGATGAACATTATAATAATTTTATTAAAAAGTGGTTCAGATTATTTCCTGGTTCATTTATTTGGAATATTGTATGTAAAAGATAATATAAAATATTATTTTCCAATCACTCGGATCAAATGCAATTATTGCATGTATTTATTCTCTCATTTGCTTAGCTTTTTAGTTATTTCTTAGTTACGTATCTAGTGCTTAATTAGTTTATCGTTGCTTGGTTGCATATTTCAACTTTTTTAATATAAAGTATCGAAGCGAGCGTCATATATATAAAACAAAAACGTATTTTCCCATAGGTATGGTATGTTCGAGGAGTGCTTTGCAGCCGTTTAACGTGCCCCTTTTATCAAACTCGGAAGCAAACAGACCTATTATTGTTAGAAAACGTAACGATCATGGTTAGTTTGAGTTAGTTTATAGTATACATACGTGAGTAGATACCATTTCTTTGCTTGTTGAAGCAAAGCAAGAAAATCAAAGCTTTTGTTTTCAGAAGCTACAGGCTAGATAAACTATTTATTGATGGGCAAAAAATTCTTTGATTGTAATAATTTGTAGAATAGATTGGTTTGTTGATAATTGAAAGTGTTTTACCAAACATTATGGCAACGTGCTATGACTCAAGTTGGCTTCTTGTGATTAGTGTGCGGTTCAAATTCGATGTGTGTTGTAACTAACCTGATATAACTTATCAGTCGCGATCGTCCCCTTATCGCGACTACCAGTCGACACACCAGTACCAGTACAGTACACAGAAGTAGATTACGGAACAGGTTGGGTGAGTGGTTAACGCTCTCAGCTTGTATTCCGGAGGCCCGGGTTCGATTCCCGCGGCCGTCTTTCCTGACTGGGGTTGTTTCGTGGTTTTCCCTCAGTCTTCAGGCAAATGCTGGGAAGGTACCCTACTAATAGGCCACAACCGCCTCCTTCCCACCTTCCATCCTTACCTACTCTTCACCATCATCTCCCAATCATCATCATAATCATCCATCCGTCGCCATTAGCCTCGCTGCAGAACAGTGCGACGTTAAGCCCCAGACAAAAAAAAAAGGTGTATAAGTTGCATAAAATAGAGATATTTGTATACAGAGGGGTGATTTGCAAGACTGGTTTGATCACTTGCATTTATCAGAACATATCGCTGTGCTAGTTCAATACTAACAAAACTAAAAAAAATTAGGTTTTGAGTTATTGGTATCGTTGGATTTGTAATTCCATGCTCTTTCAGGTCAATACTGTAACAACTCGAAGTCAATATAAATAAAAATGCAATGGCTTCTAACTTAGTGTTGAACTTAGTGTTAGTGTTGAACTTAGTTGTTGAAGTGTTCTTCCTACTCATTCAGTGCAACACTGATACATGTCAAAATATTGTGTACACTATTTTTACTTGTTGCACTGTTGCTCTGAAAATCATGGTCTTTTGATGATACTATTTTGATTTAGGTGGCCGTGTCTTGCTATGTCTGCCATGTTACTATCTCAAAGTGGTACACTTTTATTGTAAAAATATCTGCGAGTAAAATAAATAAGGTTATTTATTTTCTATTAAAAGTGATTCTAAATTATGTTTGCATGTTAATTAGCTATTTTCCCTTACTATTTCATAACACTGTATTTACTGGCTATGTTTGAAACTTGTTTTATCGATTATCTCAGTTAGCTTGTTTTTGAGTTGTTAGTATTGAACTAGCACAGCGATATAGAGGCGACTGTACTGGTGCTCGCTTATCAACGCGTTAGACAGAGCGTTTCCTAGTTTTAGTAAACTGTAACGTACAATCAACAAATGATAAAACGGTATTTGAAAGAAATGGATTGGATGAAAAAAAATGTGATGGCATCATCCGATGAAGTCTATGCTAATTCGTCTTCTACCTCTAGTAGGTGAGCTCTGATTTCTTTGATAATAACAAGGATTGTTTGTCAAAGAACCTGATGAGCAGCCAATCCGTTTCGTTCAAATACCGTTGTATGATTTGTTGTGTGTAGTACATACTTTTCACTAAGTACCTACACAGTTCTTATTGTTTGTCATTTGTTTTTCCAGGGCTTATACAATATCACTGATTCTCCGATCAACCTTGAACCACTTCGGTTAAACTTAAAGAACAATCTTAATGTTCAGAAGTTCTCAAACAAAGTCGTATATTATATCAATAACAAGCCGTTTGGTTGCATTCATTACAGCATCAATGTAATATATGAATGACGTTACACTGATGACGTACACGACAGGATCGCTTATCTGGAGGTCTATTCCAGAATGCTTTCCCATTTCAATTCTGATGGAATCCAGTCATAGCCATCAGGATTAACATTATATGAAATCGAATTCCATGAGAATTAGGAATTCTAAAGTTCTAGAATAGGGCCCCAGAGGGTTATTACGTATTAATACTTTCCTGATTACGTTATTTTAAAACTACATAATTTCAGTAATACTGGGTATTACAGTGAGAATTTGTTGTGTATATGTAATATTCCTGGTGTAAGTACTCAATTAGTAATAATAATATTAGGTGGTGGTGGTGGTGGTAGTGACGATAATTATTTTAGGCATTGTTGGTAATAAAATCGATTGCTTGGTATGTAATATTTTCTCCATAATATTATGATCAAATGATTTTAAATTAGTAAAATAATCATCAATGTACAAGCAATGTGTAAATTAATTGTTACCACTATATCCGTACTAATTACTATATACTACAAAACTATATTTACTCTTATATCAATATCTATAATGTATACTATTTAAGGGGTTCTCAACCATTATTTCTCCATCTCTTAACGCCATTGTTCAGAATATAACACCCCCTCCTAAGATAGCCTAACTCTAACTAAAAATGAATTCCAAATAATATTGATAAACTGTCCGGTATATTAGGTATAAATCACGGGTACAAACGAACCAGTTAGTCACGTTAGTCCGGCCGCACAGGCACTGAACAACTTATATTCGTTTTGAACATTCGCTTTTGGCGATTTGATATTTGGTCAACAAAATTATTTCTTCCTAATTTTAAGATTTTGTTTTAAAATTACGTTTTTGACATTTTCACGGCAGTCTTCCCTATTGGTTGAGAGCCACTGATTTAGACGGTGTTAGACCGTTAAATGTTGAACTTCAGGTTGATCAGGAGATGAGTTGTAAACCATTTCAAATGAAATAAATCCTATTGATAGTTTGCACGTGATGTCATCTCATTGTTGCCTGCTACCATCTTGATGGCACGCAGAATAGCTGTGATTCTCTGCTATTTTACGATATTTTATAGTTAATTGGTAACTGGGAAATTGTAAAGGCTTCGGAGAAATCTTTAGTACGAAGAGGAATCACTCACATTACAAAAATGCATCGATTTAACTCAATAAAGTTATAATCTGACCCGTCAACGTGCCAACAAAATGTCCGTCCTCAGGTGGAAAATTCAATAATTTTGCATTGCTGATATAAAACAAAAGAAGTTCGTGCAAGCTATGAATTCCTCAATGTATCATTTCAATTTCGAAAGACATAAATGAAACTACTTGAGTTGATGTTCCCTGATTTTACAGCTTGAATAAAAATGGATTGTACCTGATTAATCTTCTAATTAAGATGAAACATCCAGTTCTGAAATTCAATCCTATTTCCTAGATACAAGTAATAACTATACTGTAGTATATTAGTTTTAAAATAATACTAAGTTAAATAAACGACTATTTAAAAAATATTTATCATTTTCGTTCTTGTTTAGCCAAGGCAAATAATCAATAGAATAAGCAGTTACCGAAAAATATGCTTCATAATGTTGACTACAAGACGTCAAAATAAGAACTGAGTTGAACATCTAATCAAAATTAAGATTTTCAACGTCCTTAGTGTAGAAATCTACATACAAATGTTTGGTTTCAGCCAAATTAAATGAATTGTCACAGTGATCAGAAAAGAGTTGGAGGTGGAGAGATTTGAATTCAAATTTAAAAGGGAGTGATTGAGATAATTTTAATTAAGGTATACTCTTCGAAACCCTTATTTTTTTCAAAAATAAACATTTGTATTTTTTAGGTATTTAAAATCACATGATTCTTCTCATTCAAAAAAAAAAATCCGGAGACAATCCGATAGGTAGTTTTTTTTATAAATAATTTTTCTTTGCGAGTTTGTCATGATGTTATTTCACAATGTACAAACTTTAACTGGTGTTTCCTCAAAACTTCTTTTATAGGGCAGATCGGTGTATTCCAACAGAGCCACAAATAGTAATTTTTGTGATAGAGACATCATTCTTTTTTCATATGTTAGCTTAGAAAAGTACGCATGTTTGATGAGAGCACAAAATAATGTTTTTATTTTATTTTTTTAATGAATTTTTTCAAATTATAAGCATGTAACGGATCATTACCCCACATGTTATTAATGCCAATTAACTATGACCATTATCAATAATATAATTAATTAATAGTTAATAATGTATTAGAATAAGAATAATTATCAAGAATAATATGCAAGAACTATCCGACATCAAGACCGTGAAGTGACGTGAGGGGAAATGAAGTGGGGAGTGAAGGGGTAAAACGATCTTCAGAGTGAGGCAATACACCAGTAAAAGTTCACATTCCATTCCTTATATGGTATCTGCAGTATTGGATTTAGGAAGTCGAACATTATGATGTCATGATAAACCAATACGACACTGTGTCGTCAGCGAGTGTAACTTCATTGGATTAATTTTCATACGTTTCTACTGAAGAACACGCCTAACACTTTGACGGCAGCCAATCTCGATTGAACGATGCACTGATTCCATTTCTCCCTGGAGATAGCACGCGAGAAGGAAGGAAATGGAGTGATGAGTCATCACGAGTCTTTAAAAGAGCCGGCTCGAGCAAATCATCGGCAATCGGAGTTGGGGAGATCGAGAAACAAGTACAATCGGAGTTGGGGAGATCGAGAAACAAGTACAATCGGAGTTGGGGAGATCGAGAAACAAGTACAATCGGAGTTGGGGAGATCGAGAAACAAGTACAATCGGAGTTGGGGAGATCGAGAGACTGAGTAGTACATAGAGATGGGCACAATATGTCAGTGTATCGATATATCGAAATATCGATATTCCTACAAAGAGATATCGATACGTCGATATATCACTTCATGCTGTATCGATACGATATATCGATATTATCAAGACCGTTGTATCGATATATCGAAATATCGATACAATTTTCCAAAAATATGTCTTTGAAAGTGATGTTTTCAAGAAATCTGACTGAAAATTAAGGAAAAAAACAAGTTTTATTCGATTTCAAAATATCGGATGGATTGTATCGATATCACGATATATCGTAACGTGGTGTATCGATACGAAATCTTCGATATATCGTATCCACTGTATCGATATATCGATATATCGATATTTTTTGCCCATCTCTAGTAGTACATATCGGAGTCGGGGGCAGTTCACACATCGAGCCAGTCGGGACATATCGACGACATATCGATGTGCATTTTCAGATCGTCAGCTGACAGATATAGGGTTGTCTATGAATGTACCCATTTATATAATATAATTGCTTGTAGTCAAAATAAGTGAAGTCATAATTGTTTGCTCTTATCATTTACCTATCTAAAGTTATCAGCGAAAACCATATTTCACACATTATAATTAATGTTTTACTTTCCCATATACTCCAATATAAAGATTATTCTTTCTGAGTCTATACATACAAGTAATATACTTCTTGGAAATAAAATCAATATTTGCCTATATTATTTATTGTCAGCGTTTTTCCCACTCCAATTTAGTTTGGAAGGGTGCAGTCATGTATGCTCTGTGAAATAATGTATCCAAAGCTATCTATTAGCTCTGCTGCAGCTGAGGTATGTTTGGACACATGTGAAGGGTTAACAGTGGAAGATATGAGTTTAAGATATTGTCATTTTGCAGTGATTTTTATGAGCTTTCAGAATATCCCCTCGGTGTTTAGAAAATATGGCATCAATGAACAAAGCAATTGAAATATCGATCTGTAGGGAAGATCAATATAAGTTTCAATATAAAACTTCGTTTATCTCAGTTTAGACTTATTTAGGTTTTTACGATAGGGTCAGGTCCATTGTAAGTGAGAACAATATCGGTATCTGCTGGCGGAATAGATTTTTTTAAGAAACTGCAGGAAACTTTAAGTGCTGTCACTTAACTATTTGTTATTTGAATTGACAAGGGAATGATGTTAATATTTTATTTAAAACAATATTAATGAGATAAAACTGCCGAGTATTAATTTAGGAGTACCAATAGCATATTATCAAACATCAACATATTTAACCGGCTCCCGTTATAATATCAGACATGCGGGTTCTGTTATTATATTTATACATGGTTTTGCTCAATGGATTGACTCTCTTGATTCTAGGGACATAATTGACTTATTATTTTTGTAAAATTTCAATAATTGAACTCAATGGACCACTAGTCATTATCTTGCTATGTGACATCACGAATAAAACAGATGACAGAAGGATGTGGGCCGTGACCGTCAAGAAGGCTGTGACAGCAATGCTAAACATACTAGACCTACACTTCCCCCGGGTGGGGCGGGGGAAATGTAGGTCTAGTCTATTTACCCCACACGTTTGATTGGTTCTCTCTCCCACTCTGGACCGTACTGCTCTAGTGTGAGTAAAGAGAACTATTATGCTCCTCCCATCACCATTGGTCCATTAGTGTACCTTTCATGCGGTGCACGTGCAATTGGACGTGGGGAATTTTGAATTATAATTTTAAGTTTCAAATGTGAAATATGCTAATGTTGCAATATCTCCTATTAATATTACTGTAACTATTATTATTAATTGTTTAGTATTATAAATGTATGGGATATTTTTAGTGTATTATGTATCATTGCCTGCTGACTGTTGACAATAATAATGATGTTTTTTCAAAACAATCAGCCCGCACACAAGAGGTTTCTCTTATGCGGGCTTTCACAATTAGTGTACATTTGAGATATACACTCAGCAAATGATAAAACGGTATTTGAAATAAATGGATTGGCTGAAAGAAATGTAATAGCATCACCTGATGAAGTCTATGCTACCTCGTCATCTACCTCTAGTAGTTGAGCTCTGATTTCATTGATAATAACAAGTATTGATTGTCAAGGAACCTGACCAGCAGCCAATCCGTTTCGTTCAAATAACTTTTTATGATTTGTTGGGTGTACATTTCATAAGTCTACAACGCAAAATCAGAGAATGTACATTGGGCCTTCTACCTTTGAGACACGATCTGGTTTGGACCTGAAGTCAATCCGATGGTCTCCAAAAGGGTCGTTCAGCTAAATTTAACAATTTAATAAAACAAGCAAATATCCTTCCATTTCTTCACGAGGGTTGAAAGCTCATGTCCCCGGTTAATATTTCTTCCAACTTGGCAAAATTGTGAAATCGAATTTTCTTCATAATACTATAAAAGCAATTAATCTTATTGCACCACATACGTCAATAGCGAAAGCATTATGACATAAATTGTACACATTAACTTACCGTCCATCTTACATACCAATTAAAACTAGTGCATTCATTGCGCAATCGCTCTAAGTGCACTGAATGGGTAGTACTTATTATTGAAATCGTCAGCAACGATCAGAAAATGACTGAGGTAATAATCTTAAAAGCTTTAGCAAAAGCAATTAAAAATATAATTATATAAAGCGATGGTAGTTTTCCACTGCAATTCATGACCTTGAGTAGAGGTATAAAAGGAAGTGGAGTCAAAGGAGGTCTTTGTCTTCAGCAAGAATCAACAAGCAAGTGTCATGGCCGCCGGAACACTTGGACTCTGCATAGTAGTCGTCGTGGCAGGTAATATTACACAATTTCAACTTTTAACTTCTTGAAATTTCCACTAATTTGCAAAAAATACGAATTTCTAGAAGACCGTTTCACCATGGCAACACAATTTTATCAGTAAAACTGCACTTTTTATTAGGAAAATCGTCGAAATAAAGCAGTAAAACCCTCATATCTCAGTAAATCATCCAGGAACGTGTACATTTAAAACTGTTAGAATTAAATATTGTACTTGATACACGATATAGTAGTTTTTTAAAGAAATCTTAGGGTGGGAAAGCATATCAGCATGCCTTTTCCTGTATGGTTGCAATGTTAAATTGAAAGAAAAACTGTAACTTTGAAGTGATATATCTCGTAAAATAGTTCAGCTTGCCTACTTTTTCTTTGCATATTATGGTGCAGATATATGCAGAATGTTTGTTGAAAAGAAAGCATGAAGAATCTGATAAAAACCTAATAGAAAGGGCTAGGTAAGCACAAAATTTGTGCAAAATGTGATAATAATTTTTCCTTTGACAGTTTTGGTTATAGACTTAAAATTTTAATTTTATTATCGTATGTTCCTGACACATCGTTTATTAAACAAGAACAAAAAATTTACGAAAGATTTATAATTTCACTGCAATACAAATGTTTGGCACTTTGGACAGCCCTGGAGCCCAAAATGGTCGTCCGATTTTTCGTTGATCTCGAAAGTAAGAAAGAGCGGAAAATTTCCTATAAGACTGCCAAAGGAAAAATAAGCCGTTATAGAAAAATTGAGTGAGAAAAATTGTTTCATAAGTGGGTGTTACTTTGATAGGATGTTCACATGATCAGTCTGATTGTATATTAGTAGCACTTTTTTACTTTTGCCTCTTGCATTTTAATAAGACGCCGGTTATTCAACAAAACCGCTAAAAAGTATGAAATTTCCGATACGATTGGAGACCAAACCCGTGAACAATTGATCTCAAATTTTAATCATGATTAGATAAAAGACAAACTTAGGTTTATCACTTGGCACATTTTAAAATTAAATTTCATACGGCACCCAGCAAGACAAGAAAATTTACCATTTTAACCAAAAATCAACTAATTATTACTAATTAAGAAAGTACAAAATTTAAAATGAACCAAGTGATAAACCCTAATTTTGTCTTATAATATATCTAATCATGATTTAATTGAGCGAGCGAAGCGAGCGACTCCATTTGGCTCTTTTAGCACGGACCTCTGTTTTTTTTTTGTTTTTGTTTTTGTATGCTAAAGGAAGCAATAGAAGTCGCACCGTTTCACCGATCGACCTGAAATTTTGCACACATGTAAAGACAACCTTCTCTGTTTGCAGACCCAATTTTTTTTTGAAATCCATCCATTGGTTCATTGTTAAAATAAGTATCTCCTGATAGCCTAAAAAATGAAAATGGTCTTCGAGAAATGTGATCAAACTCATATTTAGCATGGTCAGTAAGACCAACAATGTCACTTATTTTACCAATTTTCAGCCGAATCTGTCAAGAAAGTATGCACTTATTGACATTTTTAATAGCTGTCAGAAATGAAACATTGAAAATGAATGTCTTTCCAATGCAACTGAATCTGATTTGCTTTAGGTACAAGAGTGTTTTGATGGTATGTACACTTTTTTAGTGAAAAGCAGATATTTTTATGTGTATTGAGTTGATCAAATTTGAATAATTCAATTTGGATCATAGTTTCCAACAAATCATTTCGAGTTTTTAAGGACCTTGATTGTCTTTTCGTCAATTCGTAGTTCTGATGGCCGTGCCTCCCGTGTTTCTACTTGGCTGATTTTGCATCCAGGAGGGATTAGAAACATAAGCTCACATTTCAATAATATCATTGAGTGGCGTTTGTTCTCTTCTAGCGTTCACACGTCATTCCAAATCTCTCCTGCATTGTGCTTCTTTTCGTTGATAATTTTGGCAATTTGGTGTACTTTGTGAAGGTATTAGTAAAATTGAATCGCTTTTAAAGCATAGATATTAGGTATCTACAGTTTTTGTCCAGGGGATTGATTATTTCAAATTATTTTCTTCTTGGAAACGTTGGATTTATTCCGTTTCTGAGCTTCTGTCTAGCCTGACATTTCCTTGAAGGTTAGGTATATCTCGGATTACACATTAATGGTGGTCATACAATGACACATTGTTTTATATTGATTCAGTGGATCGTAGTTTGCTTTCAGTTTGACTTAAAATAATGTTTTCTGTGTGTTAACGAACGCATATTCGGTTCATGTTTGCGCACGTGTCGTGCTCGCTCATTCAACGCGTTACACAGAGCGTTTTCCTAGTATTGAAATCATTTCGTTAACCCATTTTGTCTCCAATCATATCCAAAAAAGTGCCTGTAACAAGCGGCAAAATCGCTCGCGTTTGCACCACCTTAATAATTACTAGGAAAACGCTCAGTGTAACGCGTTGATGAGCGAGCACGGGTACGTGCAAATTCTCGAACCGGAAATGCATACACAACGCACAGAAAACATATACATCCATATTGAATTGAAATATGATCCACTCGATCAACATAACAGTATTATGATTTTCATCGAAACTTGAAAATATCATCTAAGCACCCTGGACCCTTACCTAATATCGCGAAATGTTGGTGTTACGACGGTGCTGAGCTCTAGGTCGGTGCTACCATGGTGCTACGACCAAACACCGATCGAATATGACATTTAAGACGTAGCCCGGTGCTGGAGTAGCACGATTTCTCAGCACCAGTCGAGAGTGGTGCTACCGATAGGTCCTACGACGAAAGAAGCGAAAATGGCCGCCTACATTGCCGCAGCTTTTGGTGATGAAGATGTAGAAAATGTGAAACGATATGTTAGAGTAGCAGATATGACTGATTTTGAATTGCATAGAAATACCAGATTAAATAGAGTCATTTTTTTATGTTTTGGACCTGCTTTACGACGACTTGGTGCGCCAGAACGATCGGAATCACGCGATTCCAGTTGACACCAAACTTTTAGTTGGGTTATCGTTTCTGGCGAGTCGAGTGGAGATGTACAATGTTTCACAGATGTCAGTCAGTGAAATATTTTTTTTTTATTTGTATTTTCATTGATATATAAATGTATTTAAGTTAAATGTTTCCAAAATTTAAAAAAATAAGTTTTTTGCCCTAAAAAAATATTTATATTTTACAACGAGGCGGTTTTCAGCAATTTGTAATAATTTTGAGAATATTTAATAAAATTTTGAATTTCAAAATCTTGTGAATACTGCTGATTTATTATGGAGTAAGAATAAATTAAAAATTTTAAGATGGATAATTTTTATTTTATTTTATTTTATGAATTATATATTGTCAGGCTTTAAAGATTTTTTTCTCCATAACCTGTTTGTACACAAAAATATGATTTATTTTGTATCCTACTTCTACAAATTTTGTCCAAATTACTTGATTTTTTTGTGAGTGTTCCATGGGGCTCTGTGAAGGACTTTACGTATCACTTTCTTGATCTCTTATCAGACAATTAAGAAAAAAAATTAACAATGCCTTCATTTTAGAGAAAATCACGTTGAAAAAAATATCACGGTGTAAATAAAATCATAATTTGAAAACAAATTTGAATATTTAAAAAATTATATGTAGAGTCCTACTACTACAGGTCAGCTACATTCTAGTGGAAAAAAACTTAAAAAATCTTATATTGATGGAGTAGCACGAAATATAAATTTCATTGTTGTAAAATGAGTAATTGTTAAATATTTACGTCCATTGTTAAAAAAAAATATTTTTAATTTTTTTATATTTAGTGTAAGTCTACATATTATGTGCCAATTTTGAAGTCAATAAAATAATTATCAACAAAGTTAGAAGTTACACCTTAACGAAACTCGTGAGAAAAATGATGTGGCACTGGTGAAGTTTTACTTCACGATAAAAAAATTCGTTCCAAAGTTTGTAATTGATTCAAATTCAAGCTCGTTCTATTTCATCCCGCTAAAATTAACCAATCACAATGCGCCGGTAAAGTAGCATCAATGACGTTTGGTGCTGAAAGTGGGCGTGGTCGTGTTGTCGTAGCCCGTCGGTAGGATGTGTATACTCGATCGGTGTTACAGCATCGTCCTGGTGCTGTGCTACTGTAGGACGGGGCTACGACGTAGCACCGTCCTACCATCTCGCGATATTAGGTAAGGGTCCTGGTACATGAAGCAAATCAGATGCAATTCAATTGGCACTGGAAAACATTCATTTCGATACTTCAGTCTGACAGCTATTAAAAATGTCAATAAGTTCATACGTTCTTAACTGATTGGGATGAAAATTTGTAAAATAAGAGACAATGTTGGTCTTAATGATCATGCAAAATATGAGTTTGATCACATTTATCGAAGACCATTTTCATTTTTCAGCCTATCAGGAGATATTTATTTAAATTTTAACCAATCAATGGATTTCAAAAAAATTAGAGTCTGTAAACAGAGAAGGTTGGTTTTACATGTGTGCAAAATTTCAGCTCGATCGAAGAAAAGCTCTGACCTGTATAGCCAAAATATGAGTTTGGTCAGAATGATCAAAGACCGTTTTCATTTTTCAGCCTATCAGGAGATATTTATTTTACCAATGAACCAATGAATGGATTTCAAAAAAATTAGGGTTTGCAAACAGAGAAGGTTGGTTTTACATGTGTGCAAAATTTCAGATCGATCGGTGAAACGGTGCGACCTGTGTATCGGCTATTAGCAGCCAAAAACAAAAACAAAAACAAAAAAAAGAAAACAGAGGTCCGTGCCAAAAGAGCCAAAAGGAGACGCTCGCTTCGCTCGCTCAATTATTGATATTAAATAGAGAATCACATGTTCTGACGGAATGTTTTTCCAGCGCTATCGTTGACTCACGCTGCGGATGATACGAAGCCGAAGGTAAGCGTAAATACGGATCATTTCCTATATAGTCAATAGAACATTAGGTGCACCGATCACGACCAGTCACTCTTATAGTCTTAGACTTTCAATACTCTGATCACTTTTAAACTGTTGATTAGGAGTGTATTGTAAATTGTCATGGCAACAACCAATGACATTCCATAACTGTGCTAAGCTTTAGCAGAGTATTGCACAACTTGACCGAAGAGGTTCAGATTACATTGATATTGCTAGGAAAACGCTCTGTGTAACGCGAGGCTTCGTATTGCATGGGAATTATATGCGTGTGAAAGTTGCTGCTCTATAATGCGTCAAAGTAGCAGCGATAATTTCTTTAAATTTCCTATTCGAATAAGCGATACGTGATGGAGCCTCTTCTGGCAGGAAACTTTTTAGATGCGCTTTTTTATTTTGCAGTTCGTGTTTCCATAGGGCAGTGAAAAAGGAAAAACAATTGAATATTACATTTAGTTACAAGTTTACTTTTTCAGCCATAACAAACAACTAAAGCAAATTTAATATAACTTATTGATAAAAATATCCCTGTGATATCCTCCATTATCCCCCCTGTGTCTAGTACCAAAGAACCACCAGAGGTCAGTCGTGTTCCTTATTTTCTCGAATAGGACATATGAATTGTTTGCAAATTAATTCGAACATTTCAGTGCCAACCTTAGGTGTAAATAACTTTTACATTTGTTTGCCGATTTGTCTGGAAATTATAAAAATTCCTATAATGTTGGTCCTAATTTACAAGAAAGTTTGAAGTTGATTAGTCAAACTATACATTAACCCGCGAGTAGTCACCTGGGGTCTGTCAGACCCCAGCCTTGTCATTTCTCCTGGTTCTTTAAGGTTAGCTACACTAGGCTTTTTTCCTTCAAGTTACACACTGAACTCACTGACAGACAATGTTGCACATCTAAAAAAAATCGTGTGACAAACAGCAGGGCTTCAAAGTTTTGGTGGACCTGTCAGACCCCAGGTGACTACTCCCGTCACTATTTTTACACAATTATTATCAAAAAAAATATTTCTCTATTTTCTGTTAATTTATACTTCTAATACATTTTAATTAGTAATAAAATTAATGTTTTGATATATACATCACGCATTATTCATTTTAAGTTTTGGCGACGACTTTAACGGATTTTCTAAGAATGTGCTTTTTGTGAATAAAATGTTTCCCTATGCTAAATGCATGGGAAAATACGCATAATTCAATGGCCATGGAAACATTCATGCTACTTATTTATTGTATATATTCTCCTATTATATTACTAGGAAAACGCTCAGTGTAACGCGTTGTTGAGCGAGCACGGGTACGTGCAAATTCTCGAACCGGAAATGCGTACACAACGCACATAAAACATATACATCCATTAATAAAAGAAAGAAGAAGATAATATACCAGGAACCAACTAGTAAGTCACAAATATTTTGAACAGAAACACTGGTATTGTCAAATATAAAATAAAAAGAGTCGGCAATATTTCGTCGATGCGTTCGATCGACTTTGTCAAGCAAGACTGACGAGTTCCGTTACCACTGCTGCCTTCTCTGCCGTCAGCCCCCCACCATGAGACCCGATGACTCACGCGAGAAGCCGACATACCATGACCATATATGGCCTGCCGTCTACCCAACCGATTTTCGCACCGAATTGAATTTAGACTTCACCACTGGACGAAGCATAGCCACCCATACGTCATCAAAATGACACGATGACTGACTAATAACTTCGTCCACACATGTAATGAATGCTGACTCAATAAATTTTCTTTTCTTAGCGTTACTTTCCTTATATATTTCTATAGCAGAATCCCAATCAAAAGTATGCATGTTAGTCCACGCATGTTCAGCTACTAAAGATGTAGAAATTTTATGATTTTTTACGTTATCTCGATGTTCTTTAATACGTATGTCAAGTGGCCTCCCTGTTTCACCTATATACACTTCCTGACACTGACATGGGAGCGCATAAACAATTTCCTTGGAATTCTGCTGAAGATCAACCGGTTTAGTTTGACAGAGAAGACTTCTAAGAGTGTTAGGAGATTTAAAAACTGTTCTAATATTAAATGATCCAAGAATTCTACGAACTTTTTCCGAAAAATTTGGAACGTAGTCCAAACAAATAGTTCTCAATGGTTTTTCCAAACGAATATTCGAACGCTCCGTCTCCTCCTTCCTATTCAAGATTTTATCTAACATACGCACAGGGTAACCGTTTGCCACAAAGGATTTAAAAAGATGATCTTTCTCCGCCGCTAATACCTCCGCATCGCCAGACAACGACTTAGCTCTGGACCACAAACACTCAACAATTCCCCTTTTGACATGAGCCGGGTGATTAGAATCAAAACTCAAATATTGATCCGTATGTGTAGGTTTTCTGTACACCGAAGTAATCACCCTCCCTCCCTTCTTCCTAATTAACACATCCAAAAAAGGCAAAGCATCATCCTCCTCCATCTCCACAGTAAATTTAATATTTTTATGAAAAGAATTTAAATCCAGCAGCAACTCATCAAGATGTTCAATATGCTCCTGTGGAATAATGGCTAATATGTCATCAACATATCGCTTCCACATTACAGGTTTACACACACTGCTTTCCAAAACCCGCTCTTCCAAATCCGACATAAAAATATTAGATAATAATGGTGACAAACAGCTACCCATAGCCAAACCATCTAACTGAAGAAAGAATTCATCCCCCAGTCTAAAATAACTAGACGACAGACAAAGGCTCAAAAGTTCCATTATGCCGTCAACTGGGATGTCAGTCCTGTCAGCCAATGAAAGATCATCTCCCAGCATCCGCTTGACCAATACTAAAGTGTCTGCCACAGGAACACTAGGAAACAAGTTAACCACATCAAAGCTAACAAGTTTGTCCTCCCCAGCTACCTGGACCCCACTGTGTCCTCAATGTGATATATACATCCATATTGAATTGAAATATGATATCAACATAAAAGTATATGCTTTTCATCGAAACTTTAAAATAGCATCTAAGCACCCTGGTTCATAAAGCAAATCAGAATCAATTCAATGTGCACTGGAAAACATTCATTTCGATACTTCATATCTGACAGATATTAAAAATGTCAATAAGTTCATACGTTCTTAACTGATTGGGATGAAATTTTGTAAAATAAGAGACAATATTGGTCTTAATGATCATGCAAAATATGAGTTTGATCAGAATTATCGAAGACCGTTTTCATTTTTCAGCCTATCAGGAGATATTTATTTAAATTTTAACCAATGAATGGATTTCAAAAAAAATTATGGTCTGCAAACAGAGAAGGTTGGTTTTACATGTGTGCAAAATTTCAGCTCGATCAAAGAAAAACTCTGACCTGTGCAGCCAAAATATGAGTGATCAGATTTATCGAAGACCATTTTCATTTTTCAACCTACCATCAGGAGATGTTTATTTAAATTTTAACCAATGAATGGATTTCAAACAAATTTGGGTCTGCAAACAGAAAAGGTTGGTTTTACATGTGTGCAAAATTTCAGCTCGATTGAAGAAAAACTCTGACCTGTATAGCCTCACCCAACGGAAAAGTTACAAAAAAAAAAAAAAAAAAAAAAAAAAAACAGAGGTCCGTGCCAAAAGAGCCAAAAGGAGACGCTCGCTTCGCTCGCTCAATCAATGTAGCCATAGAGTATACAAATAAAAATATAATATGCTTAAATTAACCGATTTAAATATATTTATTTTAAATAATAGCAAGGATCCTCTACAATTTCGTATTTTTCCCGTTTTTCATTAAAATCAATAAAAAAATATAAATCAAAATTAATATGTCAATATTTGTGGTCAGGTATTAGATTAATATATCAACAATGACAATAAAAATAAATGGACACTCAAAATACCTTCCAAATGAACATGTTAGTCAATAGTAAATGGGGTCTGTCAGACCCCAGGTGACTACTCGCGTTCCAAAATGACAGGTGACTATCGGCGGGTTAAATAAAATAAGAACTAGATACGCGAGACCCAGGGGCGTCGGCAAGATTTCTGTCAGGTGGGGGCAAGACAAGGAAAACAATATATCAGTAGTCAAGGGTGAAGGGTGCAAAGGGGTGCATAGATGGTTCAAAATTTCTGGTCAATCTGAATTTGAGAAATAAGTATATGTAACCCTTCCACAACTTGGCATGTGGGTTAACAATAATTTATAAGCTTTAACATGTTTTTTTTAAATATCAAAAAATTCATTATTTAGGGGAGGGGGCGTTTAAAGTTAAAATTAGGTGACACCCAACTTTTTTAACTTTTTGCTGGAATGATTTTTCATTCATTTTCTAGCTCATAGAATTACCTTTAAATGTTAAGAAATATCAACGTTCTAAGTCATACGGTTATAAAGATAAAATTGACTATTTTGGGGGGTCATATTTCCCAAACGGCGTGGTTTAAATTAAAATAAGTCTGAAAAAGCCACGTGTTTCTTTTGGATGATCAACAAATCTGCTAAGTTTCGTCAAAATCGAAGCGGTACATGCAAATTCATTTGTCGTTTCGGCGTGAAATTACCCTTTCCACTTCTTTATGACGTCATCAACAGAGAGCAGTTGTTTCATAATAAAAAATAGATGAAAAGTTTCCACTGACTTTCTTAGCAATAATGTTCTTAGAAGATAATTTACAAATTGCTATTTATAATCATAAAGCAATCAACTAACTTACTTGAATATTTTTTAGTCTTAATTAACTTCTTAAAATAGAGATGTCCTCTAACCAAACTATCCACTGCAGATAAAATTGAACGCTTTGGCAAAATACCTGCCACAATATAGGTTCTTCCAAAATTTCTTTTTACGTACCACTGTAATTGTCCAGCATATCATCAATCATGATTTTAGTAGAGAATATAGATTGACTGTTTAAAGTGATGTTTAGCTGGCTGGATCGATCGGTTTTCTGAAGTATTGGAGAGCTTTCACTAATTTATTAAGTGTAAATAATTACCTTTATAAATTATTTGAGCACATAAATTACTATTATAATATAAAGAGAAGATGAAATAGACCACATTTAAATGGTATTTATACGTTTTCTTATTATTTAGAGTATTGTTAAACAAGTTAGTTGTGAATTGGATATTGAAATTTTTTCTATAATTTTAACAATATTGTTAAAGAAAAATTATGGTACAATATGGCAACATTGTACTTTGGTATTTTGAATTTGTGTGGAGTCATGATGGCTGAGCTTGCTGAGCTTACATCTAGAGTTTACTTTCATGAAAAGTCAATGTATCTTTAGTTGACATTTAGTGCCTTCAAACTACCTTGAGCACTCGACCCGTGTTGCCAAAAGTATTTTGACTTGATTCGCAATTTGAATTGAATCTCCTATAACTTTTTATTTAGCACACAATGATATTGGTTTATGTTTTTTAATGAAAATAAATTTACCAAAGAAAATTTATCGGGTAGTTTGTGCGGCGTGGCATCAAAAAAGAGTACCTAAAGATTGGACGCGAGGAGTAATTGTGCCTATTTTTAAGAAAGGAAATAGGAAACATTGCTCAAATTATCGGGGTATTACTTTAATGAGCCAATGTGCTAAGATATATGAAAGGATTTTGGAGAAACGGTTAAGATGGGATGTAGAAGAGAGTCTAAGAGAAGAGCAATATGGATTTAGGAAGGATAGATCGACAATCGATTTGATTTTCGCAATGAGACATATCATGGAAAGAAGTTGGGAACAAGGAAAGGAATTGTGGATGGCATTCTTAGATTTGGAAAAAGCATACGACCATTTGCCTCGGTGTAAAGTGTGGGAAGGTTTAGAAAAGAGGAATGTGGAGCAGGGGTTGATAGAAAGAGTAAAGAGTTTGTATGTGGGATGTGAAAGTTGTGTTGAGAGTGGTTGTGGGAAGACAGAATGGTTCTCCATAAACTCAGGAGTAAGGCAGGGAAGTGTGCTGTCGCCACTACTGTTTACGGTAGTAATGGATGACATGATTCGGGAGGTGGTTAATGGGGAAAATACCAACACTGGAGTATATGCAGATGATATTGTGGTGTGGAGTGAGAGTAAGCACGAAGTACAGGCAAAAATAGATAAATGGAATGAAGTAAGCACATGTTTTGGAATGAAGATTAGTAGAGACAAGAGCGAGTATCTGGTGATGGCAAAAAAGAGAAAAACACAAGATCAAGGGTTGCAGTTGAGAGGTGAAGAAATGAAGAAGACGGAAGCATTCCCATATTTGGGAAGCCTACTGACAGAGGACGCTAGATGTGGAGAAGAAGTGAAGAGGAGGGTAAAGAAAGCAGATGGATTCTACCAACAAGTAAGAAAGCTAGTGTGGGACAAAAAGCTTCCACTAAAATTTAAATTGGTACTGTATAAACAATATTTCTTACCAATTTTGAGTTATGGATCAGTTACATGGAATATTGGGTGGAAAGAGGCAAGCATGATTCAGGCAGCAGAAATGAAATTTGTGAGGGCTATGGTTGGAGTATCAATGTTGGACAGGATAAGAAGTAATAAGTTAAGAAAAGAAGTTGCAGTGGAGAGATTGGGATACACTATTGGAAGAGATAGGTTAAGGTGGTTTAAAAAGATGAAGATGATGAAAGATACAAGATTGGCTAAAAGAGAGTTTGATAGGAATGAAAATATGAAAAGAAAAGTTGGTAGACCTCGAGCAAGATGGTTTGAGCAGATTAGACAAGACATTGAAGATCGTGGGGAAAGTTGGGAGAATGTGAAGAATCAAGAAATGTGGAGAGATCACGAGAAATGGAATGAATTAGTGGATAGAAAGGAAATAGAGGTGGAAGAGTGTTGTGAAGAAAATGAAGGGGTGGAAAATGAAGATGGGAGGGAAGATGCAGATATGTGGAGAG